>OZ007576.1:28742420-28904920 GCA_963931925.1 Onchidella celtica | reverse complement strand
ATGTGAACTATTTTCTGTTTGCTGCCCTTAGCAAATGATATATAATTATGTCTTCATATTATTATGCACATCTCATCCTTCGCTTGTCAACTTGTCTATCTATATGTTCATACATCCATTCATATTTCTCCCTCCTCGCTTATCACCAAATACACTATCAATCAATGAATACAACCCAACCATAATTAATCCATTCATACTACTACAATCTACCCACCCAAACACCTATCCAACCTATATACTCTACACATAATCCATCCATTCATCCGTCCTCTTTATACCAATCCATACGCCATCAACCTATCCATTCATACATCCCCATTATACCCTATCCATCCATCCATCCATCCATCCCCTTTATATCTATCCACACGCCATCAATCTATCCATTCATAAATCCCCATTATACCTTACCCATCCATCCATCCATCTGTAACAGCTGAGGTTGTTCTAGCACGTTATAGTAGGGGGGAGTTAGTTGATCTAACTACAACCCTTTAGAAAACGAAACTATTACAGCTGTAGAATAAATAAACACGAGATCCGACGATAGACTAAATAATACTAAAGTTTAATAACAGTATAGTGAACAATAAAATACTAGGAAGACACCAGCGAAACTAAATATTTACGCCACACAAAAGGAAATTCACTTACTCACCGACCAACCACTCACACAGGTCTATATATATAAACATTCCTACAGAAAGTTCCCGAAATAAACGTTACCTTTGCCCTCGCACAAACTAACCAATCACTCATCAATACGTCATCAGGTTACATCACTCAAGGCCAAATCTGGCGTAATCGTTCGTATCCACGACGTTACCGAATATTCGGGAACATACTAATATTTACTGAACGAGTCAAAACACCTGACAACAAGCGACGGAGGAAAAAACAACTCACTAGGAAAAGAAGGTCAGGTCACGGAGTACAGTACACTCTGGCGGTTGTCAACAATAAAATGAAAAAAGTAGTGGACACATGCTCAGCCACCAGCACAACAACAAAACCGGGGGAGGGCAAGGGGCAGCCCGCAGATGCTACACCATCCATCCATTAAGACATTCATCCATCCATGCCCATTAGACCCTATCCATAACCCATCCATTCATCTATCTAACAATCGACTTACCTACTTCACCTTGAGGGACCTCATAAAAACCGCTTCCCTCACAAATGAACCCATTTTGACAGGGACAGCCACCAATATACACCCGGCTCACAGTATTGCTGTTGACATAACAGCCTGACAAAAGAAAAAAAAATCTTAGAGAGTGCCACACCACAGGAGATCTTCAGAGACTGAGAAGTCCCGTCAAGCGAAATCAATGCTGAAACTCCAAATACGAGAACAGAAATACTATGAAAATGGAGAAGAAACTGTATAAATGGCAGAACAGAATTGACATCAACTGTTAGCTAAAGAGTGTAAGAAGAAAATGTAAAACTTAGAATAATAGGGAAATGAATTCTACTTGAAACGAAATGAAAGGACAGCTGAAAAATAAATCATACTATAATGCAGGGTAAATCGGTAGCAACGTAAAGCTTCACGACTGCCTGACCAGAAACTATTCAACTTTGTGTACTGCCTCAAGTTTTGGTGACACATCACGGGGACACATTCATTTTGGACAAACAGTACTTGTTTAAATTTCTTTGAGCCGCCATAAAGAGGCGCATTTTTAATGGAGAAAAAAAAAAAAGTATGATAGGAATTTCATAGTCTTTTCATCAAACCCAAATGCCGCTATTAATGTGACAAAGCTAGCTAAATATAATATTGGGTTTGGTGCAAAAAATTGCAAGATTTATCCGGTTAGGGTCGGCTGGTATGAAAGTAGATTAGATTTAGGCCAAGGTTGCCCAATCTTTTCTGAAGAAGAGTCCATCGCCGGCAAATCAGTTTTAGATCTCAAAATGTTATAGAGGTAGGAAAGGATAACAAACGTTGCAGAGCTAGAGCTGTGATTAAAGAGAGAGAAATCATACATCTATTTCTCCAGTGAAATTTGGTGGGCTGAACAGTTTTCTAAAATTAATATACTATAATATATTACGCACTTTCTCCACCTTTGAACGCAAAAGGCTTTTTTATCAGGCAACCTACAGAAACCAAATTTTACATGTTCATTTCAAATACCGCGGAGGGTGCACGGAAGTTTTTATTATTTTGATTAGTTTGGTTCTTGAATTTATAGAAAATGCATTGTTTCATCTTGCTGTCATTTTCAATTTCATCCTCCATCTTGGCTCCATTCTGTTATAGTACCGTGCATGTCATAAAAAGTAACCATACCAAGCTTGGTGCGCAGTGTCCTGGCGCGCATGAATTCTGAAGCAGAACTGCAGATTACTACTTTTATTGTTAGAGAGAGAGAATGAGAGACAGAGAGAGAGAGAGAGCACATGATTGTTTATTCCGGGCAATGCCCGGTACGTCATCTAGTATACTATAAAAAAGTAAGATGTTGTTACAAATACCTACACCCCCCCAAGTTTTGTGCGCTTAGGCTACGTATTTTAAAGCCCTTAGTGTCTTCAAAGCTAGAGAGCTGGTCCCGAAATACTCCTAACAACAACTTTAATTAATTATTCTCTCACATTTTCTTTTTGTGTTTCTCCTGTATTTTGTTTGAAAGGGTAGAGGGGCAGAGATAGGGATTCGATAAGATTTTGAATTGAAGATAAGAACGACGTTAGGGATAGGTATATATGTGTACTCATCCCTAGCGCAAAACGCTTATGGTGCGTAGGTACAGGTAACAACAGCCCCCCCCCCCCCTAAAAAAAAGGTATTAGATTTTTTCAGAAAAAAAAAAAAGAAATAGGAAGTTTGTTGAATTGATCGAGCAAAATGCGTGAGGTATTAATTCTCAAAGAGACTGCAGCAAGACCTATTTAAAAACAAAGAAACCAACAACAACAAAGTAAACCCGATGAAACAGGCATTGTGAGGAGATCCACTATAATCACTCAAAACTGAAACTAATAAAGAGATTTATCCCGGGCAGGGCCGGATACCTCAGCTAGTATACTATAGAAAATTATAAAACCTGTTCAAACCCCCCCCCCCCCCCCCCCTTAAAAAAAAAGGAAGCTAGTTGAGTTGGTGGAGCCAAATATAAGTATTCGGCGGGCTGCCAAATGGACAAACCCCGCTTAAGGAGGTATCATACTAAGCCCGGCCAGACACAGTGAGATGCTGGCAGACAAGAAGTGCACGCTACAATTTCTTAAATTTTCTCAGTAAATCCGGGAAGACCTTATCATACTAAGCCCAGTCACACACTGTCAGATTCTGCCACTATTTCCGAGATGTACATTTTGTTGGCAGCATCTGACTGTGTCTGACCGGGCCTAGTATGCTGCCTCCCTTAGGATGATTTACAATTGGTTTGTTTCACCTGACATCACAAGACGTGTATTTTAAATTTCGCTGTCTTTTGTCCGCAATTCCAAGGCCATAATATTTCATTCTCCTATGGACTTACTGTTTTCTTTTTGGATTACATTTAATCTTTGCGAGTACACATGCTCGGCTGCCGTGTTAAAGAGAGAAAAACAATAACAGCAGGAACAACAAATCTTCACAAGTGCGGATGCTCAGCTGCCATGTCAAAACAACAACAACAGCAAATCTATGTAAGTGCTCATGCTCAGCTGCCGTGTCAAAACAACAACAGCAAACACAATTCTATATAAGTGCAGGTGCTCAGCTGCCGTGCCAAAGCAACAACAATTCTATGTAAGAACGCACGCTCAGCTGCCGTGATTTAAACATCAAACTGCTGGTTGACGTAAGTGAAACAAAACCAAGAGACAATATTTTAAATTAGGAATCACGTACTGTCTCTAGCAGCAGTTCGAGGACTGCAATAACCATAAGTTTGTCTTTTGCCTTCCAGTTGAATTGCGCTCAGGCAGCATTCGCCTGGGCCACATTGTTTACTGCTGGTACATTCTCGTTTCTCAGACAGTTGCCCGCCAACTATTACGCACCCCTGGAAAAAACAGCAGCAACAACAACAGATTAATCTGAATAAGACATAGACCAAGAAATGACTTCGGACTTACCTAGCAATCTATCTATCTATCTATCAATCTATCTATCTATCTATCTATCTATCTATCTATCTATCTATCTATCTATCTATCTATCTATCTATCTATCTATCTATCTATCTATCTATCTATCTATCTATCTATCTATCTATCTATCTATCTACCTACCTACCTATCTATCTATCTATCTATCTATCTATCTATCTATCTATCTATCTATCTATCTATCTAAACTGTTGTGGTGCGCAGAGGTGCGCAGAGGTGTTGAACGGAGTCAACCCAAGAAGGACTTGGGGTAATAAACAGAAATAAACGACTCTCGAGATTTACACTGAGCTGGACGGTTTTGAGTTGGTTGTGTATCTGCCTGTTGTGTCTGTCAAGTGCTATAGTGGTGACCCCGACGTGATCTTTAGAGCTAGACAGAATATTCCTATTCTTAATCTTTCAATGACGATTCGTCCACGATGTCAATAGAAACAGTAGTACTTAAATTACCAACGTTTTGGACCACTTGTCCTTCTGCGTGGTTCGCTCAAACTGAGGCTCAGTTCGTGCTGCGTGGAATCACAACAGACGAAACGAAGTACTACTATGTAGTAGCAGCACTCGACGCTAACACAGCTTCAAGATCTTTATCAATCATATCCTCACCTCCTCCAACCTGTAGGTACGACACACTTAAATCGTTCCTTACGGATGCTTACGGGTTATCAGAAGCAGAGAAAGCAGACACTTTGCTAAACATTAAAGTACTAGGTGACAGCAAACCGTCAGAAATAATGGACAGAATGCTAGCTCTTTTGGGAGACCACAAGCCATGCTTCCTTTTCCGCCACCTGTTTCTCAGACTGTTACCTCCACTTGCTAATTCCCCCAATATCACTGACTACCGAGCACTGGCGAAAGAGGCTGATAACCTATTTAACTCTCTGACAACAAACGCGACAATCTGCACTGCGGTTCAACCACCTAAACCAACACCAACCGTAGCACATGATGCAGGTTTGTCTGAGATTGACACGATTTGTTGGTTTCATCGAAAGTTTGGTTCAAATGCCAGGCGACGTTCCAGCCCATGTAAATATTTCAGCAACCTCAAGACTAAAAAGAACCAGGGAAACGGGAGAGCGGGCCAGCGGTAGAAACTTTACTTGCTGGTCCGCCATGTTCGCCCACTATACCATGTACTAAACAAAACCTAGAGACAAAGGTAACTCAACTATTTGTGACCGACGCACAGTCTAAAAGACGCTTCTTGGTGGATACAGGCGCACAAGTCTCTGTAATACCAGCAACATGGGCAGAAAGAGCGTCAGGTGCTACAAGAACACCTTTGCAAGCCGCCAACGGAACCTCCATAGCCACCTATGGTTCACGAATCTTACCTTTGCATTTTGGCAACCGGATTTTCAAAGCACGTCTTATATCAGCTAATGTCAAACGACCTCTCTCAGGGGCTGATTTTCTCCGTCAGCACAACCTGTTGGTCGACATTCGAGGACGTCGCTTGATAGAAGCAGAATCTTTTGCTCACATTCACTGCACTGTCAGTTCAGTTTTAGATAACTCGGATCTTGCTCTCATAGAACCCACGAGCAATAAGTTCCGTAAAATTCTCAGTGACTATCCGGAACTGTTACAGCCAACCTTCTCCACTGCTGAAGTCAAGCACGGGGTGAAACATTTTATCCCAACTAAAGACAGGCCAGTCTTCGCTCGTGCACGTCGTCTAGCACCAGACAAGCTGGCCTCTGCAAAGAAGGAATTTTTGGAAATGGAAAAGATGGGTATTGTACAGAAATCCAACAGTCCCTGGGCATCCCCACTACACATGGTACCTAAAAGTAACGGAGACTCACGTCCTTGCGGCGACTACCGCAGACTGAATGATGCCACAGTTCCTGATCGCTATCCGATACCCCATATTCAAGACTTTTCGGCTCGCCTGGCTGGAAAAAAATATTTCTCCAAGATTGACCTTGTGAGGGGATATCATCAGATTCCTGTAACTCCCGAAGATATACCTAAAACAGCTGTTATCACGCCTTTTGGTTTATGGGAATTTTTACGTATGCCATTTGGCCTTAAAAATGCAGCGCAGACGTTTCAACGGCTCATGGACTCTGTGCTCCAAGATTTAGACAGCGCATTTGTCTACCTTGATGATATTTTAGTGGCTAGCTCCTCAGCCAAGTCTCACGTAGAGGACCTCAATGCAGTTTTCCGGCGACTAAAACACCACGGACTGGTAATCAAGCTTGAAAAATGTCTCTTTGGAGTGGCATCGCTTGATTTTTTGGGACATCGAGTGTCTGCGTCAGGCTCAGCACCAATGTCGTCTCGTATTGAGGCAGTAAAGAAGTTACCACAACCAAGAACTGTAAAGGCACTCCAAGAGTACCTTGGGATAATAAACTTTTATCACCGTTTCATTCCAAACATAGCTTTGATGTTGCGTCCCCTTTATCAAGCTCTGAAAATATCCAAACCACGCCAAGATCTCATTTGGTCCCAGGAAATGAAACAATCCTTCCTTGCCGGTAAACAAGCATTGGCAGATACAACCATGCTGGTACATCCATGTACAGATTGTCCATTAGCTTTGACATGTGACGCATCTGATGTGGCCGTCGGCGCAGTCCTTGAGCAGTACAACCATGGTCGCTGGGAGCCACTTGCCTTTTCTAGTCGCCAGCTACGTAGTCCGGAGATCAAGTACAGTACTTTTGACAGAGAGCTTCTGGGCGCCCATTTGGCAATACGCCATTTTCGTTATATGCTTGAAGGGAGGCAGTTTACCATCTACACAGACCACAAACCTCTAGTCCACGCAATGTCGAAAACATCTGAACTATGGTCAGCCCGTCAGCAAAGGCAACTGACTGCTATCTCAGAATTTACCACCGATATTAAGCACATCTCGGGAAAGAAGAATGTGGTTGCCGATGGCCTTTCTCGCGCTTCCACTTCCACAAACGCGGTCTCGTTAGGCATTGACTTTACAGCTATGGCCAAGGCGCAAATTTTGAGTCCAGACATACAAGCGTACAAAACTGCCATCACAAACATGAAAATTGCTACGACAAAGCTGACTGATGAAGGACCAGGGCTTCTCTGCGACATTTCAACTGGTAGAGCCCGCCCTATCGTTCCTCCAGATTATCGACGCCCGGTGTTCGAGGCTGTCCATAACCCTGCTCACCCAGGAGTTAAGGCTACTGTTAAACTCATTGCAGAGAAATACGCGTGGCATGGCCTCAGCCGCCAAATTAGCGATTGGGTAAAGGAGTGTCACAATTGCCAGGCATAAAAAATTCAGAAACATACCAAGGCGCCCCTTCAGACATATACTGTACCTGACAAAAGATTTTCCCATATCAACATCGATATTGTTGGTCCATTACCCCAGTCATGTGGTTACCATTACCTCCTAACCATCATTGACCGTAATACACGATGGCCAGAGGCAATTCCTATGACAAACATTACAGCACCAGAATGTGTTCGGGCTCTCCTTGGAGGCTGGATCTCTCGCTTCGGGGTTCCCGCGGACATATCGTCGGATCGTGGTTCACAATTCACATCTTCCTTGTGGGCTGAAATTGCGAGACGCCTAGGAGTCAGACTCCATCGGACAACATCATTTCGCCCCCAAGCCAATGGGATGGTGGAAAGGTTTCATCGCACACTCAAATCAGCTTTGAAGGCACGACTAACAGGGAACAATTGGGCAGAAGAGATACCTTGGGTACTCCTCGGACTCAGAACAACTCCAAAGGAGGACCTGGGAACTTCTTCGGCAGAACTTGTCTATGGGGAACCGTTGACTATCCCCGGTGAGTTAATTCCATCGCAGACTCAGTCTTGGTCTGCATCAGATTTTTTAACAGCTCTCCGAGACAAAAACGGTCTACGTGTACCTAGGCCAGCCATCCACCATAGTAACCCATCTACGCACTTACCACCGCTCTTGTTATCATCCAAATATGTCTACATACGCACAGATACAGTGAAAAGTCCATTACAAAGGCCTTACACCGGTCCTTATAAGGTGCTAACTCCTGGAGATAAAACATTTCTCATAGACAGAGGTGGTCGTGCCGAACGCATCTCAGTAGACCGCCTTAAGCCTGCACGAGTGGACTCATCAAAACCGGTACAACTTCAGCAGCCGGTGCGCAGAGGCCGTCCTCCTGTCTCACAAGAGCCACAACTTAACAAAAGAACTAGAAACAATAATGATCCACCCACAACTGTATTTGACCACAGACAGCTCACTTCCCGTTCAGGACGACCAGTGCGATCACCTAGGCGCTACCAATAACTCTGTGAGATGTCTGTGCTAGGGGGAGATGTGTGGTGCGCAGAGGTGCGCAGAGGTGTTGAACGGAGTCAACCCACGAAGGACTTGGGGTAATAAACAGAAATAAACGACTCTCGAGATTTACACTGAGCTGGACGGTTTTGAGTTGGTTGTGTATCTGCCTGTTGTGTCTGTCAAGTGCTATACTGTATCTATCTACGTCTGTCTGTCTGTCTGTCTGTCTATCTATCTATCTATATCTATCTATCTATCTATCTATCTGTCTATCTATCTATCTATCTATCTATCTATCTATCTATCTATCTATCTATCTATCTATCTATCTATCTATCTATCTATCTATCTATCTATCTATCTATATGTCTGTCTTCTGTCTGTCTGTACGTCTGTCTATCTATCTATCTATCTATCTATCTATCTATCTATCTATCTATCTATCTATCTATCTATCTATCTATCTATCTATCTATCTATCTATCTATCTATCTATCTATCTGTCTGTCTGTCTGTACGTCTGTCTATCTATCTATCTATCTATCTATCTCTCTATCTATCTATCTATCTATCTATCTATCTATCTATCTATCTATCTATCTATCTATCTATCTATCTATCTATCTATCTATCTATCTATATCTATCTATCTATCTATCTATCTATCTATCTATCTATTTATCTATCTATCTATCTATGTCTCAGAGAGAGGAAATGTTTTTCATCCACTACCGTATCAAACCGATATCCAAACTTACCACCAGGAGCACAAACACAGCTAAGCTACAGACATGCATGTTATACGAAAATGTTCGCAATCGGTTATAGTCTTGAGCCTCTGACCACGCTTTGATACCACGACTGAACCCAACAGCGACTTTTAAATGAACGACTCAAAGCGGATTGGCTACTTTGTCCAGCTTTGAAGACTTGTAATTATATGTGTATTTTTTTCTTCATTTCACCCGTTGATTGTTAATGGTCAGTGATTCATCATGCTGGAGGCTGTGATGTTATTTATTTTTTCATTTTCCCTCGTGTTTCTCCTATTTTTGTATCGTTTCTGTGATACAGTCCTTAAGTTTGATGTATCGAGCGAGATCTATATCAGGCATCCCATGTTTATGCATTATCACTCTTTGGGGCGGCCGGGATAGCAACTGTGCCGGCCTTAGTTGATTTCAAATCTCAGGGAGCCACCCATTAAGTACGTAGGCTGGGTTTTGACTTATTTTGTGTTTTATATTTACCACCGTCCACCCCCACTGCTCTCGCTTGGCTTCAGCTTATCTCACTCCACCCCGATCTGTACGTGTGAAGGACAGTGAGAACGGTTAATATCTATTGCAAAACCTTGATATTTTTAAAGTTTCAAGTAGGACACTGCACTGACTATTTGGCTGTTTCATAGGACACTCTATTTTATTTTACATAATCGTACAACTTACTGTGTTGAAATGGGAACAAACAATTTAATTCATGTGCCAGAAATGAAAAGTGTATGTGTACATCCCAAGCACCCCGCTCCTCACCTGGTTGCGTTTCACGCCTTCCCTTCTCACACCATGGCCGGATTAATAGGTGGCAAAGGGTGTCACTGGTCACCCCCCCCCCTCCTTTACCTCGTACAAAATTGAGTTTAACTTTGTGGTGCAACTTTTCAAGTCAACCGTTATTCTTTATGGAAACTGAAAAGTACTGGCAGATAACTATGAGCTTTGTAACTTGTCTAACGTAAAACGCTACCAGGAGTTTTGTTGGAATAATAATAGTTTCGTGAGCACACATACTTATTTACTTCAGATATATTACTCGTTTAATCTTTCTTTGTATGTGCAACTTGTCAGTTCCAAATGCAAGCAAAAAACAGTCTTGGGCGTGTAAATTTGATGATTTGCCATGGACTTTAATTTCTGTGTAAGAGGGTCTACCTAATCTGAAGTGCCCCCAGGCTTCCACGCCATCCCCAAAATCTAAATCCGGCCCTGTACCTAGACTTCCAGCATACGTACATTATGCGTGGCCCCCTTATCGTGATTGTGGTAAATGCCATATCATAATAGATCTTGATGGCAGAGTAACATTGTGTTAACATTAACAGTGCCTCAAGATATGCTGTCACTTTGACATGTTATGTCATCATCAGCTACACTGAAGCTATCTCACTTTTTAGTTCTTTTATGATACAAAACAATATTTCGCACGAATGCTGCTTATGCGTGATAAAAAAGTAGATAAAAGAGAAGGTGCAAAATTCATCAGTTACAGCAAAGACGATAAGATGGGACAGCTGGGGTGTTTTGCGTTCATGGGCCCCGCACACGTCATCTGGAGGCGAATGCGTAGGAGTTTGTTTAGTGAAAGCAAGACGACACGATAGCGGTCACATTGTGCCAGGAAAAAGCAAAACGACAGACAGAATATAACAGAAGGATAGGACAGGAGGTAAGCCTACTGCAAGGATCGCCAAACCATCCCTTGAATGCGTGGGAGACATTGGCATATTTTATAAAGCCGAACAGATACACTACTGAGTTTTGTTCACTGTTCAGTCATCACCCCAGACCTTGATAGAAGTTGCTTTCTTTGGAATTATAACGTAGTTCTCTGTACATAGGGAAATCTCTGGTCACTGTGTCTTTTAAATGTGTTTGCAATATAACAAAATTGGTTTGTAAATTGACCTTCGTACCAAAGATTGATTTACATTTTTAGAATGAGATGGGTGGATGAGGATGCCCATATATCGATCTGCTTGTCTGTCTGTGTGTTTGTCTCTCTATCTCTTTCTGCCTCTCCATCTCCCCTCTTTCTTTCCTCGCTCTTTCTGCAAGGCCTCTCTCCGCCACATTTTTATCTTTCACCACAGTTTGTGGACGTAGTACAATATTGCACACAAAATTGTTTTCATCTCAGACAAGGGCGCAGGCGGGTTTTGTTGTTTTTATAGTGATGTGTATTGTCTTATGTATTTTTCAGTAATTCTTTACTATTGGTACTTTTACTACCGTTTATTATCCCCTCCCCACTGCTTAGTAGTTTAAATCTCCTTCTGTTAAAATATGTTGTTTCAACGAAAACCTCTACTTGTATTATTACTTTTCTATTGATCATAATAACCTATGACAATTACCACCACACAGAGTGATGTAATCGTTGTAACAAGCATTGTATCTCTTTCCTCAACATGTCAACCTTACTTGTAATTAGCGACAAACGATCAGAAACTCTATCAAACATTCCTACTATTAATATTCTACACACAAACACTCAGGACTGCTACAACAACAACAACAACAACAACAACAACAACAACAACAACAAAAAAAACCTTTGTTCACACTAAGTAGAGGAGTCAAGGCTTTGCTATTTGCCATTGCTTTATTTCACCATTCAAGATGCGTTGCAAAACCATTTCCTATGGATCCAACATGCCTCTGCAACGCACAGTCCTAAGGCGAGTACATTTTTGGCCTCCGTCCAGTGAACACCTTGAAAAATGATGAGTTTATCTGGCCGTGCAGAAACCTGAAACAGAAATTAATCACTGACATTTTGTTTCGTGTGGAAACATTCTATATTTTACTGTTTCCGGAATGACACTCGTTTGCTCACCAAAATCGAAATCCACAACCGCTTAAAATTTGCCACTTACACAGCAGAAAAAAAAAATGTCGGGAGGATTGGTCAAGAATGACATCATAATTTGGTAGCAAACTGATATTATTTTCCATGGTAACAGACGGATATCTCCACCTGCACCGGAGTGAACTGTTAAATTGTACGGAACTAATTAACGTTTATTACATTTTCACCTGACTGAGATCTCAATTTGTGCCGGAGTGATCTCTTAACGAAAACTTGTTTAATTTCCTTCATTTTCATTCTCATAGAATATTCTGTGTACATACTGCATAGTTTCGTTGCTTTTGTCTTTAACATGATCTCTACGAAGACAATGTTTTTTTTTGTTTTTTTTTCGTAACGTGCTGAAATCTTTGCACACCAAATCGAAATCCATACCCGGCCAAAATTCACCATTTACGTGGAAAAAGGTTTGGTAGTGTACTGGATGAGGCTGATGTCATAACTGCACCAAACTGATATTTTCTTCTATACCAGACTGAGATGTTTTAATTTGTACCAGGCTGATATTTTATATTGTATCTTGACGCATTCCCGAGTGATGAACTCGAATCACACCTGCCTGATATCTTAAATTCTACAGTTAAAGGGTAATTAAGTGATATCTTTGCTTGTGCCTGACTGATGCAGGAGTGATTTCTACACAATAGCTCGTTTAATTTTCTCTATTTTCATTCTTTTAGAATTTTATTGTGTATATTTTCTTTGTTACTTGTTTCGAACGTGGGCATTTTAACTTGTTATCACAATATCTCCCTGTACAGATACTCCAGCCAAATCTGTAACATTTACACCATCATCCAAACCATAAACAAAAGCAACAAAATTACCAGACGGTCCCAGAGGTATGTCAAAGCCTGTAACCTGACAAGAGAAACCTGAGGCACAGGGACAGACAAAGTTGATGTCCTGTACAGTGGACTGATTTTCCAGACAACCTGGGGTTCAAATAAAAGGTAAAATTAATTAAGTACACAATGAAAAGAGAATGAATAATAATAATAAAAAATATTTATACTGTAATATCTTCCTTTTTTTAAAAGAGATAAATTTTTGTTTTACATCCGAGCCTGTTGCGATGGCACAGCTTCTCTGTATGTGTTCTTTAATCCGTACTTTTGATTCATACTACGATAAAAAAACAACAACAAAAAGAAAACGTCAAATAGAAGAATTTTATAATGTCAGTTATTGTCATGCTACAGAAGTCATGACAACTGCTCAAGTACCCATATAAACAGAGCAAAGTGTCTAGCAAAGGAAAGAACGAAACAAGTAAGTGCCTGCTGCCAAACATCGAAAGTACAAGACTGTTTCCTTCCCAACCGTTAACCACATCAATGGACGTTCAGTGCTCTGACGGTTCGGAATCTCAAAACTGGGTCTATGGAGCCTTCCCTGTCCACACATAGCTTTGTACGGACAGAGCTATCCTTGGTCTCTAGGGATGACCACCAACATTTATGTCAGGACTGGCTCAGTCTAACCGCACATCTCCACCAAAGTCCCCCAGGTCCACCACGCGGTACCTCGTTTTTACCACTAAGCTTAGCATGTCTGCTGTCAGAAAAAGCAATGTCAGTGTATAGCCAGTGTTTCTGATATAAACAGTATATATGCCATAATAGCTGTCAGAGAGGGGAGGAAAAGCTGTGCCAAGCTGTGGCGACTTCGGTGGAAACGCGTGTTAAGGGGATTTCTGAAGAGTGACACCAAGATAGCCAGGAGCTCTTTAATTGTTACCGTCTCCCTCTTGTCCCAGTCTTTGGCAAGTCCCAGGCTGGCCACTGACGAGCTGTCTCTTCTTTTTCCCTATTGGTCTAACACGGCTCACACAACATTCACCCTTTTGGCAGTCCTCGAATGTAGAGCAGGGTCTGACTTCAGTCTCGCATGTACCTGGCAGTGGAAGATTAAAAGATCACAAAAGCTCAAGTGGCCTATGCGTGTGAGTCTGAAAATCAAAATGCACTGCGCAGAGATATTTGACTTATTAGCGACCTGTCGTGGCCCTTCAGAAAGACGGTATTGGATAGTACCTCCAGCTTCGAAATGTTGAAAGTCGAAGGCGTCAAAGGCTAATAAAAAATACACATGAAAATCACCTTAGCCTAATTTATTTAATGAAGTAAGCACACACTATACATACACACACAAACACACGTACGTACACACACACACACACACACATTTTCTCAAAAGTATGAAATTTGCACCTACGGTTTGATTTTCGACTCCAGGCGTCTTCGCTTATTTGCTTTCAGAAATAAATTTTTTTTTGGTAAGATGAAGTTCCAAAAGCCAGGTTTCATACGGGCAGTTATTTCGTCTTGTTATTTTATTGCTGACACCGGAATAATTTTTTTTTTTTTTTGGGCCAAGTTATCACTGGAAAAGGGAACAAAATACGTAGGCAATAGATCTATCTATCTATCTATCTATCTATCTATCTATCTATCTATCTATCTATCTATCTATCTATCTATCTATCTATCTATCTATCTATCTGTCTGTCTGTCTGCCTGTCTGTCTGTCTGTCTGTCTATCTATCTATCTATCTATCTATCTATCTATCTATCTATCTATCTATCTATCTATCTATCTATCTATCTATCTATCTATCTATCTATATGTCTATCTGTCTGTCTGACTGTCTGTCTGTCTGTCTATCTATCTGTCTGTCTGTCTGTGTCTATCTATCTATCTGTCTATCTGTCTGTCTGTCTGCCTCATTGTAAGTGACTTATTCAGCTCTTATCCATCCATCCACCCATGATCCACCTATCCATCCATCTATCTATCCACCCACCCATTCATCCATTCATCCATCTATCCATCCATCCATCCCGCGACTCACCTGTTTCACCTTGAGGCACCACAAAATTACCACTTCCCTCACAGGTGAAGCCGTTTCCACAAGGGCAGCCATCGTAATACACTGGGCGCTCCTCATTGTTGTTGACATAACAAGCTGAAAACAGAGTTGAACAACATTGAAACCATTGGAGAAATGAGAGTACAGGAGATCTTCAGGGGCAGCCCTGGCCAAGCAAGAACTGAAGCTTTTGTGATAAGTAGAATGCAGTAGGTATTGAGAAGAAGAGAACTCTACGTAGCAAGTACTGAAACTTCGTGAGAAGTAGACTGCAGCAGATATTCAGGGGAAGAGAACCCTACGTCAAACAACTACTGAAACTCTTGTGAGAACGAAATTGTAAGAGATTTTCAAAAAGAGAGAGAGAGAGAGAGAGAGAGAGAGAGAGAGACAGAGCTCCGTTAGACTACAACATGTCAACGAGGAAGAGAACTCCCGTCTAGTGTGTGTCTCAGCCTTTGACTGTCCTAACACTATGTTACGGCCATGAAAAAGATCGCAGACCTCACTAAGGCTAAGCTCACATGAGAAAAAATAACCAGTAAAAAAATAATCTCTGAGACAGGGACATCTGTCCTCCTTTACTTAACAGCCAAATTCTGGTCCAAGTCGTGAGTCAGAAGATAACCGCAGAAAATCAGATTTTCAACTCAGGATCTAGTAGAAAATTTTATGCGATGACTACAGCAGCTAAAAATAAGGATAGACCAATGAAAGAAACAAAGTGGATAATGCTAGAGCCTGGGATTATATGAGGAGGAAAAATGTGTAAATGGAAGGACACAAGAAGGACTCTTACGTAACAACAACAACAACACGTTACCAAACGGATCAGGTTCCCCTGACGAGCTGTCAGACTAATCACAACAGTTTCCTCTGACCAGGCAAATATTTCAAGCTAGTGAACAAACTTATCCTAGAAATCAAACTCCATTTTTGTCAAAGTGCTGAAACCCTCAGATGTGTCAGTGGACGTCATTTTCAGGTTAGGCCTGACTTCCCAGCACCCGGAACCCAAAGCGAGAAAAGCAATGACTGGTCAAAATTAAAAATCTGGTCAGATGAACATTTTTGGTCTAACTTTCTGGTCAGAGGAATCAGTCCTTGAAATGACGTTGACCAAGTGGTCAGAAGAACCACCCCAGTAATTAAATAAAACGGAAAATGTAAACAAAGAAGAACAGAATAATATAATTTAGGCCGGGGTGAAGTAAAAGGACCGTCAAATTAAGGATATAGTGCTGTTCATAGGGATTTAGAATTGTAAATTTTAATGTGTAATGCTCTGTCGTTACATACTGTCTCCTGAAGCGGTTAGAGGACTGCAGAAACCATATGTTTGTCTTTTGCCTCTCCTTACAACTGGGCTCAAGCAACATTCGCCTGGGTCACACTGTTTATTGCAGGTACATTCCCGTCTCGCATCTACGGCTACGAACCCCTGCAACAATCGATATTTAAATGAATGAGATGAGATGTCTGGCATTACCCAAGATACCCATTCGCTCTCTTTCTCTCTCTGTCTCTCTATCTCCCTGTCTGTCTATCTGCTTTTCTCTGCCTCTGTCTGTCTGTCTCTGCGTCTGTCTGTCTCTGCCTCTTTCTGTCTGTCTGTCTCTACCTCTGTCTGTCTGTCTGTCTCTGCCTCTGTCTGTCTGTCTGTCTCTGCCTCTGTCTGTCTGTCTCTACCTCTGTCTGTCTGTCTGTCTCTGCCTCTGCCTCTGTCTGTCTGTCTGTCTCTGCCTCTGTCTGTCTGTCTCTACCTCTGTCTGTCTGTCTGTCTCTGCCTCTGTCCGTCTGTCTGTCTGTGCCTCTGTCTGTCTGTTTGTTTCTGTCTCTGTCTGTCTGTCTGTCTGTCTCTGCCTCTGTCTGTCTGTCTGTCTGTCTCTGCCTCTGTCTGTCTGTCTGTCTGTCTCTGCCTCTGTCTGTCTGTCTCTGCGTGTCTGTCTGTCTCTGCCTCTGTCTGTCTGTCTCTACCTCTGTCTGTCTGTCTGTCTCTGCCTCTGCCTCTGTCTGTCTGTCTGTCTCTGCCTCTGTCTGTCTGTCTCTACCTCTGTCTGTCTGTCTGTCTCTGCCTCTGCCCGTCTGTCTGTCTGTGCCTCTGTCTGTCTGTCTGTTTCTGCCTCTGTCTGTCTGTCTGTTTCTGCCTCTGTCTGTCTGTCTGTCTCTGCCTCTGTCTGTCTGTCTGTTTCTGCCTCTGTCTGTCTGTCTGTCTCTGCCTCTGTCTCTCTGCCTGTCTGTTTCATCTTTCATCTGCAAAGTTTTCCCACAATAACCTATAGTCTTGCCGCAGCTCTTCTGGGCGCCAGTATTTAAGCCCTGTTTTAGGAGGGGAAATTGCTTCAAATTAAAAACGTATTAAGTACAGTCTCCCATAGGCTGTCTGTATATTAAAGTGTGCAAAAGAAAAAAATGCACTTTGCCATTAAAGCAACATTTTTGAGAGCTTATCTAAATCTTGAATGAACGCAGTGGATTGATAAAACTGGACTGGATCAGCTAAGTTTGATAAGTAACAAATTTAATTGTATAATTTCTCAAACTGTCATTTAGGTTGGAGCGTTCAGGAAAAAAAAAAAGGGGAGGGGGGGGGGGGAGGAAGGAGGGGGCGATATTGCACATATTTTTCACAATAATTATAAAATAACAAAACAATGAAAATTATGTCTGATTCATTGCCAACCAACCAACTGATTTACTGACTAACCAATCAACCAACCAACCAACCAACCAGCCAACCAACCACCAACCAACCAACCAACCAACCAACCAACCAACCAACCAACCAACCAACCAACCAACCAACCAACCAACCAACCAACCAACCAACCAACCAACCAACCAACCAATCGAGCAACCAACCAACCAACCAGCCAACTAATCAACCAACCAACCAACCAATAAACCAACCGACCGATCGATCGACCGACCGACCGACCGTCCGACCAGACAGCCAACCAACCAACCAACCAACTCACACGCACATAAACAAGTGAACAAACACATTATGGATTGTTGATCAATGCCAAACTCTGTTTGTTTGCGCTTAGTAAGGTCTTTTTAATTAAATGTTACGCTTGTTAGCCATAATATCGACCAAGATCGCAGTGAGGATTAATGATCACGACCTCTAATTACTTTTGCCACCTTCATTAAATCAGTGAACCCATCGACATTCTAGTGTATCTTTTATAGCAAGTAATGCACCTACCGCATCCAGATGGTGCACGAAACAAAGCCATGATGTTAGGCTGTTGGTGAGTTGTGTCTTTCTTTCATCCCATTTTTAAACCCCCCCCCCCCCCCCCCCCAACCACTTCCCCGTCCGTCACTTTTTAGGCCCTCAGTATTCCTTTTAGCAAACCGAACTACGTCCCAAAGCATTGGCGAGGGTTTAAAATAATGAAAAAGGAACTTTAATGAGTAAACAATAAAAGCTATACAGTTTTAACTATCACACTCAGTTTGAGATCATTGCAAGGCAGCAGGGTATTCCTGTGTTCTAGTTTTAGCTGCGGGCACGTCGAATAGTTTTAATCATCATGGAGGAAGTGTTGACGTCCCCGCGGATCATGTGCTCGTGAAATAAAGGGATCGGAGGCGAGCAGTCAGCGACACAAAGCAAACTAAAAAAAAATTCAAAACCAACCTCAGAGCTCAATTGCTCAATTGCTCAGAGCTTTTCAATTCAAAGCTCTGAGCAATAAAAAAAATAAAAATTCCTAACTTTGGTGCAACCTCCGCGGTATTCAAAACCTGTAGACTTATTAGGACCTACTTGCAAAATTTTGTTCCTACAGGTACAGGTGGCCAATAAAAAATCCATTTGCATTCAAAGATGGAGAATTTGTGAATTTTATATATTATAGATTAATTATTAGGTAGGGGTTAGCCTGAGCTTTGTTTTCTTCCAAATTATTCCTGTGTCATGTATTGGTGATTAGGCACGAATGTAGACTTGCATTGGTATAACTGCAAAACGAGTGCGAGGTGAACCCAACTATAATGGGTAAACGGGTTGGAAAACTCGTGCTACCCGGATCTAGTTATAATATAGACTTAAAAACGTTTGAAAAATAAACTCAACAGAGTTAGCTAGTTGAGTATAGTCAGCTGCCTGTGGAAACAATGATTTTCAACTCTTTTCACTATTTGACCCTTTTCAATTCAAAGCTCTGATCATCTACCACCAGGTTGAAAGTTGAAAGCCTCTGATTCAGTCAGGCACCCCGTGCTAGTCACAGTTTTAGCCTGCTGGCCATGACCGAAACCAGATATCTTATCAAATGAATAACTGACTGGAAACTACCGCTGACCCCACCTGATGAATTATAAATATTTTATGCACGAGACATTGAGTCATAGACTCGTGACTATGACACTAAATAATGTAGGCCTATCGGGTAGTTTTTCAAAAGCATTCGTTTCTCCTACACTGGTGATAGTTTAGTATACTGAAACAAATTTCATTATCGTATCGTAATTCAAAAGTAGTAGAGATGGTAGTAGTAGTAGTAAAGGTAACAATGCCAATAGTGAAAGTATTAGTAACAGTAGTAGTCGTACTAGTAGTTGTAGTGGTAGGAGTAGTAATTGTAGTACTAGCAGTAGAAGCAGCAGCAGTAGTAATGGTAGGAGAAGCAGTAATAGTGGTAGAAAGTAGTAGCAGTAATACCGATATACACAGTTGTAGTCCTAAAAGCAATAGTTAGTCTGATAAGCATAATCGAGAAGCATTATCGTATAAATTACAGTGCTTTAGTCGGGCGCATATTTCATGTTCTGAGTGTTAATCACCGAATCCCATTATTACTATAAAAACATCCACCTGGAGGACTAATCGCCAGGGGAGCAGCGCTCACGGACGCTCCTAAAGACGCGTCCTTACAGTATTCTACATGTAATGATGTAACTTAAATGAAACTCCTCTAGCATTTTCTTTCATCCACTACTTAACTGATATCCAACTTACCACCAGGAGCACACACACGGCTAAAGTACAAACGTGCATAGTTTATATCAAATAGTCCTATACCGGAGTTGGTTCTAGTCCTGAGCTTAACTACCCTTTTGATACCACGACACAAGGCAACACGACTTTTAAAACAAACAACCCAAAGCCGATTGGTCAATTTGTTCAGCTTTAATGGCGTCTTAGTTTATTGTGCACCGTTTTTCTATAGCTTTCACATCTCATGTATAGCATACTGGGTAAAAAAAACCACAGTCCCGTATCAACAGCATTTTCTACATTTTTATTGTGAGGTGTGGTTTACACATTATGCTAATGAAGACTGTTACGCTCCCACGCCCTTGTCTACAGTCCTTTTGTCTTATATGTTTTGTTTCGGCCAAACAGCGATTAGGTTTCACAGATCATTAAGCGTTACATCCATTACAAACGGTATCATTGCCATTCATGGGCGTTGGACTGAATTGCACTGTACGTGAAAAACATTGGAGGATATTAGTTTCGATGTCCATCTCATGTAAGGGCGTATCAACTATTTTGTCATTTGTGAGTGGGTCTGGCGAAATCGGGCTTAAGGTGAAATGTTTATATATCTGTGAAAAAATTTAAGATAAAATATTTCTAAGGCGATTTCAAGTAAAACAGTTTTACTGAAAAATGGCTGATTTTTCATAAACAAATTTCGACTTCCATAGAAAATTTTCTCCCCTTTGGAGGGGTTTTCTCAAGTATTAATTTGGTCTTTCATCTTGAGCCCGATTTCGTAAGATTTACTCACATTTCGCAGCAGGACGTTTCTAAGTTTTTATCTTTTGTTGTTCTCAGACGTGGCAAGAAATGTTTCTGCTTATAACTTCAAAGCTAGCAAAGCTATCGATACGTCACGTTGTGCGAATGTTTATAAATCTCACAACGGGCAATGACAAGGAAGTAGTAACTTAAAATCACGAACAATCGTTGATACGCTTGTACATAAGGCACTTTGTTTCATTCAGCGTCACAGACGTTGCGTTCTTCGTAGTTTTATTTGCCTTACCTCAAAGACGTACTGATAAAACCCGAGATAAAAAATAATCCACTATTAAGATAAAAACCTGGACCAACAATTTACTTTGTTGAAATTAAAAAAAACACAAAAAACATAGGACCGCCCCCCCCCCCCCTTGCCCCCAATAACTTTTTAATTTTCTACCACATATAAAGTAGAACATGTACATCTCCCAGAATTACCCCCCCCCCCCTCCTTTCCTCCCATGAATGCTTTTAATAATCCAAACTTTCCCTCCCACCCGCGCGTACGTTTGCTTACACTATTGACGGCTCTCTAATGAGACTTAGACCGGGAGCGTACTACTATAAGTAGTAACCAATTTTTATCGGCCAACTAGTTGAGTGGCGACGTCACGACTTTAAAGTTTAATGAGATCTGACTGGTCGGCTCATGGGCGAGGTCTAATCGAAACTCAGTGTTGTGACGTCACCATCCAACCAATTAGCCAATCAAAATCCGTTAGTGCGCGCAGGTCCTCAAATGCCATATTGCGTAGGCGTATTTATTTGCTATTGCAACAAGATAACACTGACACTTTGGCCCATGATATTCTCACCGGCGACACAGAAGCAATCTCATCTTTTAGTTCGTTTATGAAACAACTGAATGTTTTGCATGAATGTTGACCACGAACTGGATACAAGACACAGATCAAAGACGTCGGTGTAAAGTCGTCAGTCACGGTTTACGATTTCAGCCTACTTGTGGCAAGTTTGCTTTGATGAACTGATGGAGTATTGATGTGATAAATTGGTTGTCTTCACACAGTCTGTTACAGGTGTAAAGTAATCACTATAGCATTATCTATCTATCTATCTATCTATCTATCTATCTATCTATCTATCTATCTATCTATCTATCTATCTATCTATCTATCTATCTATCTAGCTATCTATCTATCTATCTATCTATCTATCTATCTATCTATCTATCTATCTATCTGTCTCTCTGCCTGCCTACCTGCATGTCTGTCTGTCTGTCTATCTGTGTGTCTGCCTGTATCTATCTATCTATCTATCTATCTATCTATCTATCTATCTATCTATCTATCTATCTATCTATCTATCTATCTATCTATCTATCTATCTATCTATCTATCTATCTATCTATCTATCTATCTACCTATCTATCCATCTGCCTGCCTGCCTGCCTGTCTGTTTGTGTATCTATCTATCTATCTATCTATCTATCTATCTATCTATCTATCTATCTATCTATCTATCTATCTATCTATCTATCTATCTATCTATCTATCTATCGTTCTATCTATCTATCTATCTATCTATATATCTATCTAATCTATCTATCTATCTATCTATCTATCTATCTATCTATCTATCTATCTATCTATCTATCTATCTATCTATCTATCTATCGATCTATCTATCTATCGTTCTATCTATCTATCTATCTATCTATCTATCTATCTATCTATCTATCTATCTATCTATCTATCTATCGATCGATCGATCTATCTATCTATCTATCTATCTATCTATCTATCTATCTATCTATCTATCTATCTATCTATCTATCTATCTATCTATCTATCTAATCTATCTATCTATCTATCTATCGATATCACTACTGCTACAAAACATGACCAAATCAGTCATCAGTCCCTCTTCGGTATCCATACTCATCAACAGTCTTTACTTAATAATTATCATCTTCCTAAACCATCCAACATATTGCAGTCATGTCTATTCAAGGTGTCTGTGGAATAATGAAATAGTAACCAATGTTACCAAGTCTAATAACTATTGTCAAAAACACCACAAGAGTTGACAGGCCTTTGAATGTGAGACAGTTACAGTTGATGTGCGAATGATGTGCGGTGCACAATATTCTTCTAGACCGTGTTTCTCAAGGAGTGACAATATTTTGGTCGGGGGTGGGACTTCAGAACGGGGCTTGAGGATTTTTTTCTTTAGAAATCTTAATTTCATAAAGTATTTTGTCTGTTAACTGCATGATAAGAGAAATCGATTGGATATCACGAAAGGTGGTGAATTATTGCTAAAACTGGCGAAATTGGTCCCATGAATCAAACAAATCTGCAGCCAGCGTTAAGGGTAAGGCTCGCATTGAAGTAAGAAACAAGTGAAGAAAACATGAAATAAAAGTTTTAATTAAAATTTCTTGTCCATGTATACGTGCTGAATATATAAATATTGTAAAAATCGTACTGCATAGTAACTCTACCCGACCATGGTGGGGTGTAGGTTTAAGAAAAAAAAAAAATTAATGTGGGGAGTGGGGTGGGTGAGACTGGGGAGTGGGACAAGAAAGGTTGAGAACCACTGTTCTAGGCGTTGTTCATCCACTGCAGTATCTAGCCCCTGCAGACTTCTTCCATTTGAATATACACTACCGTGACCGTAAATAGCCAGCCAAATCCAGATCAGGACATGAGAGACGAAAATCCTGGCTCGTCTCTATATGAAATCCCATTACGCACCCGCTGGGAAAACCTAAATAATATGAAAAATTCAACAAATAAAAATTCACAGGTACGATTCTCACGTTTTAATTCCCATGTTGTTGACGAAATATTATAATAACCACAGACATTTCATATTCTAGTTTTTCATAACTGGACTGTTTTATCGGTTCAATTTTCCAATTGTTTTCTGTTGTTGCTTTTTTTTTTTTCTCTTGATGAAGGCTGTTGCCGAATTATCGCTCATTTTCTGTCTTCCCTTTCAGTTTGCGTTTCATTGTATCGTTTGGGTATTATTTTTTATGCGAGGCTTTGCTACATATAACTTTTTCTTTCTGCCAGTTTTTGACTTCCCCAAGTTGTACACGTGACACTCCAAATAGGCTACCATTAGACTATACATTACCTGGCGTTACTGACATTTTCTTATATCTATGCATGTTATCTGTCCAGGGATCAGAAAGTTCAGGGCTGGTCGCTATAAAAGAACACTGCCAATATTAATTTTTCGGCAAGAGTGCAGCTCTCGCATCGTAGGCCTACGACATCAGTACGTAAACTAATTGTAAAACTTGGTCCAAATAGGACTTTTATATCACGACCTTAGTTCTCTTTTGTTCCAGCTCCACTTTTTTGTGCATAGTTGAGAGATTGGAGGTTAAACATTTGCGGCTTTAGTTATTATGACAACAAGTTATAATAAATCGGGACTGTGAAACAGCTTTATATGTGCCACACTGCATTTTAAACAAACGTCAAAGTGTTGCTTTTATTCAGACTGCTCAGATCTCCAATTTTCAGAAAGTTGAGATAGAACAAACAAGAACAAAGTCGCGATATAGTGTCATTCAGGTATTTAATGGAAACTCTGCATTGTAGTGTTCATGTAGCCTATGCAGTTATTTTACAGTTATCAGCAAACTGAAAGAAAAACAACAACAATGAAAAGTCCGTTTGGGATTACATTATGTTATTACATTGCTATCAGCAAACTTCAATTCTTTTTTTAACAATCAGATTTTGGATTACCTAACACTGTGCGCCCTGGAAGCATTGCAGAGTCATATTGTCAGAAATAAAAGAAGTTTCTTTTTCTTGTCTTTTTTTTTTCTTCCTGCATGTATCAGGTAACAAAATATTTATTTTCAACTCTGGTTTGATAATCTACAAAGGGTATTGAAAGTGTATCGCTTATCATTCAAGTAAAATCGATCGGCCAGATAAAGGATAAATCATTACTTTTCTACTAGTATAATTACATTTTCAATTTTGCATCGAAGAAGTACACCGTGGAACACAGTGGTTCCGAAAATGTTGCTTACTTTTAAGGATTCAATTCTCGGAGCGTTCAAATTTAATAATTTTAATCAATACACGAATCATTTCTTTCATACATTAGACCATGTTGGCAAAAATGATTATGGAGCTGATGTATTATTTACTTTGATTCTGGATTGGTATTATGATGAGCCTGAACTCCGGAGACATACATAAAAAAAATAGCCAGCTAGTATTCCTGGACATTGTTTTATTGTTTTGTTGATTGAAAACGAATACCTAATTTCATTTCGCCAGTGCTCTTCCAATAGAATGTTTTCGCTTTAATATTTCTCATTCTCAGATGTTAATATTTGTATTTTTCAATTTTGTCTCGTTTCCACTGAAGAAATCATGACACTTTACGTGTTAAGTTTATGCCTGTTGGTGACGTCATCTTGGGCCTTTCTGCTTGTTCCTGATCCACCAGGAAATCATCATCATCATCATTGCCTTTCTCACCCTGGATCAGGGTATAGGCCACCAACAAACACCTTCCATCCCTCTCTATCATGGGCCAGCCTCTTTACATTATTCCAAGTCTTTCCGCTTCGTTGCACATCATTTTCTCTGGCTCTTCTCCACGTTCCGCGCGGCCTTCCTCTTGATCTCTTGCCCTGGGGATTCCAGTCCAATACCTTCTTCGTGATGCTGTTTCCTGGCCTCCTGAGAGTGTGGCCGATCCATCTCCATCGCCTCCTACCAATTTCCTCTCTGACTGGGTTCTGTCTTGTTCTTTTCCATACAATTTCATTGCTGACCTTGTCTGTCCATCTGATCTTAAGTAGCTTCCTCAAACATCTGTTGATGAAAACTTGGATTCTCTTTATGCAGGCCTGGGACGCATTCCAAGTCTCACATCCATACAACAGGACTGACTTCACGTTCGAGTTGAATATCCTCAGCTTTGTTTTTAGAGATATATCCTTGGTTCTCCAAATCTTGCTTAAGGATGTGAAAGCTGCCTGTGCCTTTCCAATTCGTGCTTTGACTTCTGCCTCTGTTCCTCCCTTATTGTCAATGATACTACCAAGATAGCAGAAGGACTCTACATCTTCCAGTGGTTGATCTCCTACTGTGACTTGTTCGCTTAGGGGTGCAACAATTTTTAGGACCTTCGACTTCGCGGGATGTATCCTCAATCCAATAGATTCTGAAATTTTGTTTAGAGCTGTAGTCTTTGCTTGCATCTGGTCGTGTGTGTGCGACAATAGTGCCAAGTCATCTGCAAAATCTAGATCGTCCAGCTGTGTCCATGGGGTCCATTGTATGCCATTTCTTCCTCCACTGGTGGTTTCTTTCATAAGCCAATCAATCACCAGGATAAACAGAAATGGGGACAGCAAACAACCCTGCCTAACACCAGTCTTGATATCAAAGCTGTCAGTAAGCTCACCATCATGTACGACTCTGCAACTTGTCCCCTCGTACATGCTCTTGATAAGATTCACCATCTTCTCTGGGATTCCATAATGTCTCAATATTCTCCACAGTGTTTCTCTATCGATGCTATCAAAGGCCTTCTCGTAGTCAAGGAAGTTCACTATCAGTTGGGAGTTCCACTCTAGCGACTGCTCTACTATGATTCTCAGCGTGGCGATCTGGTCGGTGGTTGATCGATTACTCCTGAAACCAGCTTGCTCCTCGCGAAGTTTTTGGTCTGTTGCATTCTGTATTCGCTTGAGAATAATCCGATTGAAAACCTTTCCTGGGATGGAGAGAAGTGTGATTCCTCTGTAGTTACTACAATTGCTGAGGTCCCCTTTTTTTGGGAGCTTCACGAGGTGTCCTTCCTTCCAGTCCTTTGGAAACTTGCCTCCGATCCAAATCCTCGAGAATAGTGAGTGCAGACCCTCTGCAGCCCCAGCAGCATCTGCCTTCAGCGCCTCTGGTGGGATCTGGTCTGGTCCAGCTGCCTTGCCTCGATTTAACTGCTTTATGGCATCATTAATCTCTGCTTTAGTCGGAGGGTCGCAACTGATCGGTAAATCATTTCTTGCGGGTAGAATGTCGGGTGGGTTGCTTGGTGGAGGTCTGTTCAAGAGGCTGTTAAAATGTTCTATCCATCTTTTTGCCTGAGCTTCCTTTCCAAAAATAGCCTTCCTGTTGTAATCCTTGACAGGAACTTCAGGTTTTCCATATTTTCCAGCAAGAGTCTTTGTAGTCTGGTAGAGGATCCTCATGTGTCCTCCTGTTGCTGCCTTCTCTGCTTTCTCTGCTAACATTCCTATGAACTCCTCTTTGTCTTTTTTAATTGATTTTTTGACCTCTTTAGCTGATGCTCGGTACTCTTCCTGGTTACCAACTCTTGAGCTTCTTGTACGACTTGCATTTACCCGTTCTTTTAGGTCTCTTCTTATCCTTATCAAGTCCAGTGATTTTTGACTGATCCATTCCTTGTGTTCCACTTTCTTTTCCCCAATAACATCCTGACATGTCGATGTAAATACTCCTTTTACCTTAGCCCAGTGGGTCTCCAAATCTACTGTCTCTTCGAGGTCAACAAGGGGTTTGAATCTATTCCTCAGTGTCAGCTGGAACTCTTCCTTCTTGTCTCCATCCACAAGGCTCACTTGAAACTTTCTCCTCTTTGTTCCTGCTCTGGTACCTTGTTTCTTGAGGCGGAGTTTGAGTCTTGCCAGCAGCATGTGATGGTCAGATCCAACATCTGCTCCTCTCTGTACTATGACATCCTCTAGTGAGCGTCTGAATCGTCGGGTGATGCAAAAGTGGTCAATCTGATTTTCAGTTACTCCATCCGGTGAAATCCAAGTGGCCTTATGGATCCTCTTGTGTGGGAATACTGAACCTCCAATCACATAGCTGTTAAATGCGCAGAAACTTGCAAACCGCTCTCCATTCTCATTCATTTGTCCTAAACCATTGCACCCCATAATGTCCTCATACCCTGTATTGTCCTGTCCTATCTTGGCATTGGCGTCTCCCATTATAATGTTCACATCTTTTCTTGGCAATGTGTCAACTATTTCCTGAAGCTGGTTGTAGAAGTCGTCCTTGTCCTCATCGGTTGCTTCATTTGTTGGGGCGTATATCTGCACAATGTTCATGTTGATGTTCTTGTTCTTAGTAGTAAATGATGCCAATATAATTCTCCTTCCATAGGGTTCCCATCCCCTCAGTGACCTCTGGGCGTGCTTGTTCAAGATGATCGCTACTCCTTCTGTATGCTTTTTGTCCTCCCTTCCAGAATACAAAATCTTTTCCCCAGTATTAAGTTGTTTCAGTCCGGACTGTATCCAGCGGGTCTCGCTAACTCCAAGTATGTGCAGTCTGTATCGCCTCATCTCCATTGTAACCTGGGCACTCTTTCCTGCTTCATACATGGAGCGGACATTCCACGACGCAATCCGGAGTGACTTGCTTGATGAAGGAGCAGTCGGGCCAGTGGCGTCCTTTCGGCTTTGTCCATTGTCCTTCATTGAATCTACAGGTGCAGATGCTCCCCCTTCTCCCAAGATAAAAGACTGATTTAAAGTATTTGCTTGTGTTTCTGTAACTGGTTTATTTTTACAGGGTGGGTAGTTGGCCCACCGCCAACTGGCTCTTCTCGGGAGACCAGGACCTTTGCACCTTTAGTCGCCTTTTACGACACGCAGTATCACGTCAGATGTATTCTCTGCTGTCCCTCTTCTACAAGAGAGCCCCGCATCTGCACGGGCGCCACCAGGAAATAGTGAGTTACATCTGTGTGCAGTTTCTAATTGGTCTTTTTCATCCATCTATTCATCCATCCATCCATCCATCCATCCATATACTCATCCGTCCATCCATCTATCCATTTATCCATTTTATTTACATGTTCAGGTATCCATTCATCCATACATGTACTCATCCGTCCATCCATCCTATCCATCCATCCATCCATCCATCTATCTATCCATCCATCCATCCATCCATCCATCCATCCATCCATCCATCCATCCATCCATCCATCCATCCATCCATCCATCCATCCATCCATCCCTTCACTCATCCGTCCATCTATCTATCCATTCATCCGTTTTCATTCATATGTCCACTCATGCATCCATTCATCCATCCACACAGAACCGCTGCCCAGCCAAAACTTCAGCTATCACCAACAACTGGACGACAACTATGAACTTTACTGGGACTTCAACGACACCCACATCATCTTTGAGACACATGTAAAAACCAATGGTAAGTCATCTCTACTTTACCCTGCAACAATCTCTGAACCGCCTTTATTGATCTCTTTCTCAAACACAAGTATATTCTGTCAGAGCATCATATTTAATTTTTATTTTTGAGTTTTTACTTCCCTCTTTAAACTTAACCCGGCTGTTCAGGACGAGACCTCCAGAATGAGTGTTTTAAGGACACTGCAACAAATTAAGTGACGTGGAGGGATTCGAAGAATTGTGAAACATTTCGCAGACCTTCTTCGTCTGTGTCAAATGTCCCAACCCATAGACCATTGAGCCAACTATTAGGTAACTATAGAGGCTTGAGCATCGTTGTCAATGATATCACATCACAACAACAAGTATAAACAATGACAACAAAAATTAACAGTGATAACAACAACCACCACAACCACAACAACAACAGCAACAAACAACAACAAACGAGCTCAAATAGAAAACATGATATAGTGTTGGCTGAGGGAGACTGGAACATGAATTCTCTCATACAGAGGTCAAGGGCCCCAACCTTAGCCATTTTTCACTTTCGCTTATTCGGGCACTACTTAGTGTTGGGGCGATTTGTTTCAGGTTATATCGGACTTGGGGTGTCTCCCAACGGTGGCATGAAAGATGCTGATATCGTCATCCGCTGCTCCGAGGGTCCTGCTGTTGCAGTCTTTCCGGGAAACCGACTACTGAGGTCGAATACTGGCCCTGTCTCGGTGGGTCCCTCGTACAAGGTGCATGCGAACGAGTGGTACTAGCAGATGATCACCGTTTCGCCTATGACCATTCCGCAGCCTCCGGGCTCCGGATAAGCCCGATCCCAGGTCTGGAGAGACCCGGGGAGAATTTCTTCTCGACCGCCACGTGGTGGCAGCGGGGCAGCCCAAGCTGGGGGCTGGCTAACGGGGACGGGCTGACGGCTGACCTTCCCGAAGCCGTTAAACACTGGGAGCTTTCCGTTGCTGTAGGCAGATGGGGGCAAATTGCCCAGCAGAACGCAGTGGTGGCAGTCCCCGATTGAGGGCCGGGGACTGACCAAATCGATCCTTCGAAAAAACGTGCAGCAAGCACTACGTGACAATGACCCAAACAAGACAATGACCGCACGCTGGCGGATGAGAAAGTGAGATTCTGGTCACGACGTGATACGAATCAGTCGGTTGAGGCTGTCATCAGCCTCCATTTGTCTGAAAGGGATCCAAGCAGCAACAATTTCCCACTATACATGATGGTAAAATATGGCAAGAAGAAACGTGGGGCTGAGAAACCCAGACATATTCTCCGTAGGGAGGATGGCGGTTGCCAGGTCCCCCTACGCAAGTATGCTACTGGTGACCTGTGTCCGAATGCGAGTGTGAATGAGTGTGTGAAAACTAACAAGGGGACCCTAGCGGCGAGGGATCCCCCTGCGACACTTAACATGTTGCAGCTCAACGTCTGCGGCCTTCGCCCGAAGGTCCTGGAGCTAACTAAGCTCCTGAAGGCAAAACACATACATGTAGCTCTCATCCAAGAGACTCTACTGAATGGGAGAGGCGCGCACGTCACAGGATATACCATGTACACCTGCTCGTGTACCAAATGCCGAGGCATTGCCACACTGGTCCGTAACGACGAGCAACGGTGAAACTGATACCCTCACCCTTACAGTATGGAAGGACGGCGTGTCCTTTACCATCACGAATGTCTATAATCCCCCTAAGGTCACCTGCGACCTAGGGTTGACAGAGGCTACCTTGAATAATACCATCATAGGAGGAGACTTCAACGCACGAAGCCCTGAAATGGGGTACGCCCCAGAATCGACGAACATCGCAGGAAGAAATGTCGAAGATCTCCTCCTAAGTTCGAACCTGGTCCGGATACAATCAGCCGACTCCGCGCCTACTTGCCTGCATCGAGCAAACGGCGCGGAGAGCCGGCCCGACATTACGCTTCTATCTGCTGACCTCGTTACCAGACACAGCTACGCAGTCCTCGAGGACGTAGGTAGCGACCATCTTCCCCTCCTCGTACAAATCCAGACCAAAACAGCTAAGAAGAAGGAGAAACGTTTAAACTGGAATTACAAACGAGGCAGATGGGAAGAGTTCAGAGAGACTTTAGGTTTAACTCTGAACGAGGTGGACCCCCCAACCAGGGTTCTATTGACGAAGCCAACGCCGTACTGACTACGGCCGTGCTCGCAGCTGCTAAGCGGAGTATTCCGCGAGGACTGCAGCCCCTAAATCGCTTGCCCTGGTCAAAGGAACTTGAACAGGCGGTCCGACAGCGTAAGAGGGCGAGAAGAAAAGCAAAAACGAGCACGGCGGCCAGGATCGAATATAACAGATTGACCGCCAAAGTCAAGCTGTTGTCTAGAAATACCAAAAGGGCAAAGTGGTTAAACCTGTGCGAGTCTCTGAACGTGGACCCGAGTGGTGGCCGAGCGTGGACCGTCCTGAATCGCCTTAATCGGGGGCAAAGAGTGAAGACTGTCGCTCCAATACGGGCAAACGGGACGGTCGCGGTGACAGACCATAAGCGTGCAATCATGCTTAACCGACACTTTGCCAGTACAAATAAGAGTGGCAAAGCTACGAATACGGACAAGGGGCTCCGTAAGGTCAGGCGTCAGCTCGAACAGTCGCAGGTAGACAGCGATTACGAGGGCCTTAACAGTGAGTTCACCCTAGAGGAACTGGAGAGAGCACTTGGCAAGTGTAAAAATCGTAAAGCGCCAGGCCCGGACAAAATCTCTAACGAGATGTTGCTCCAGATGGGCCCCACGGCAAAGAAATGGCTCCTAGCCTTAATAAATAGAACGTGGCAAGAGAGAAAACTCCCTATTGACTGGAAAAAGGCCGTGGTGACAGCTATCCCGAAAGCAGGTAAAGATGGTACCGAACCATCAAATTACAGGCCAATTTCCCTTACCTCTTGCATCTGCAAAGTAGGGGAGAGGATGGTTAACTACCGGCTGACCTGGTATCTAGAAGAGCGCGGTCTTCTAGACAGACACCAGGCGGGCTTTCGTAGTGGCAGGCAGACGATGGACCAGCTTATCCGATTGACCCAAGCGGTCAATAATGGTTTCCATAGGCGGGAGCATACGATCGCCGTATTCGTCGATCTCAGACAAGCGTACGATAAGGTGTGTAAAGGTGGGCTACTCCTTAAATTACTCAAGGCGGAGGTCAAAGGAAATCTGTACGGATGGGTCAAAGATTTCTTGCACAATCGAACAGTCCGCACCAGAGTGAACGGACAGACCTCAAGCCAACTGACCATGGAGAATGGCCTGCCGCAAGGCTCAGCGTTAAGTTGCACGCTCTTTGCAGCTTACACTAGCGACCTTGCACAATACCTGAGATGCGAAAAAGCGATGTATGCCGACGATATGGTAATCTGGAGGATAGGAAAGCATGTCCAATGGCTACAGCGAGACCTTAACCGGGACCTCGCGACGCTTGCCTGCTACTGCCGATTGTGGAAGATGGAGATAAACGTCGATAAGACCGTTTATCAACTCTTCACCAACGGCAAACATGCCCAGAAAGCCACCATCAATCTTAAGATCAATGGCCAGACACTCAAAAGGGAAAGCGCACCACGATACCTGGGAGTTGAACTTGACAGCAGGCTCAACTTGCAGACGCACGTCAGCAAGCTCGAGACTGAGGCTAGGAGGCGACTGACACTGTTAAAAATGCTCGCCAGTACCAACTGGGGTGCCACCGGGAAGGTTCTCAGACAGCTATATCTAGCCTACGTCCGAGCAGGACTAGAATATAGCCTACCACTGCAACCAATGGCCAGCGACCGAACGCTGTCGGCACTGGACCGAGTTCAGAACAGCGCCTTGAGACTCATAACAGGCTGCCTCAAAACCACTCCTACGAATGCTCTCGAAATCATGACCAATGTGGAACCACTGGCAACCAGAAGGGAAGGAAGCGTACTACAGCAGTACGAGAGGTTAAAAAGGCTCGAGCCGGACTACCCGGCGCGGGAGGCGATCGAAATCGTCCCGCCACCGAAAATACTTCAGAAGAAGTCGTTCCTGGGCGAGGCCAAACGGCTAACTGAGGAGTATGGGCTAGAACAAGACAGAATGCCCCTTCGGTTATAGACGAAAGAGCCACCTCACGCCTCCCTGAAACCCCCAGTGGTCAAAACCACGCTTCTAGACACAAACATGACTAAGGAGGTCAATCCCACGATTCTGAAAACGGCAGCTGGCGAAACTATTGACTCGTACCCAGCACACATGATTAAGGCTTATGTCAAGGTTAATACTATAAGTGTCGTGCTGGGTCACGACTCGAGAAAAGACTTGTTTGTTTCACGGTCTCGTTGATTATAACCAGCGTAAATTGTCCTTGAACTGTTCTCGTGAACAGTTTGTTTTTGTAACACTTTTTCTTAGAGATGGAAAGAAAGTGGGGCAAGATAGAATAAATGGATAAGTTAGGAGTGACAGTGCAATTCTCGACCCCGTGATTTTGATAAATTCGTACATAAAACGTAGAAAGCACGAGGGTTTAGAGATTTTAGTAATGGTTTTGACATTTTAATTTGACCTTGCCTGTTTCTGGTACAAGGCCGTGACCAACTTCCATGCAGAATCTATTAATACTCCGAGCTGAGCTCGAATGGATGCACCAATCAAATCTAGGCATTTGGACGGTAATTTGCAGCTGGCCGCACAGTATATAAGCGTAGCCATTCCTATGATCAGGACTCCATGCAGAAAATTCCATCTGTGCAGGCGTCGGCGCGATTCTGCCAGAAGAATCAGAAGACTGTTATTTTCATGTCTATGTCCATTATAGGCAATGAAATGAAGCCATATGCTCCATTGTGATATATACCCACTGCTGTTGTCTACTGTTCCCTGATTCCTTATCAGGGACCAAGTGTAAGTGTTTGTCTGTTGATTCAACAATGAACGAGAAGCTGAAAGCAATTTTTCCAGTAGGACAGGATTGCCGCATCTGCTAGAAGTGCTAACCAAGAATGCAAGACAAAGATGTATATTAACTTGCAACTAGATCTAGTATGAATGTCTGGCATACACATCTGTAAATTGAGAGTGATTTGTCTGGATGAGGCTGGGGATTGCCAGCCCATCCTAGAGTAGATCTAACGTAACTACGTCAGTTTGTATTGACGAGTTTGATCCATTATAAGCGGTAGGCACAAATAGCTGAGATGACATTGTCGCCAGAGACATTAGTATGTTGCTTGATAGACAGTAGGCAGACTATATCTGAGAGATAAATAATTCATACTTAAATTGTTAGTGAGTCAGAATGATATAATCTTATAGGAATCTAGAGGAGACTTCTAGATTATTGAATTTTCATTTGATGCTGCTGATGTTGTCTTTTTAGTATATAAGAGATCTAGATAAAATTGTTAGGGCATTTAAGGTAAATAAATTTGTGGCCCTGCAGGTCTGTTGATAAAACCATTCAGATTGTTATTAGTATGTGGCATGGTATGAAAGAGTAATTCCTAAATACCTCTCGATTTTTAAATGCAGTCGTAACACCTATAATTCCATAATACCCACTCTGTAACACTACCACCCAGACCAGACTCGTAACACTGGAGAGGGACCCCCTAAAGAACTTAAATAACGCCATGCCATCTACATAAATTATTCTAAAACCTGTTGCATTTTATTCCATTATTTAATATTGTACTGTTATAACATTGTGATTTCAGGTCCTTTTTATTTTAGGTTATAGGCAATTTGTATTAATATAACATTTTGGTTCAATTTCATATGGTGAGCTCATCATCCCATTGACCCGACGACGCCGGCGAGGGACACCATTCACCTTACAGATCTACCTGTGACAGAAACACATTTTTTTTGGGCTTGGAACGAGCTATGGATTGAGGACATTACGATCTGAATTCCTCAAAAAAGAAGTTAAGTGAACCATCTGTTTGTCAGTCTTGAGGAGGGCGACGTACTTTCCGCTCTGTGTTTCCAGGCTTTTTTTCCATTTACTATATGTTTAGTTTAAGAGCGGGAGGTTGGATGGGGTCATAGTTTAGCATATCTTCTTTGCCATTACGAAGGATATTGGAGTGCCTTGGTGGCTATTGATAACTCGGGGGGATTTGCTTCACTGTGAATAGTTCTATTAGGGATCCATTATTCTTATAGATTGTGGCGTTTTTCTTCCTTCCTCACATTTCTTTAGGAAGATGTCTCTCCTGTCTTTTTCTTAAACTTTCTGTAACATAAGTTAGGATTTGTAGGGTCTGTTATCGTTCGTCTTTCTTGTGAGTTTAGCGTCCTGTTTAGTGTATTTCTTTTTTTTCTTTCCTTATAAACTTTAAACTAGTATACTAACATTGCTATGTTTACAATATATGCCTGAGGTGTTTCACGTGCTAAAACCACGTTGAATTGTAATCTGGTATTGATATATGAGAGAGAGAGAGATAATAAATTTTTGATCACGTGATAATTTCACGTCGAATATAGAGAGAATAATTTTGCAGTGGTAACAGAAGACACTGCTTGTGCGCGTTTTGAGAAGAGAGAGATATTTCAAATTTGTCGCGTTGAGAGAGAGATATATTTTTGATTCGTCGCGTTGAGAGAGACATAAATTTTGAGAGTGATCACTCAAGACACTGATTTGTCGCATTGAAGGCGATACATATATATTTTATTGCAGTGGGAGCAACGGATAGACGGCACTGCCTTACTAGTATTCATATTCAGAGAGAGAGAGATAAAATTTTTGCAGTGGAAGTGACACTGCCTGCAATTTTCAGAGAGAGATAGAACGTTCTTTTCGCGAAGCAGTGCTAACATATGACACTGGATTAATATTGAGAGAGAGTAATTGTTAGAGATAATATAACTGATACCGCGATATACCGTAACAGTAGGTAAATACTTACTAATTGTGCACACACTAGCGTGCCAGTGTTTTGATTCTATACGAATCTATACAGGTAACAGATTTTAATACACATTATGGCCGAGTTTCTTAAATACATTGACTCTGCCAAGGCTCTGGGTATACCAGAAGAAGAACGCGCCTCCTGGTGCGAACGACAAGTACAGCAAGACCGAGACCGTGAGGATCGGTTAGCAGCAAGAGAAAAAGAAAGAGAAAAAGAAGCAAGAGAGAGAGAAAAAGAAGAAAGAGAAAGAGAAAGAGAAAAAGAAAGAGAGAGAGAAAAGGAAAGAGAAAGAGAACGAGAAAAAGAAGCAAGAGAAAGGGAAAAAGAGGCTGTAGAGAGGGAAAAAAGGGAACATGAACTCGCAATAAAGAAGTTAGAGCGAGAATCGCTTATAGCCCCCACTGCTGCCAGCAATACATATGCTACAAAACCGAAGCTTCCGACGTTTAATGAAAAACTCGACCGGATCGACGCATATTTGCATCGGTTCGAGCTACACGCTAAATGCGTCGGATGGCAGCAGGCGATGTACAGTTCATGCCTGTCTAATTTACTAACAGGTAAGGCTCTAGAAGTATTTCATAGCCTCAAAGTAGAGGATGCCAACGACTATGACAAGCTTAAAACAGCACTACTTAAGCGATTCCAGCATACCGAGGATGGCTTTCATCAGAGATTTCGCGCATGTAAACCTGAGCCATCTGAAAATTTCTCAACTTATGTGAATCGCCTGAAACATTACTTAGATCGCTGGATTGAACTCGCGAATGTGACTACAGGAAATTATTTTCATTCCGATTTGGTTGCCCACCTTAAAGAGAGGGCACCGACATCCTCTGAAGAAATCACATCGTGCGCGGAACGTTATGCGTCCGCCCACCCAAATCGTCCTTTGGCAAAGCCTTCAACTACAGCACCGTGTTATGCCAACGTGGGCAAAGGAGCGCCAACCGGACACGATCGTTCAAGGCCGACTCGTCGTCAGGCCCCAAATCCGCGCTCTCAATCAGAGCCGCCTTTTTTTAGACAGAGGGATTTTCCGAATCGAAGTAATTTATCCCCGCGTCGAGGATACCAGAACTATTCTTTTTACGAGCCTCGCCCATATTATCGTGGCAACTATCCAGGCCAACAATATAACCGGCCTCAGGGACCGCCGCGACGAGTGCATTTTGATAATAATCATGATTATGATAGACCGCAGAGTCTTCCTTATCGTGGAAACGATCCTCATCGTATTATGTGTTTTAGGTGTAATAGGGTAGGCCACATACAAAAATTTTGTAACGTGAAAATGGAAGCGGCAAATGCCTGCTCTGTACAATCTACACCTTATACAGATGTTGGTTATACTAATAAATCTTCATCGCAATCAAAGGCTATTCCAGTCATGTCCGCCCTACATGAACTGGGGGAATTAACATTTTACCAGGGCCGCGTGAACGCGATTCCCGCTTCCATTCTACGTGACTCCGGATGCACGACTATCGGCGTTCGACAGTCACTAGTCCGTCCAACACAATTTTTGGATAAGGATGTGACTTGTATTACTTTTGGCGGATCTGTAGAGCGATTCCGTCTTGCAGAAGTTTATATTGATACACCTTTTCTCACAGGTATTGTTACCGCATGTGTACTGCCTAATCCGGTGGCTGATGTAATCATAGGGAATATACCTCAAGTAAATAAGTTTCCTATCGGTAACTTGGAAATTTGGACTGAGGATGAGAGTGTTGCGTGTGCGACAACACGCCTACAATCGAGTCGACAAGCAGACAGTGCATTAAGTAACCCTACTATTGAAGTGAACATAACGTCTAATGCATTCCATGATGAGCAACATTCAGACCCCACATTGAAACATTTGTTTACTAAAGTTGATCCTACAGCGCCGGATACCTCTAAGTTTCTTATTAAAGATGACTTATTATATCGTAATTTTCGGAATAAGCGAGAGGCCGTTATGCAGCTTGTAGTACCAAGATCTTTTCGTCGCGACATTATTCGTCTCGCGCATGACACTTCCTTGGCGGGTCACCAAGGAAAGGCCAGAACTAAGTCTCGAATACTATCGCAATTTTTTTGGCCCAGTATTTACGCAGATGTAAACCGGTTCGTATCAACATGTGACGTATGTCAGAGACGTACTCCTAAAGGGAGAGCATCGCGGGCTCCTCTGCAGGAGATGCCTATGGTCTCCAGACCATTTGAGCGCGTTGCCGTAGATATAGTTGGGCCTCTACACAAGTCAGACAGAGGACTTCGTTTTATACTTTCTGTCATTGACAACGCAACCCGTTGGCCAGAGGCCATTCCACTAAAAGACATTTCAGCCGATCATGTGGCTGAAGCCCTTATTACTATTTTTTCGCGTCTTGGATTTCCGGTTGAAATTTTATCGGACAGAGGTCCACAGTTTACCTCTGAGCTTTTTAAGAAAGTCTTGGAATTGGTCGGGATTAAACAAAGATTGACATCTCCATACCACCCACAGTCTAATGGCTGCTGTGAACGTTGGAATGCTACCATGAAAGCTATGCTTGCGCGAGTTTCGGCCGACAAGCCGAGTGATTGGGATCGACAACTCCCCGCTATTCTCTTTGCATACCGAGAACTACCGAATGCATCGACGGGTTTTTCCCCCTTCGAATTATTGTATGGTCGCAAGCCGCGTGGTCCGATGGCCATACTCCGTGATTTATTCGCCGGATCAGACACCGACGACAACGATACGCGGTCTGCATATCAATACGTTGTAGACTTGCGCCATCGAATTCTTAACGCATGTCAGCTCGCACAGAAATCTTCGGCTGCGCATGCGAGTCTTTATAAACTATATCATGATCAGGGTAGCCGATTGCGAACCTTGGCCGTCGGAGACCAAACTCTTGTTCTCCTTCCGGAGACGAAAAATAAACTCCTTCTTACATGGAAGGGACCTTTTAAAGTCCTAAAGAGACTTTCTCGAGTAAATTATCTTATCAAGATTCGGGGACAGGACAAAGTCTTCCATATAAATATGTTAAAGCAGTACCTGTCCGACGATGATAATCGTCAGAATAATCGCCGAAATGTGGTTGCTCAGGCCAATGCGGCCTTAGTTTCAGTTGACGATGATGATCCTATTAAGATAGAGCATTCAATCCCCGCACTTCAATCTTCTGAAAATACGTCGGATGTACATATAAATCCAGATCTGTCTGAATCGCAAAGACAAGATATAAGAGATTTGCTTAACGAGTTTCCTACAGTCTTTACTGATCTACCAGGTAATACTTCTTTGGTACAGCATGTTATAAGATTAAAGACGGATATACCCGTCTTTGTTAAACCATACCCGCGTCCGCTGCACGCACAGGAGACTATAATGACCGAGGTACGTAACATGTTTCACCTGGGAGTGATAGAGCGATCGACGAGCCCATATAACTCACCCATCGTCTTAGTGAAAAAAAAAGATGATACAGTGCGTTTTTGTATTGACTATCGTAAACTTAATGAGGTTACGATATATGACGCTGAACCGATTCCCAACCAGGAGAATCTTTTTGCGCAGTTAGCGAGGGCAACGATTTTTTCTAAAATTGACCTTTCCAAAGGCTATTGGCAAATTCCGCTTGATGAGAATAGCAAGCAATATACCGCTTTTCAGACCCCGTTGGGTCTTATGCAGTGGCGCTATATGCCTTTCGGATTAGTTACAGCCCCTGCCACTTTCGCCCGTATGATGACAATATTGCTCCAGAATATGAATTCCGTGTTGTCGTATTTTGACGACATTTGTATTTATGAAACCAATTGGTCGGGCCACCTCGCAGCCCTACGACAAGTTTTTATTGCTCTTCATCGAGCTGGCCTTACGGCGAAACCCAGTAAGGTATTTTTAGGATATAATGAAATTAATTTTCTGGGCCATACAATTGCCCACGGCGTTCAGACCCCTGATGACAAGAAGATAACTACCATCTTAAAGCTCCAACCCCCTCGAACTAAGAAAGAAGTTCGTAGTTTATTGGGCTTTCTTAATTATTATAGGAAGTTCATTCCAAATTTTTCTTCGCTTACAGCTCCGTTGTCGGACCTCACAAGAAAGAATTTTCCTAATAAAATGAAATGGACAACCGAATGTGCTGATACACTTAGTACCGTTCAACGATTGTTTTCGACTTCACCCATTCTCATACTGCCAGATATAAACCAAATATTTATTGTCCGCACTGATGCGTCGGACAAGGGATTAGGAGCTGTGTTATTACAGGAACGAGACGATACCTTGCGGCCATGTCTATACGCCAGCCGCAAGTTGCTAGATAGGGAATGCCGCTATGCAATTATCGAGCGAGAGTGCCTCGCTATCATTTTTGCTGTAAACGCATTTTCGCGATCTCTACTCATGTCCGAGTTTATAATTGAAACGGACCATCGTCCGTTGTTATTTTTGAAGGCTAACAGGGCTAAAAATGCTCGATTAACGAGGTGGAGTCTTGCACTCCAGGAATACCGGTTTGTTATCCGGGCTATCCCTGGCGATGACAATTCCCAAGCTGATGTTTTGTCACGTCTAATTTAGTTTCCTATTAAAGAGTGTTGTGTCTTGTATTGGGGTTGGATAGTACTTGTCCCCCTCAATTCTAGACGGTGGATGGATTCACATTTATCTTGTTCATTACTTTATGAACCAATTTTACAATCCTTTTTTTTGTGAATATCCTCTTTCCACCAGCGTCATTCCTGACTGTGACCTGAACTTCTGACAAACCTGACGCCCTTGTCAGCGGGTCAATGAGATGGAGACATGGCAAACCAAGCTACCAGAGCTACTGCTGCCATTGGATACCACAGTATTTTAATTAACAATATATTGTGTGTGAATGTATATATGAGCAGCAATTATGTGTGTTGACTAGATAATTATGAGCCTATTCCTTCAGTAAGGCCTGATTGTTTGATAGTAGTTATACTTTAATTCAGCAGTATACAGTGATATACTCATTGTTACTATAAATGTTCGTGAGAACTTTGATTGTGTGCAGTAAGAATGTTTCGATAGACTAGATTCTGTAGAACGTGGCATCAATAATTGTATGCTTTTTGTCCATCCAATATGCACGTTCTTAGTTAGATTTTTTGTTCTCAAGCTTAAGGCTCGTTTTTCTACAGTAGTACTTAAGCCCCTACCACAATAACTTTGGGATTTCTTGGATCCTATCGTGTAAATTTTTCTTAAAATTTCCACTGGAGTGGGGGATGTCAAGGTTAATACTATAAGTGTCGTGCTGGGTCACGACTCGAGAAAAGACTTGTTTGTTTCACGGTCTCGTTGATTATAACCAGCGTAAATTGTCCTTGAACTGTTCTCGTGAACAGTTTGTTTTTGTAACACTTTTTCTTAGAGATGGAAAGAAAGTGGGGCAAGATAGAATAAATGGATAAGTTAGGAGTGACAGTGCAATTCTCGACCCCGTGATTTTGATAAATTCGTACATAAAACGTAGAAAGCACGAGGGTTTAGAGATTTTAGTAATGGTTTTGACATTTTAATTTGACCTTGCCTGTTTCTGGTACAAGGCCGTGACCAACTTCCATGCAGAATCTATTAATACTCCGAGCTGAGCTCGAATGGATGCACCAATCAAATCTAGGCATTTGGACGGTAATTTGCAGCTGGCCGCACAGTATATAAGCGTAGCCATTCCTATGATCAGGACTCCATGCAGAAAATTCCATCTGTGCAGGCGTCGGCGCGATTCTGCCAGAAGAATCAGAAGACTGTTATTTTCATGTCTATGTCCATTATAGGCAATGAAATGAAGCCATATGCTCCATTGTGATATATACCCACTGCTGTTGTCTACTGTTCCCTGATTCCTTATCAGGGACCAAGTGTAAGTGTTTGTCTGTTGATTCAACAATGAACGAGAAGCTGAAAGCAATTTTTCCAGTAGGACAGGATTGCCGCATCTGCTAGAAGTGCTAACCAAGAATGCAAGACAAAGATGTATATTAACTTGCAACTAGATCTAGTATGAATGTCTGGCATACACATCTGTAAATTGAGAGTGATTTGTCTGGATGAGGCTGGGGATTGCCAGCCCATCCTAGAGTAGATCTAACGTAACTACGTCAGTTTGTATTGACGAGTTTGATCCATTATAAGCGGTAGGCACAAATAGCTGAGATGACATTGTCGCCAGAGACATTAGTATGTTGCTTGATAGACAGTAGGCAGACTATATCTGAGAGATAAATAATTCATACTTAAATTGTTAGTGAGTCAGAATGATATAATCTTATAGGAATCTAGAGGAGACTTCTAGATTATTGAATTTTCATTTGATGCTGCTGATGTTGTCTTTTTAGTATATAAGAGATCTAGATAAAATTGTTAGGGCATTTAAGGTAAATAAATTTGTGGCCCTGCAGGTCTGTTGATAAAACCATTCAGATTGTTATTAGTATGTGGCATGGTATGAAAGAGTAATTCCTAAATACCTCTCGATTTTTAAATGCAGTCGTAACACCTATAATTCCATAATACCCACTCTGTAACACTACCACCCAGACCAGACTCGTAACAGCTTATACTGACGGTTCGGCAGTACAGGCGACTACGAATGCGGGGTACGGAGCAATTATATACTACTCTGACGGCACCGACACCGATAAGATATATGGGCCATGCGGGGCGAATGGCTCCAACTTCGACGCTGAGGCGACGGCGATTTGGAGGACACTGACTACGGTTTTCAACTGTCAATGTTCGAGGTGAGCAAGGTCCCGGGGACAACAGCGCATTCGACCAATCGAAAGGCCACTCACACTCGTCCAGGCACAATCATAACAATTAACAACACACTTGTTGAATATATATATCAGGCCTGAAGGGCCATACTACTTTATTACTACGGATACAATAGGTATGATTGCAGATACAATAATGTGTTTGCAGATACAATAGATATGATTGCAGATACAATAAATATGGTTGCAGATACAATAGATAGGATTGCAGATACAATAAATATGGTTGCAGATACAATAGATAGGATTGCAGATACAATAAATATGGTTGCAGATACAATAGATAGGATTGCAGATACAATAAATATGGTTGCAGATACAATAGATAGGATTGCAGATACAATAAATGGGACTGCATTAATTAGTGGCTACATCATAGCCCTATTGTGGGAACTCCAGCTTGTCGCTGAACTTATTAACTGTAATTCAAGAGTTCTAATCTCACATGGGATACAACTAAGGCATTCGATATAACATGAGATACAATCTCTACGTACTACGTCTACAAAAGATTATTTTTCTATGAATGACTTCAATACTTCTTTCTTTCCACACACACTATCATTCTACACTGTATTAATCCTGTCTCTATTGTGAGGATTGCCAGGTGGCTTTCCTACTACTCAGCTTCGTCACTGGGCTGATCTAGTAATTCCTGTCTCTATTGTGTGGACTTATAGATTGCCTACCATTATACGCTCGTAGCCAAGTACGAGCGTAGATCCAAAGGACACGGTTCGCGCTTTTGGCCTAGTGCGACGAGGCGTTTATCAATTCTCTGGATGACGACACGGTCACTCCACTTCGACTTCACTTGTATCTATTCTGTCTGTGCTCGACTCCTATTGTCAGGCCCTGGAGCTCGAGCCGAGAGGAACCTCACTGGATCGAATGATTTCCACAGCCGTTCTCTGCCCAAACAATGGCGACCTAAGCTTATTATACCTCCAGCCAAACCCCGTGAAAGTCTCTTGTCCCACCTTCCGAAACCATGCCGGGCTCACGTGCCCCGTGCATTGCCTACACAACTCACCGCCTTAGGGCGTGAGTCCACTAACCTATAAAATCCCACCTTTTTATTCTAAGGGTCTGATCACACTTAACACTACTCACTGGATCCCAAAAATGAGATCATGACATCAACGGCTTTGAAAACGGAACAGTATCGCCAGAAGATATTGTTGTGTTCTCAGACTCAAGGGCCACACTGATGGCCGTCCAATCGCTCAACCATAGGTTCGAGGCACATGGCGCAGATAAAATCAGACATATCTGCCACCAGATCATAAGTGGATACGGTGTCGAGGTCCACCTCCAGTGGATCCCCGCGCACATAGGAATCCGGGGCAACGAGGTTGCAGATAGCCTAGCGAAACAGGGGACCAGAGGCGAACAGCCAAAGCACCCCATGTCTTACCCAGCAGCCCGAGCCACAATCCGCGCTCACGGACGCAGGAAATGGCTATATCAATGGGCAAACTCGGATAAAGGACGTAGGGTGTATCATAATCAAACCAAACCAGACATCAAAGACCCGATTTTGACACTAGAGCGTAAATACGCGACTATTATACAGCGTATGAGGACGGGACATGTCCAGTTGAACGCACATCTAAACCGTTTCAACCCACTCCATGAGCCAGTATGCCGGCACTGCGGGTCCCCGCAGGAGACAGTCGAGCACATACTTGCGGAGTGCCAAGGACTGAAACAACTAAGATCCCGCCACCTCCCAGATACCCCGACAGTCTCCAATTGCCTTTATGGGGACGTTAAACAATTAAAGAATACTGCCATATTCGCCATTGCCGTCACGAGTGAAAACTCGATCGGCCAGGGATGAGCACTCGATATCGTCATCGGTTGGGTCAAAGATGGACAACCTCACTTCTCTGTAAGCACTAATAAGTGGTAGATGCAAAAAAGAAACGTTATTTACAAAAGTTGGAGTTGTAGGAACACATTTTGGAATCTTTATCGAGTAACGGATTTAATAACAATATTGTAGACATTTGTGAGGGTAGGAGACCAACATTGGTAGACAGACAGATAGATAGATAGATAGTAGATAGACAGATAGACAAACAGACAGACAGACAGACAGAAAGACTTACAGACATACAGACATAAAAATTGACAGGCAAACAGTAGACATACAAACAGACGGACGGACGGTCGGGCGGACGGACGGACGGACGGAGGGATAGCTAGCTAGCTATATATATATATATATATAGATAGATAGACAGATGTGTGGACGGGCGGAAAGACAAGACAGACAGGCAGACAGACAGATAGCCAGCCAGACAGATAGATAGATAGGTGGATGGATGGATGGACGGACGGACGGAAGGACGGACGGACGGACGGACGGACAGAGAGAGACAGACAGACAGAAACAAACAGTTGTATTTCCAACATTACTGCCTGTACGAGTTCATTTCGTATTAGCAATTCTGATATCTCATTTAATAATCGTTGTTAGTGTCATACCGATGATATCCCACTGTCCAGGATCGTCACGGAGTAGGTTTTACTGTAGCTGTGGTGGACAGCCAGCAAGACTGGACATTACTGGGAGCTGCAGAGTCCGGGGACTACACAAGTCTTAAAATGGTCAGAAAGCGAGAGACTTGTGACACTGAGGACCGTCCCATTTTGGTAGGTTTGAGAATCCTGTTGCCTAGGAAAATTTAACAGTTTAATTCAGTCACATAGTATGAAAAAAGCAGGTACGGTGGCAGTCATCCTCATAGATGTATGTTATTTTCTCTTTCTTTATAATTATGTATATGTATCTATATAGATCTCATACCCGAGACGGATCAATTCGTCATTTTCCGTCCGTCGTCATGTGCTCGTATCATCCATGTCAACAATGCAACAATTCGCTCCACACGTCTTTAATTGAACGAGGAAGAGTAGTACCATAGAGCTCAGTCATGTTTATACTCGCGCAAGTTGTGGACAGGTAGTGAAAGACAGAATGGTTCATCTCGGTATTCTGTGCCTCGGATCATACTGAAATGGAGCTGTACGGTGAATATAAGCACCTAAAACTTCGTGGCAATGTGACAAGAAATTATGAAACTGTATACCGACTGAAGTATTGACGACAAATGACGTGGACACGTCCAATTTGGACAAAATGCTATCTTTTTAACATCATTTATTTACGATTTTTTGAGATGCAAAAAATAAGAGACTCATTTTCATCGAGTAAAATCCCAAACTGTAACCGGGCAGTTCATTCTTTGCCCTTTTTTTTTTTCTTCACCTTTCTTTACACATCGAGAGAGCCATTTATGCACAAATGTCACAAGATGTACAAGTTAGCTAAAGAAAAAGAGGGAGTTGCTGATAATATATATAATACGAACATACTGATTACACTAATCATTTCTAATTCTTCTTATTAACTAAGACATCGAATATGTAATGGACAACGATGATAGATGTACCTATGAGTTCACCACAATTGATCATTTCGCAACAGACATTTCTCATGTTTGGTGATGCAAACTTGCTCTTCCCATGTACTTAAAAAAAGAAAAAAAGTTGCTTTGCTCTTTTGGTCATCATTTGACGGGATGACCAGTTGAAAGTTAAAATTTTTAATTGAAAGCTGATTTTTTTCAAAGGCAGATAAAAACATTTTTAAACTTTATGATATCTTTACAGTAAATTTTGATTATTTTTCCTTTAAAAAGGATGGAATTATCATCACGATCGGATTTTCACACATCTGTGTTTATCCCAGAGCCTCGATATCATGTTTTGTTCTCCCTCAGTCTTACTCGTAAGTAGCTAGAAAACGCTGTAGGAATTCTATTTCTCTGCCCATATGACATTAGAATATTCCAGTATGTTTACTCTCGGCAATTCTGGAAGTTTAACATTGGTTATCCTACGACAGCCTGGGACGACAAGGGTCATTTACAGCTACCATCCAGTGGATCCTGTGAATGATGACAGCCTGCTGTATCACGGTGCTCAGTCACGGGGCAGTAAGTCTATCCCAGTGCTGGACCCACCCACTAGCGAACAAGATGTGCCGACTCTGCCAGATGGCGTCAAGACGTTCGACCTCGTCAATCAAAATGTAAGTATAGTGTATTACATTTTAATTACTGCAGTCTCTCAGTTGCTTTCGACCTATATTTTTTTTAAAATCTTGTCAATATCATAGATCTCGGAATGCACCAAGAATGTTTCTCATTAACCATTTAATTGAGAAGAAGGTCGTTCATGATGGCTCATGATGTGTGCCTTTTAGACAAATTTTATGGTTGACAGACAAAAACAAGGACTTGCTTCAGAATGCTTGTCAATCATCACATCTACCTGTTTCCTAAACCATTCTCATTTCATCATGGACATTCACATAAATAGCATGTACACCTATCTATCTATCTATCTATCTATCTATCTATCTATCTATCTATCTATCTGTCTATCTATCTATCTGTCTATCTATCTATCTGTCTATCTATCTATCTGTCTATCTATCTATCTATCTATCTATCTATCTATCTATCTATCTATTTATCTATCTATCTATCTATCTATCTATCTATCTATCTATCTATCTATCTATCTATCTATCTATCTATCTATCTATCTATCTATCTATCTATCTATCTATCTATCTATCTATCTATCTATCTATCTATCTATCTATCTATCTATCTATCTATCTATCTATCTATCTATCTATCTATCTATCTGTGTGAGTGTGTGTGACTGTCTGTCTATAGATCGGTCTATCCGTCACGCAACCCCACAAGTGCAATCGCATTGCCACAATTTGTCTTTGGTCTTTTAAATCCTTGACGAAATTCTCTTTTTTTCTGCTGGTTAAGGTGGAGTACGATATTTGAAATACTACTTTATGGAACTAAAAGTGTGCTGAAGAAATGGACAGCATTTTAATTAAAACAATTGTTTTTCTATCCCCTAAACTTGAGCCCTTTGCACATGTGCGGTTATATAAGACGTCCCATAACAACAGCCCCCCAAAACAACGGACAGCCTATCAGTTTAATAGGGTACCATACGAAGCCCAGAACGTCACCAAGCCAGTTCATCCTCTTAGAATGACACGGTTCTAAATCAGGTCCGACAACTTTTGAGAAATCGAGGATTGAAATTTCATTTGATCGTAGCTTTTAGAGCAAAAAATTTTTTTCTTCTTAGTAATACTTACAAATTACACACTGAATCCTCTTGATACTTTAACACACAATGGAGACGCCCTGTAGAAGTAGTATGTAACTCAGTTTGTCAAAAAAATCGAGATAGAACCTTGTCATTCTAAGGGGACTAGCTGTTGCCAGCCAAATGTACACCCAAGAAATTGGCAAAAGCTGACAAAGACTGACGGGCTTGGTATGATAAGGTCTCGCGGATTTACTAAGAAAATCTAGGAACTTATGGTTGTCACTTCTTGTCTGCCAGCAGCTGACTGTGCCATCCGGGACTTAGTATGGTATCTCCCTCAGCCATTTATTGTTGACGAATGTTTGCTAATTATTATCATTGTTACTTCTCTTCTGCAGTATTCCGTGCCATCAGATGACACAACCTACCATTGCTTACTCTTGAGTTGCCGGAGCTTGGACACAAACACCAAATGATCAGGGTAAATAGGCCTAACTGCTCACCCATGTGTGCGTGCGTGTGTGAGATTATGTCTAAAAATGTATAAGCCACATAATAGAATACCCTGTTTAAAAATTGTCATATGATTATTGCTATATATATCAACGACCACTAAAAGCAGAGTCTTGAAAACATATGTGTGGTCAGTGCTTTTATACGAATGTCAATGTTAGACATTGGACAAACAGATAGAGAGGAAACTGGGATCAGCAGAAATGTGGTTTATTAGAAGAATTAATGAGAATATCATGGATGGAGAGAAAATCAAATGAGTCAGTATTGAGAGACTCTAATCTGAAAAGATCATTAATTAAAACAATAAGACAGAGGCAACAGAAATTTCTAGGACACATCTGTCACTTCAGGAGCCTCGAACATCTAGTAGTCACAGGGAAGATAGAGGGCAGGAAAAGCAGGGGTGGACAAAGAAAAATTTCCACTGCAAGTTTTATTTCATGGACAACAAATAAACGTCACAACAAAAACTCGTTCTTGAGTTTGTCAGATGACAGATCCGAGTGGAGAGCCATGATCGTCAATGTCTGTTCCAGACAGGGCAACTAGTGATGATGAGAATGAAAGAGTTTGATCTGAAATTTCGTACTTCGCCTCCTTAGACACAATGAAACAGCATGAAGTTGTGCAAGTGTGAAAACATACACAAGTTATCATGAGAGAGACTAGAGGCTGATAGTTATAATAACTAGCTGAGTTACCCGGCCGTGCCCGCGAGAAATATATTTATTATTTATAATGATCTAGATCTAGGACACAAAGTAAAGTTCCTTTCGCAGACAAAGAAATACAATGACAGAATCAGTATCGATTTGGATTCTGCGCCAGCTCTGAAGTTTGTTCACCCCTTTTCGCTAAAGTTTACAGGCGATCCATGTTTTCGTTAACCCACAATTTCCTACCTTCAGCGAATGAACGATGAGGGAAACTGCGTCACGTACTAAATATACATCATGATAGCGTGTTCCGGTTCTAAAAGCACGGAGTCGGAAGTATTTGTTGCAAATTTTACGTGTGAATTATGCAAAATTAACAAATTACCCGGAGTTTGCAGCATTTTTATATTATCCCCTTACATCATAATAAGTCGAGTTATAGGCGATGAGGATGCTTCCAAAGTTTTGGGGCAATCCGAAAAAGGGCTTTTGAGGGCACAACTGTCACCCTTAGCTCCATTAAAGTATGATATCTGTATCTAGACTGTTTCTCCCTGCAGTTTGAACCAATCATTCAGAAAGGTCACGAGAAACTTCTTCACCACATGGTCCTGTACACGTGCAGCAAGCCACTCAGGGATGACCAAGTTGGTGAATCTTTTGTGTGTGAGGGCTTTCAGACTCCAGACCCAAGACTTCTCAACTGTGATTTGGTCTTTCTGGCCTGGGCAGTGGGTGGTACGGTGAGTGTCTCTAGACAAGTGTTTCTCAAGGTGAGGCATATGCCCCACCCTTGGGACTTCAGAATGGGGTGTAGGGACTTCTCATAGAAATCTTAATTTCATTGTGTATTAAAATTTTAACTGCATATAGATAGATAGATAGATAGATAGATAGATAGATAGATAGATAGATAGATAGATAGATAGATAGATAGATAGATAGATAGATAGATAGATAGATAGATAGATAGATTGTTTTATGACAAAAGTCAAATAAGACCACAAACAAATCTAGAAAAGCAGTGTTGACGGGAACAATGTATATCTGTATTCTAACCAAAATAATATACCTACAATCATCTACCACAATGTTAGCTTGCTATGAAAATACAACGACCCCTTACCAACAGCACAATGCTATTACATACACAGGCCTACAACCTCCCACCAGATGTAGGACAGCCACTGGGCGGGCCAGGAGATCCCCTTTACTTCCGACTGGAGACTCATTATGACAACGCCGGCATGCGCAGTGGTAAAATGTCCTACTTAATAGTGAACTCCACGAATTCATTTCCTGGTTCCTTTGCTCGATATTGCTATCTCATTTCATTTATTTATTCTGTTTTTCCTTTTCTGATTTTGTTCCTCTGAAGTGTTTCACCCCCTTCATCCTCTTTTTGCTAATTATCTGTTTACCTATTTACCCCTTACAAGATCAATATTTATGTCTCTCTAGCTTTCTACAGTTCATATTTACGTACGTCTGCCTTTCACCAAAATACCATTTGTCTGTGTCTACTTTTCACCGAATTACCATTTAGCTGTGTCACCCTATTATCAAAGTACCATTTATGCGTGTCTACCTTCCATTAAAATAATCATATGTCTACCTTTTACCAAATTACCACTGATGGCTCTCCTCAAGATTTATGTCCGTCTACCCTGCACCAATATATCATTCATGTCTGTCCACCTTTCACAAATATCCTTTACATCATGTCTGTCTAACTTTCACAAGATCTTATTCATGTGTGTCTACTTTTCTACGAATTTCCATGTATGAATAACTACCTTTCACTAAAATATCATACATTTTGTTAACTGTCTCCCTATCCATGTTTTGTTATCAGCCATTGTCTTAATCACTGTCGTTTTTCTGCATTCCCATAACCAAGCTACATATATTCATACCAAAAAATAACATTAACATCTAAGTTAACTTACTTCACAACTAAAGCCCAGTGTTTACGACCAAATTCTCAACATACAAGAAATTCTTCAGTCTGCAAGTTTTCCCATTTCTTTTTTCAGATTTCGTGGACAATTCGGGCTTCCGTACTTTCCTTACCGATAACCTTCGAAAACATGACGCTGGTTTTATGGAAACGGGTTTAACAGTCGACCGGTTTCAGGTTATTCCACCTCATGAACAAAGCTGGTTATCTGCTGGTTATTGCAGTGAGACTTGTCTTGAGAAGGTCAGTAGTCAAGCTTCTCGATGTGTTGACCAACGCCAATACATGTTTTAGTACTAAACTTACACTACGGAAATTCCCATTCTGTTTGTGTTTAAGATGTTCATCAATTGGACAAGACGCAGTATTATTATGTATTATGCCTTATGCAGCGACATAGTTAAATCCCACAGAGCTTTGTAGATAGACCAGAGCGGGAAGTAGATCGAGTCAACGTGCATCCTGTGGTGCCTCGAGGGGAGTCAAAAGGAGATCAAACTTTCTACAGAACAGGTTGAAACATAGTGGGATCTTATTGTGTTCAATTAGTATGAACTGTAATTAATAGTTGCTCGCCGTCCTTTTGTCTGCAATGGCCCAGCACTAGGTGGCCATGCGAATTGCCGCCATCTTTTAAGGAACGCTAGAGAGAGAAGGCGCACCGGAGGGCCTTGTCTTCACTCTTGTATGCCTCTGTGTTAAATGCTCCAAACTTTCCAAATTTCTCTCTCTCCCCATCTTTCTCTCCCTGTACCCCCCCCCCCCCCCCCAACCCATCGACTTTAGTTAAGAACCTCTGATCCAAATCTGTTTCCACTAATTTTACAGGCTAATGTGTTTGGTCTGCTCAGGCTCTGGGAGATCATGAAATTCGAATGTTCGTCAGCTTTCTCCACGCCCATTTACTGGGCGTCAAACTGCGTACTCGTCACTTCCGTAATGGAGTAGAGTTACCGCCCTTGCAGGAAGACAACAATTACGACTTCAACTATCAGGAGACCAGACCTTTGCATGAGGAAAGGATTGTGAAAAAGGTAAACAACTCTCGATTCTGGTTTACTGGTTTTTGGTGACTTATCCCTTGACCGGTGGAGTGGTTGTCGGAGCCCTGTGCAGATGAACACGCCAACTTGCTCTATCTGTGTCCATTACGTGCCAATACCCAAGTTTCAACTGATTCTCCCTATGCTGTCATGGTTTGAACGAAATATTAAATTTGGCGTTTCTTGATCTGCATTAGCCAAGTAATACATACGTAAATATCTTTGGCCGGCTGTTGGAACCTCTTGAGAGCTCAATTCAAAGCTATTGTTAAGTCAGCGTGGTACTTTACAGTCATAGAAAGCTAAAGCTGAGCAGTGACCACAACTCTGTGTATCAGTTTTGACGAGATTCCAACAGCCGAAAAACGTTATTCAGTGTGCAGAAAAAGGCAATGGATGTTATATCAGCTCGTTGAAAAAATAGACCCCGTATCAAATCCAGTGACTATACATACATTTTGAAGTATTGAACTTCCGAAGGCGTCTTATATCAATATATTGTGAGATTGTACCTTTTAATGTACTCATTAGTCAGTGGCCGGGTCCCGCGTTAACTATGAAAACATCCATAATGGAGGACAAGGACAAACTCTCCATGGGGAGCTCCCCTGCCCCCCACCTCAACCCGGAATCCCTAGCGCACGGCTGTTCTTTGTGGCGATCCACATACTACCACAGTTTGGGATACTTCATTAGTGTAAGAAAACATGGCTAAGAGACGCACTCGGAAGTCCTCCCCAAAATTCATCACAAACATTCAATAGAATCGCGTTAATCATGGCTATACAGACGTAATTAGTGGAAATGGTTTCAAAGTGCAGAAACTGCAGTGTTTATCCTCAATGCAACCTGTACAGAATAGGTATCTATAAGATATGATAATTAATACTCGAGGCAGGCGACCCTGCGGTGGTTAAACATCATTCGTAGTTTTAGGGTATAAACGAGTAAATCCATATCCATTCCCTTCTAACTTTTTTGGGAGGCCGGGGCGGGGGGGGGGCTTTTCAATATGAGGTCCAATTACTTGCAGAAGCATCAGAAATGTTGCACACTTCATCCTTATGTGTGAGACGTATTTCCCAGTCCTGTAAAATTTTTTCGAGAAGATGGTGGTATTCGCCAAATATTGACCTTCTTTGAAATGTACTGTGGACTCAATAATTTTGTCTCCTGTACTCGTAACATTTTTTCACCCGAAACAACGACATTAGTCTCATAGCATCCATCATTAGTGTACTGAGTAGAATGGGCCTGGACAGGAGAGGCATTCAATTCTCATTCTGCTCTCCACAAAGTGGAGTGGAAATGGTATGGAAATACAGTGGAAGCTCAAATGGAAATGGATTTTAAAAACTGCGCTTGTACTCTAATGTTCATCGCCTTTCGTCCGTTATTTATAGTGGTCAGAAATGAGTCACCAAATCGTCATATTTCAATTTGAGCACATGGGTAGTAGTACTAACAAAAATCTAGCTCAATACTTGGTAATTTTCGTCGTCGAAAGACGGTGAACGTTGAACCCTGAAGTTAACTGTGAACCATGAACGAGTAAAGCTGGCTTTTCATGTGTACGGAGAGGGAAACGGCAGCGGAAACAGCAAAACCCTTCAAGCAGTGAAATAATAAGAATGTTTTCAGGTGTACGGAAACGCGAACGAGGTTTTCGTGTAAAGGGAAACGGAAATGTCATAGGAAACGTCAAAAGCCCCTCAAGCTTTGAAAGAGAAAGCATACGGAAACATTCTTTCTATTTCACGACTTGAAGGGTTTTGCCGTTTCCGCTGTCGTTTCCCTCTCCGTACACATGAACAGCTTTTCCGTTTCCGTGCATGTGAAGACACAGCTTAATGTGACCGGCTCTTTTACTTGACAAGTTTACACTTCAAACTATGAACGATGAACGATCATTGTAAGTTTCCAGTATGTGAATATGAAAGGTGTGACTCCCTTTCCATTCTATACAAACAGGGTGACCTACTGCTCACTGAGTGTGAATATGATTCCACGGGAAAGACTAATATCACATGGGTGAGAGAATAAGTATTAGGCGGACGAAGGTTGTAGTGCCCAGTTAGTGCTCAGGAAAGCAAAGCGGGAGTGAAAGAAGGAAGAAAGAAAAATGATCAAGATGGGACTAGAACCCGCGACCTCTGCTACGGCACCCGTCGCCTTGCCAAGAAGAAAACAGATCGCTTAACGGTACGGCCACTCCGTCTCTCAAAAAAAGAGACGATCGTGGCCGAACTGTTTCACGGTGTCTCTTGCTGACTTGAGTATTCGTTCGCTGGGACCCAACACAATAGCGACAAATAAAACCTACCAGGCGCAATGCACCGAAATTGTAGGCGCCGCCTTTACAAGCTCACATAGGAAGACACGCGAAACCAGAAACGCGAAACAGGGAACGCCTCATGCGTGAGAACAAAAGTGGTACCAATGATTTAAACGGCAACGTGCACATAGGAGGTAACGACACGCCGGAAACGCGAAACGCGTGTGTTGACGTGAGGAGGCAAAGTGAACATGTTCACTTTTCGTGTCGCGTTTCTTGTAGTTTCCCGTGCAACTGCAGTGAAGCGCATTATTCTGCTACTGCGTTGTTCTTCTTCTTCTTCTTCCTGTTGTTGCAGTTGTTGTTGTTGTTGATGATGAGGATAAGTTTATTTTAGCGATTTGTTTACTCACTTGAGAGCCAAGACTAGTTTTTCTTCGTCTGATATTGGTTCCCGCCAGTTACAACCTATAGGTTGTAAACGTGGCAGCACCAGTGACTTGAGTTCGTTATGGGTTTGGCATGACATTCTTAAGTAATTAAAGAACAATGTCTCGTCCTTACGCTCCATCAATGAGTAGAATGTTATTTGAAATTCTCCTCTTGTACTCCTTAACATAAAATGTTCACGGCACCAAATGCTGCGTTTTCTCCTTATCTTTCTCAATAACACTAATAATAATAATAATAATAATAATAATAATAATGAAGATCATTTATAAAGCGCCCAATCCAAACAATTTGCTCTAGGCGCTTTACAGAAAGTCTTGTTCTCTCCATCTGCAACTCACCCTCTCTCTCTCTCTCTCTCTCACCTTCTCTCTCTGCTAGACATACATTTTATACGTAGATACACACACATAACATACTATAAGACAGAAATGAAACGATAAAACAGCAAAATTAAAGCAAAAAAAAAATAAATACAATCAATATGTCTTCATCTGAGGTATCCATTTTGTCAACTGGCCTACGTGAGTGCATGACTAGGCCTATGTGATGAGGTGACGTGTGGCGTGAGGTGTTTCGCGTTTCGGGGTTTCGCGTTTCTCGTTTTGTATTTTTGTCTCGTTTCCTCTGAAAAAATCATGACACTTTACGTGTTAAGTTTATGCCTGCTGGTGATGTCATTTGGGCCTTTCTATTTGTTCCTGATCCACCAGGAAATAGTGAGTTACGTCTGTACGCTGTTTCTATTTTGATTTTTCTCTTCTCTTCTCTTCTCTCTCTTTTCCTCCTTTTCCTATCACCACCATTATAAATATCATCATCATCATCACCATCAACGGCATTTTCATCATCTCTAATCGTAATCATTATCATCATCGTTGTCATCATCTTCATTTTCATCATCGACTTCACCATCATCACCACCACACAAATGTGAAGGTTGTACTCGCCATCCCTCCCTACCTCCCTCCTTCTCTCCCTCCATCCATTCATCCATACATCCATGCATCCATCCGTCCATCCACTCCAACATCCATTCATTCATTCATCCATCCAACTACCCATCCACTCATCCATCCATCCATCCATGCTTTAATCCATCCACCGATCCACCCATCCACCCATCTACACAGAACCGCTGCCCAGCCAAAACTTCAGCTATCACCAACAACTGGACGACAACTATGAACTTTACTGGGACTTCAACGACACCCACATCATCTTTGAGACACATGTAAAAACCAATGGTAAGTCATCTTTACCTCATGCTGCAGCAATCTCTGAATTGCCTTTATTTATCTTTTCTTACACACAGTTGTGTTCTACCAGAACATCAAATTCTTATTTTTTATTTTTGAGGTTTTTCTTGTGGCTTTCCGAGACCCCGCCACCCGAATGAGCGTCTTGAAGACACCGCAACAAATGTCAAATGCGGCAACCCTTTGGTCACTGCGACAATGTGTTAGGTAACTATAGCGGTTTTGGCAGAACAACAGGAACAAGAACCTAGCCCGACTAGAAATTTGATATAAAGCTGATTCGTGGCGGGAGACTGGAATCTGAATTCTCTCATACCAAGGTCGAGGCATTTTTCACTTTCGATTACGCCTAGTTCGGCACTACTTGCTGCTGGGTCGATTAGTTTGTTTAGTGTGAGGGTACCAACTACTTTCAGGTTATATCGGACTTGGTGTGTCTCCCAACGGTGGCATGAAAGATGCTGATATCGTCATCGGCTGGGTCAAAGATGAACAACCTCACTTCTCTGTAAGTACCAATAGGTGATTACAATGGAGGTTACATAAGTTGGAGTTGTAGGAAACCAGTGTAGAATCTTTCTTAAAGATCTAATTTAATAACGATTGTAATCGTAAGCATTCGTAAGACCTCTGATAGATAGACAGATAGATAGACAGAAAGGTAGACAGGCAAACAGACAGACAGACAGATATATAGATAGATAGATAGATTGATTATAGATAGATAGATAGATTGATTATAGATAGATAGATAGATAAATGGATGGATGGATGGATGGATGGATAGATAGACAGATAAACAGATAGACAGATAGATAGATAAATAGATAAATAGATAGATAGATAGATAGGTAGATAGATAGACAGACAGACAGACAGACAGACAGACAGATAGACAGAAAGAGATAGATAGATAGATAGATAGATAGATAGATAGATAGATAGATAGATAGATAGATAGATTAGATAGATAGATTTGACAGATTGACAGATAGATAGATTAGATAGATAGATTAGATAGATAGATTAGATAGATAGATTAGATAGATAGATTAGATAGATAGATTAGATAGATAGATTAGATAGATAGATAGATTAGATAGATAGATTAGATAGATAGATAGATAGATTAGATAGATAGATTAGATAGATAGATAGATAGATTAGATAGATAGATTAGATAGATAGATTAGATAGATAGATAGATAGATAGATTAGATAGATAGATAGATAGATTAGATAGATAGATAGATAGATTAGATAGATTAGATAGATAGATAGATAGATTAGATAGATAGATAGATAGATAGATTAGATAGATAGATAGATTAGATAGATAGATAGATAGATAGATTAGATAGATAGATAGATTAGATAGATAGATAGATTAGATAGATAGATAGATTAGATAGATAGATTAGATAGATAGATAGATTAGATAGATAGATTAGATAGATAGAATAGATAGATAGATAGATAGATAGATAGATAGATAGATAGATTAGATAGATAGATTAGATAGATAGATAGATAGATAGATAGATAGATAGATAGATAGATAGATAGATAGATAGATTAGATAGATAGATAGATTAGATAGATAGATAGATAGATAGATAGACTAGATAGATAGATAGATTAGATAGATAGATAGATAGATAGATAGATAGATAGATAGATAGATAGATAGATAGATAGATAGATAGATAGATAGATAGATAGATAGATAGATAGATAGATAGATAGGATAGATAGATAGAACAATAATAAACAGTTGTATTACAAACATTGCTGTCTTACGAGTTTATTTCGTATTGACACTTCTGATATCTCATTTGAAAATCGTTGTTATTGTCATACCGATGATATCCTACTGTCCAGGACCGTCACGGAATAGGTTTTACTGTACCCGTGGTGGACAGCCAGCAAGACTGGACATTAATGGGAGCTGCAGAGTCCGGGGACTACACCAGTCTTAAAATGGTCAGAAAGCGAGAGACTTGTGACACGGAGGATCGTCCCATTTTGGTAGGTTTGAGAATCCTGTTGCCCGGGAATATCGATTAGTTTAGTTCAGATTTAGCCAAAGTCACATGGTGTGAAAAAGCAAGTACGGCCACAGTCATTTTTATAGACCTATGTTACATTCTTCATATTTTATATCATACTGCCATACTGTAATGGAACTGGGCGGTGAACACGTCAACACCTAAAAGTTCGAGACAATGTGAAAAGAAATTATGAAACTGTATACCGACTCAAATTTTGACAACAAATTACGTGGACAAGTCCAATTTGGACAAATTTCAGTCTTTTTAATTAATATCCTTTATTTACGAAAAAAAAACAACTCATTTTCGACGAGTAAAATCTCAAACTGTGATCGGGCACTTCATTCTTTGCCCCCCCCCCTTTTTTTTCCCCACCTTTCTTAACACATCGAGAGAGCCATTTATGCACAAATGTGAAGAGATTTCCAAGTTAGCTTGAGAAAAGGAAAGGGTTGCTGATATATAATCATAATAATATATAAAACGAACATACTGATTACACTTACTTCGAATTCTTTCTTATTAACTAAGACATCGACTACATAACTGACAATAATGATAGATGTACCGGTGAGAGCACCACTATAGGTAGAATGAGCATATCCGCCATCTTTAGTGTCCGGACCCGCCCACCACCATGATAGCGATTGTGGATCTGATTTTGATTCGTTGGCTGATTTCCACTGAGAGGCACGGGAGGCGCCGTGAATCAAACTGTGGCGATCTAAGGATAGGTCGCTACAGTAAACAATAGCACGTGTGTACATGTTCCATGGGAGATGTTCAGTCAATTCTTTCACTTTCTTTCCCTTATTTGCACGGATGGTAGGGCATCTGACCAACTTGGATCCATTCTTTCCACACCTGTCGTAGCAAGCAACTATAATGTAACTGGCAGGCATTTTAACCGCTTCGACATAACTCGAAGTTACACTAAACAGCCCATCCAAAAACACTCTGTGACGTCACGCTCAAGTTACCTTTTGATCATTTCGCAGCAGGCATTTCTCAATTTTGTTTATACAGACTTGCACTTCCCATTTACCTAAAAAAAATAATTCTTTTTTTGGTCATTATTTGGCGGGGAACTACCTGCCCCAATAAAGCTGACCAGATGAACAGTTTAATGAACAGTTTACAGTTTAGTTTTTAACTACAAAGCTGATTTTTTTTTTACAAAGCAGATAACGACATTGGTAAAGTTTTAAATACAGGGTGTCCCAAAATAACGTTTACAGTCTTTGGATCATTAGAACTTTCCTCGTTTATTGGTTGTAACAATGAAACAAGATACACATGGTATCCAGAGGATTTGTGTAAACATTTATCACTGAACTGAAGAGAAAAAATAACAAATAAAATTCTTTCCAATGACAACTATCTGCCATCATTGGACACAGATCAAATCTGAAACAAAATAAACGGTTTATTAGCTATACGCAGTCAAAGAGTGTAAATGTTATTTTGGGACACCCTGTATTTTTTACGGTAAATTTTGATATTTTTCATTTAAAAAGGATGGAATTATCATCATGATCGGATCTTCACAAACTTGCATTGATCCTAGGGCCTTGAAGTCATGCTTCATTCTCCCTCTGCCTTACTTATAAATAGGAAGGAAACGTTACATTACATTCTGATATGATTAATCCCGAATGACAAGACAACTCAGTCTGTTCTTTGTTGGACTTTGTATTCAGTCTACGGTCATATTTTTTCAAAAAAGTAATATTAGAGTTTTTCAGCAGTATTGACCTTACACAGTTCTGGGAGTTTATCATTGGTTATCTTACCACAGCCTGGAACCACATTTACAGCTACCATCCAGTGGATCCTGTCAGTGATGACAGCCTACAGTACCACGGTGCTCAGTCACGGGGCAGTAAGTCTATCCTACTGCTGGACCCACCCACTAGCGAACAAGATGTGCCGCCTCTGCCAGATGGCGTCAAGACGTTCGACCTCGTCAATAAAAATGTAGGTCTAGTGTATTACATTTTAATTACTGTAGTCTTTCAGTTGTTTTTAACCTACAATTTCTTAATCATGTCAATTTCATTGATCTCGACATGTGCCAGGAATGTTTCTTACTCTCCACTTAATAGAGAAGTAGGTGGCTCATGATGGTTCCTGACGCGTGCCTTTTAAAAAAGAATTATGGTTGAGTTCCAAGAAATATGGGCTTGCCCCAGAGTGTCTGTCAATCACCACAATTACCTATTTCCTCCACCACCCTCATTTCATCATGGACATTCAAACAAATAGCATGTACAATATCTATCTAGCTCCGGGCTTAATATGATAAGTCCCGTGGCAATTTATTGTTGATGAACATTAATTCGTGAGACAAGCCCCAACTCAAACTGAGATAAAGAAACGTAAATGGGGATGGATCAGCCACACGTTACGAAAGCCTGAATCCAACATCAGCAGGCAGGCTCTGGTCTGGAACCCTCAAGGAAAGCGGAAAGTGGGTCAACCAAAACAGACTTGGCGCAAGAGTATCGATGCCGAGGTGAAGGCAGCCGGAATGACATGGACCGAGCTGAGGAGCACCTGTCAGAACCGCCTGCGTTGGAGGAGTGTTGTTGCAGCTCTATGTTCCTCAAGGAATCAAGAGGCTTAAAGAAAAAGAAGAACATTAATTTGTTTATTATTATCGTTCTTATGTTTTTTTTCCAGTATTCCGTGCCATCAGATGACACAACCTACCATTGTTTACTCCTGAAGTTGCCCGATCTTGGACACAAACACCACTTGATCAGGGTAACTAGGCCTTCTTCTCCCCCATCTCTCTCTTCACAACATTATTGGCACCCGTATAAGCATTTACACCCATGTTTCATCTTTATTAATTATGTCCCACGGATACATCCTTGCCCCCAAAGGTGTGTCTGTGTGTATGTAATTGGTGTGTGTGGGCGTTCGTGTGTGAGTGTGAGATTACCTCTGAAAGTGTATAAGCCACATAACAGAATTGTCTGTTAAACATTTCCATATGATTAACATTATAATATAAGCTTTATGTTCCCCTTCTGAGGATATTGATTTAAAAACACCCTGAATATCTCTGTACATAGAAAAGATTTCTCTTTGGGGTTATACAATGCCACGCCACCACTGTGAGAGTGATCTATTAGGTAATATGGCTATCTCATTTCCCTCTGGAACTTTCTTGGTGTGAAAGTTTCATTAATCTTTTAATATCTATCAATTGTCCCAAAAACGTCATCGTTGCCATCATCATCACCATCATCATCATCATCTACAAATGGAGCTACAGCGTGAAAGTATAAGTAACTAAAACTTCTTGACTGCCGGACTGAAATTATGACATTCTGTACTGCCTCAATTATTGACCATAAATTACGTGGCCACATCCATTTTGAACAAACGTCGGTCTTTAATTTTACATATTATTATTTACTATTTTTGGACTCCCAACCAACCCCCCCTCCCCCCGGACACACACACAAAAACTCATTTTTATCGAGTAGAATCGTGAAGAATGATCAGACACTAGTTGAGTTTCCGGCCCTGCCCGGGATAATTCGATTTATTAGTTTCAGTTCTGGGTGATTATTATGGGTATGCTGCATTTTGCCTGTTCCTTTAGCTTTATTTTATTTTTGTTTGTTTGTTTTTAGATACGTTTTACTGCTCTCCCTTTGCGCGTTGACGTCCTGCGCGTCCCGCCAGCATCCGTCAAATTAATGGCTATGATGTGCGCACGGGTTAGTTTGTTTGCACATCGCAGGAAGTGATAACGTCGTGTGTTAATGGAAAAGAAATATTATAATATTTTCCTAGGCATATTGAAAACACAAACCTGTACTTTTGGTCCTGCAGCGTCAATCTCCCAATTCCAGACCCTTTCTTTTTCCTAGCCTAGGCACATTGAGAACACACAAAGTTTCACACTTGATAGTCTTAGAACTCAATCTCATCATTCAAACCAGTCCTAACCGGAAGTTGTTTTGTGAGTGTGATACAGGTACCGGAACCAATCTCAATTACATTAATTTGCCGAAAAAATGGATCGAACGCCAATGTGTCGCAACCTAGAAACTAATATAAACGTTCTGGCGAGTTATTAATTATTTTTTTATTTTCTGTGCCGGGGACACGACGATAGTCTATACTAAGCGCTGTATAAAATCTGAGGGCCACCGAATCAGCATTAAAAGAGGACTAGCGAAAGGCGCGCTGCCATTGTCGTAAAGTTTCACTTTTATTGCGTTTTTCACCGAAGTTGAGCACTTCGTCCCCTTAGAATGACAATGTTCTGTCTCAACTTTTGAAAAATGAATGATTGAACTTTGGTGCTCTCATAACTTTTAGAAACACGACTTATTTCTTTTTAGTAATACTGGCAAATTACAAGCGGTGTACGCTTGATACTTTGAGACACATTGGAGAAGTAGTGTATAGTGTGTGATTCACTTCAGCCAATAAAGTGGAGATGGAAACTTGCAATTTTTATGCCGCAGTCTCACCAAGAAAACTCGCATGCGATTTTGATAATTATGAAGCTCGTGCGTGCTGAGGCGTGTTTTGACACGTGTTTTTGGCCCTCACACACCAACTCGTGTCAAACTCGTGCCTAGCTGCAGAAAAATAGCTCCAGCCTTATTTTTTCGGCAAGTCGTGTGCGATTTCTTGACATGCGAGCGGAGGCGTTCGCCTGGGTTCGTGTCAGCACGCACCAAACTGATGCGCGCGCATCCACTCAGGAATGTGAAAAATTCGCACACGAGCTCACGCGTACGTGGCAGCCTACTCGTGCGTGTTGACACAAGCCCACACGTTCGTGTCGACTCGCACACGAGTACAGTGAGACTACCCTATATATAGGGCCTGCTTGTGTTATTTCGCTTGGCTCCCGCTTTTATACTTGTCCTCCTCCTCCACAATTCGTGCGAGTATAGCACAACTCGTGTGCGAATTGTGTAATTTGGGCCTCAAATCAGTCCTGGCGGGAGGGGGCGAAGGTTATTCGTGTGCGAGTCGTGTGGGCACGCGTGGGCTCGTGCACGAACGTGTCAGCTCTTGTGCGAATTTTGCTCGTGTGCGTGTTTTCTTGGTGAGACTGCGGCATTAGGGGGACGACTTATAAAAACATGTGCAAGTTGTCATGAAAGAAAGTGAGGGCTGCTAGCTACAACATGATGGTGTCTGGACTTTTTCTCCCTACAGTTTGAACCACTCATCCAAAAAGGTCACGAGAAACTTCTTCACCACATCGTCCTGTACACGTGCAGCAAGCCGTTCAAGGATGACCAAGTTGGTGAATCTTTTGTGTGCGAGGACTTTCAGACACCCGACCCGAGACTTCAAAACTATGATTTGGTCTTTCTGGCCTGGGCAGTGGGTGGTACGGTGAGTGTCCCTAGACAGGTGTTTCTCAAGGTCAAGCACAAACTCGCCGGTTGGACTCCAGAGTGAAGTGTAGGGATTTTTCATAGACATTTTAATTTGATAGTGTATTTAACTCAAGTGTATTAACTGTATAGACAAACTGTTGTTTGTTTAATATGTCGTGCTAGTGGTTTCCTGAGAAACAACATCTCAGTTGAAAGAGCTCCAGAGTTGGCCTACCATAAAAAAAAAATGCATCTCCCCTCTACGCTCAACGGCAACAGAGGATGAACAATCAGTCAATCAATCACAATCGCTGGTGGTTTCCCTATTTAGCCCGGGATTAGAACATCCAACTTAACAGATGTACGGCTAAACAACTGAATAAATATTGAAATGAAGGTTTAACATCATATTTGAATGTATAGGGATGAATAATTCATATAGAATTTTAAAAAAAAATCTTTTTGTGGACACTGCTTACTGCTTTTGTCTGATCAAGGTGCAGTATTTTTGAGGGGTCGGGGAGTGGGGGAATTGAAGTGGGGCGTGACACCAAAAAAAAAATGTTGAGAAACACTGGTCTACACTCACGGCTTGTGAGCTGTTTGTTGCTGTTGATATTTTGATGATGTTTTCTTGTTTGAAAGCGTTGATAAGTCTAGCGACCAACAGAAGTAGATGGAGATAAACGTACAGCTGGACAGAAAAGATGGACAGACAACATAGATAGATGGACAAAAAACAGACAGACAGACAGACAGACAGACAGAAAGACAGGCAGGCAGGCAGGCAGGTAGGCAAGCACACAGATAGATAGATTGTTTTATGATAAAACTCAAAATAAGACCACAAACAAATCTAGAAAAGGCATTGTTGACAGTGACAATGTATACCTGTGTTCTAACCAAAATGATATACCTACAATGATCCAACACAGTGTTAGCCTACTATGAATAATACAAGGACCGCACATCAACAGCACAATGCCATTACATACACAGGCCTACAACCTCCCACCAGATGTAGGACAGCCACTGGGCGGGCCAGGAGATCCCCTTTACTTCCGACTGGAGACTCATTATGACAACCCCGACATGCGCAGTGGTAAAATGTCCTACTTAATAGTGAACTCCACGGATTCATTTCTTTGTTCTGCTGCTGGATATTGCTATCTCAGTTTATCTATTATTTTATTGTGAGTTTCCTTTTTGATTTTTTTTCTCTGAAGTATTTCACCCCCTCTCCCCTCTTTTGCTTATTATCTGTTTACTTATTTACCGCTTACAAGATCAATATTTAGGTCTGTCTAGCTTTCTTCAGGGCGTATGTACGTAATTCGGCCTTTCACCAAAATACCATTATTGTCTTTATCTACTTTTCATGGAATTTACCATTTGCACGTGTCACTCAATTATCAAAGTACCATTCATGTGTGTCTACCTTTCATCAAAATATCATTTCTGTCTGCGTTTGACCAAACTACCATTGATGGCTGACTAGTTTTCCTCAAGATTTATGTTTGTCTACCCTGCACCAGTACATCATTCATGTCTGTCCATCCTTCACAAGATATCCTTTAGGTCACGTCTGTCTAACTACCACAAGATCTCATTCAATGACTGTCTATCTTTGAACGAATTTCCATATGTATTTCACTAAAATACCATTTGTTAACTGTTTCCTTATCCATGTATTGTTATCAGCCATGGTCTTTTCTGCATTCAGATAACCAAGCTATATATCCATGCCAAAAATAACATGAATATCTAAGTTAACTTACTTCACAACTAATCCCCAGTGTTTATCAACAAATTCTCAACATACAAGAAATTTTTCAGTCTGCAAAGTTTCCCATTTTTTTTTCAGACTTTGTGGACAATTCGGGCTACCGTATCTTCCTTACCGATAACCTTCGGAAACATGACGCTGGTTTTATGGAAACGGGTGTAATGGTCGACCGGTTTCAAGTTATTCCCCCTTATGAGCAGAGCTGGTTATCTGCTGGTTACTGCAGCGAGACTTGTCTTGAGAAGGTAGGTGGTCAAGCTTCAGTAACTTGTCGATGTGTTGACGAACATATATTAGTAACCACATTACTGAAATTCCCATTCCATTTGTGTTCATCAATTTAAAAGTACAGTAGTGGACAAGATGCAGTATTATTATGTATTATGACTTATGCAACGACACAGTTAAATCCCACAGAGCTTCGTAGATAGATTAGAGCGGGAAGTAGGTCAAGACAATGTGCATTCTGTGGTGCCACGAGCGGAGAAAAAAGGGGATCAGACTTCCGCCAAAAAAAGTTTTTAAAATGGTGCGCACTTGTTGTGTACAATAATTGTACTAATTATTAGTATGGACTGCAATTTATAGTCGCTCGCCACCGTTTTGTCTGATATGGCGCAGCCCCAGGTGGCCACGTGAATTGCCGCCATCTTTGAGTGGACAAAAGAGAGGGGGGCGCACCGGCGTGCCTTGTGTCCAGTCTTGTATAGCTCTGTGTTAATGGTCAGAAATTTCCTAATTGTTCTCTCTCTATGCTTTGCCCCGCCCATCCCCATCGACTTTAGTTAAGAATCTCTGATCCAAATCTGTTTTCACAAATTATACATGCCAAGGTGTTTGGTCTCCTCAGGCTGTGGGGGGTCAAGAAATTCCATTGTTTGCTGCCTTTCTCCACGCCCATTTACTGGGCGTCAAACTGCGTACTCGTCACTTCCGTGATGGAGTAGAGTTACCTCCCTTGCATGAGGACAACAGTTACGACTTCAACTATCAGGAAATCAGACCTTTGTATGAGGAAAGTGTTGTGAAAAAGGTAAACAACTCTTGATTCTGGTTTACTGGTTATTGGTGTATTATCTCTTGAAATGGGGAGTAGTTGTTGGAGCCCTGTGTTGATGAACACGCCAACTTGCGCTTTCCGTGTCGATTATGGGCCAATACCTGAGTTTCAGCTGACTCTCCCACTGCTGTCACGTTTTTAACGACATATTAAATATGGCGCAGCTTGATTTGCATTAGCATAGTAACACATACATATATATCGTTGGTCGGCTGTTGGAACCTCGTGAAAGCTAAAATTCAAATCTTTTGTAAAGGGACCGTGGTACTTTGCATAGAAAGCTAAAGCTGAGCAGCGACCACAACTCTGTGTATTAGTTTTAACGAGATTCCAACAGCCGAAAGACGTTATGCAGTGTGTAGAAAAATACAATGGATGTTATATCAGCTTGTTGAAATAGTAGGTGGTGTGTAAGCAATCCATTCACATAGACCCCCATATCAAATCGAGTGACTATACACGTCTTGAAGTATCGAACTTCCGAATGTGTCTTATATCAATATTGTGAGATTGTAACTTTTAATATATTCATTAATTAGTCGCCGATTCGCGCGTTAATTATAAAAACATCCATAAGTGAAGACAACCATATATTCTCTATGGGGATCTCCCCCACCCACCGCCCCCCCCCGGGTCCCCAGCGTACGGTTGTTCTTAAAACCGCTTCTCTGCGGCGATGCGCATACTACCGCAGTTTGGGATACTTCATTAGTGTAAGAAAACCTGGCTAAGAGACGCATTCGGAAGTCCTCCCCAAAATTCACCACAAACACATACGTTACATTCAACGGCATCGCGTTAAAAAGGGCCGTAGGGAAGACAATATTGTAATTACTGGAAGTGGTTTCAAAGTGCACGAACTGCAATGTTTATCCTCAGTGCAACTTCTACAGTACAGTTAAGTACATATTCTGTTTCGATTCTAGATATTTTCAATTGAAATCTTTTATTGGTCAATTATTTTCTTTTTCTGTTGTTGTTTTTTATTTTTTTTTCCTTGATGAAGGCGATAGCCGAAACATCGAACTTTTTCTGTCTTCTCTTTTAGTTTGTATTGTAACGTTTGGGTATTATTTCTTACGCGGGGCTTTTTCTTTTTGCCCAATTTTGACGTTGCTTATAGCTCTGCTGCGACCCCACAGTTTTTCTGTGATTTTATAATACAGTACAGGTGTGTTTACAATATTGAATGGAAGGGAGATGATTGCTTACTCGAGGCATGCGACACTCGGGTGGTTAAACATTATTCGTAATTTTAGGGTACAAACGCAGCAAAATCTATTTCATTCCCTTTCCACCCCCTCCCCAACTTTTTTTTTGTGTGTTTGCGGCCCACTTTTAAATCTGAGGTCCAATTTCTTGCAGAAGGAGCATTTCCCAGCGCCCTGTAAAACCTCTTCGAGAAAATGGTGGTATTCACCAAATATTGGCCTTCTTTGAAATGTACTGTGGACTCAATAATTTTGTCTCCTGTATTCGTATCATTTTTTTTCAACCGAAACATTTATTTGTCCCATGGCATCCATCGTTAGTGTACTGAGCAGAAACGGAACGGGTCAGAAAAGGAGAGGTATTCAATTCGCATTCTGCTCTTCACAAAGTGGAGTGGAAATGGTATGGAAATGGAGTGGAAGCTCAATGGAAATGGATTTTACAGCGTTTGTACTCTAATGTTCAATTCCTTTTGTCCTGTATTTATATTATCAGAAATGAGTCACCAAATCGTCAAATTTTTATTTGAGCACATTGGTAATGCTAACAAAAAGCTAGCTTAATACTTTGTAATTTTCGTTCGTCGAAAGACGGTGAACGTTGAACCCTAAATTTTACCAATGGACCATGAACGAATAAAGCAGGTTTTTCATGTGTACGGAGAGGGAAACGGCAGCGGAAACGTCAAAACCCTTCAAGTAGTGGAATAGAAAGAAAGTTTTCATGTGTACGGAAACGCGAACAGGGTTTTCGTGAAAAGGGAAACACAAAAGTCAAAGGAAACGTCAAAAGCCATTCAAACATTGAAAGAGAAGGCATGTTTTCGTACACATGGAAAGCCTCTTTCTTTTTATTACTTGATTTTTAACGTTTCCGTTGGCTTTTCTGTTTCCGTACATGTGCAGACACAGCTTAATGTGACCTGCCCTTTTACTTGACAAGTTTGCATTTCCAACTATGAACGATGAACGATCCATGTACGTTTCCAGTATGTGAATAGCAAAGGCATGATCCGATTTCCATTCTGTACATACAGGGTGACCTGCTGCTGACTGAGTGTGAATATGATTCCACGGGAAAGACTAATATCACATGGGTGAGTGCTTCCAGGCCTATTGTCTTGGTCACAGAACGTAGAGAATTAATGTGGATGGATGGAAAGATGGTAGCATAGACTGATGGATGGATGGATGAATTGATGGATAGATGTGCAGATGATAGGTTGTCGACGATAGACGAAAGGAAAGATAGATAGACAGAGAGACACAGGCAGACAGGCAGACAAAAAGACAAACGGACGGACGGACCGGCGGATGGATGGATGGATGGATGGATGGGTGGGTGGGTGGATGGATGGATGGATGGATGGGTGGGTGGGTGGATGGATGGATGGATAGGTGGATAGATACATAGATGGATAATTAGATAGATGGATAGACAGAAAGATGTATAGAGAAGATGGATGGGTGGATGATGGATGGACGGGTCGATGGATGGCTGGCTGGCTGGATGGATGGATGGATGGATAGATAGGTAGATAGATACATAGATGGATAATTAGGTAGATAGATGGATAGATAGATAGATAGATAGATAGATAGAAAGATAGAAAGATAGAAAGATAGAAAGAAAGAAAGAAAGAATTGGGAAAGATAGATGGATTTCTGGCTGGCTGGATGGATAGATGGATGAGTAGGTAATTAATATGGACAGTTAGGATGAAAAAAAGTTCAATATATCCATCATTTCCCTTCTTTTCAATGAAAATGAAAACAGGGCTTTTCTATTTACTGAGCCCCACGTAGAAGAAACAAAATAAAACAAAAAACAGCAGGGTACAGCTGCAAGCCTTCATCCAGCTGCTGTGTCGTTGTCTTAACTAGGGTGGTCTGGGCACAAGAGAGGAAATGTGCGTGTCCTTCCTGTGGTATTATCCTAAAGTTCCACTCAGTCTGTGCTTTTCCAGGTAATTCTGTCCCAAATACCTTTGTCATTGTGATCATGTTCTTGATCAACATACACAATACCATCATCATCATCTTCATCATTACCATCATCATCATTAGTACTCGTATCATCATAATCATCTGTGTGCAGTGACTTGAGGAGTTGAATTTAACAAAACCAAAAAAACCGGGCCTCAGTAAATCAAATGTTCAAGTCAGACTTGAAATACTCTGATAATATAAAGAGACATGCAAATCGTCTTCATAGAATGTTTTGGAAAATTAAAAAAAAAAAAAAATTCAAGAAAACTGAGGTTAAGGAAGTCATTATCAATGGAACAAATTACTATTTGCAATCATTAAACTATGTTGGTGCTATTTTTTTTTAAAGTGAAAGTTAACGCCCCGCCCCCTCCCCCGCCTCCAAACAACAACAACAACAACAACAGCAGCAACAACAACAACAACAAGAAAACTGCATATGTTTTTACGCAGACCAACGTACGGATTACCTTACGACGATCGGACAGGGGCTCAATTTGCACGAATGATCAATGGCCTGGACTTCAACAAAAAGGATGTCTGAGAGACCTTCAGAAATACAACCGCTGAGTCGTCTTTTTTCTATGTCTGTCATGGTGATAGACAGGACTTGAGTGTAATTTTTTAATTTTGTTTTTAACCTGTTGAGCTTGACGCGTGTGTGTGTGTGTGTGTGTGTGTGCGTGCGTGTGTGTGTGTGCTTGCGCATGCGCGCGCATGCATGCCTGAGTGTGAGTGTATGCCAGTGTGTGTATACTCGAAAGTTTGTCCCACATCATGTTATTTAAAATAAAGTATGTGTCTTATTTTACTTTTTTTTTTTACCGTTATTCCCTTTCTCTCTCTTCCTCTCACACTGCCATCAACGCCGCTATGATCAATATAAAGATTATTTGCACTGATTTTTGCACACTTTCTTCTCTCTACAGATGCTGCACTGGACAGGTGATAAACCTAAAATCACCAGCACCCACCAGCCACCCAAAGCCTGCACCAACTAAACAAGGCACCGTTTAAACATGGCTACAGAAACCTCCAGTTTAAAAAAAAACAACAAACAACACGACGCACGACTTAAGCATTTCCTATGTCTAATCAGATTTACTTTGTAATAAACACGCATTTTTCAATATGAAAATCATGAAGTATTGTGTCAATATCTTAAAATACAGAGCGGCACACGTCTGTCTGTCTGTCTGTCTGTCGTCGGTCTGTCTGTCTGTCTGTCTGTCTGTCTGTCTGTCTGTCTGTCTGTCTGTCTGTCTGTCTGTCTGTCTGTCTGTCTGTCTGTCTGTCTGTTCCACGTCACTACCACAACAAAGAAGACCAAACCAGTCAAGTCCCTCATCTGTATACACACCCATGAACAGTGCTTATTCTGATTCGACAATAGTCGACATTTGTTACTGAAATCTTTACTAGAACCAATCGGCAAAATCAAACACAGGCACACACATTTTCCGCCTAGGTCCGTTGCAAAATGAGAAGCAACAGCTTTGATCCTACTGTTAAACCAATGTTTCTCAAGGCGGGGGACCTGTCAATATTTTGATGAGGCATGAGATTTCAGAATGGAGCATAGTGGTATATATATATATAGGCCCATTGCGCATATCCGCCATCTTTGAGGTAAGGACCGACGCATCATCCGGGCGATTGTGGTATTGATTTTGACTCCCTAGCTGAATTGCACTGCGAGCACTTCAGGCGTCGCGAACTGATCGGCGGCGAGGTAAAACTAGTTCACTACAATAAACAATGACACGTGTGTACATGCACATTTGAGACGTTCGCTCAATTCTTTCACTTTCTTTCCCTTTTGTACACGGATGGTAGGGAATGTGACCAGTTTGAATTCATCCTTTCCACCCCTGTCATAACAATCAACTACAATACAACCAGCAGCAATTTAACCGCTTAGACATACCTCGAAGTTACACTCATCAGCTGATCCACCGGCCATCTTGGGTGTCGGAAAAACAAAACAAAAACACGCTGTGAGGTCATTTGCAATGGGCCTATAGTAACTTTGTCCAATCGTGTGTCCTGTTTTTCGGAAATCGAAGCGGGCGTAGGACAAAAAGGGTTGAGAAACACTGGTTTAAGCAATGCTTGATGGACTAGAAATGGTGGAGTTTGTAGTCAAACTATTGTACTAGACAGTGATTAGTCCTATTTAAGTATTTTATATAGCTCATTGCGAACATCGAGGATGAAATAATTATGGCTTCCGCTCCTGCCTCAAAAGGATGAAAGTCGAAGGCGCTACGGTAAAAAAAAAAATGAACATCACATTGCAAAATGGAATACACTAACTAATGTTTTTTTTTTTTTGTGAACAAGTTCAAAAGTATGGACTTTGCACTTAATTCTTTTGATTTTGAATGCGATGCATTTTTATTTCTTTTTGTTGAATGATAGAGAACAAAGGTAAAAAAAAAAAAAAGTCAAATAGTATAATTGCATGTGAATTTGGCTTAAAAACACACACACACACAACAATGAAGCACAATCATGTTTCAAGCCCCCCCCCCCTCCGAAAGTAACGCTAATGGCGTGATTCTTGAGAAGGTCACAATCACGAGACAACCATGTTAAAGAACAAAGGTAAGAGTCAAATATGAATATAAGAGTTTTACTGTTGGAAAATTTGGCTTTGAATTTGAGTTCAGTAAAGCACAGTAATGTTACACAAGCCCTACGAAAGTAATGTAAGGCAATGGCTACATTATGATAACGTCACAGAACCGAGTCAATAACGAGACGACGACCACCACCTCCGTCCCTGCACCGCTGCCATAAAAATATCTGCAATGACAAACACAGGATTTCCCAATGACGTTGACAGTTGGATTTTCCAGTCAGGTGACCTTCTATGTTGTGCAAGAAGATCACATGCATATGAGGCAACCTCCTATAATCATGCGGGTTCCTCTTTAACCTTATTAGTGTCAATGTAAACTATTATAATGTCAAGGTGTGTGTGTTGGCAGTGATGCTTCGTGATTTTTCAAACATTTTCAGACTTTGGTAACACCAAAACTGGAATGTAGTTTCGCTTTGAAATTGAAGCCCAGAAGTTATTTTCAGTTAAACAAAAAGCATGAATTGTCTGGTCCGGTCGGGTTCGAAATCTATTTACAGTAACTGTAACAGAGGCCAATCAGATAGGCCTGAGCAGTTAAAAAAACACAAAACCTCTGGCCGATCTCATCGGCCTTCTGACTGTTGTAGGGTTAAGCAATAATTGGAACAACAAGACTCTAATCTTGAAATTTTAAAAGTATAGAGGTAAATTAAAAATAGTTCTCAGGTACAATTCTCACGATGTGATTCCTCAAGTTGTGCATATGACAGACACCACAAGTACCACAATACATTACCTGGCGTTACTGACATTTTCTTACCTCTCCGTTTGTTATCTGTCAAGAGGTCAGAAAGCCCCTATTTGGTCACTATAAAAGAATACTGACGAAAATTCACATTAGACCGCAGCTCTTGCGTGGTACGTTCGAATAAATTTCGTAAAATAACAGCAATGCGTTGTCAAAATAGGACTTCTATCGGGACTGATTTCTCATCTGTTCAAACTCCATTTTTTGGACAAATGAGAAATTCCAGGTTAAACGTTTGCGGCATTAGTTATTTTGGGAAGCTGATAGGGACTTAGAATAAATCGGAACTGTGAGACAGCTTGATAAGTGCCACAACGCATTTTAAACAAGTGTCAAAGTGTGCGTTTATTATACCTCTTCTACATACTAAATGATCTCCAATTTGTCAGAAAATGGGGACAGAACGAACATGAAATAAGGTCGTGATATAGTGTCATTCAGACATTTAGTGGATGCTCTGCTGGATTATGCGCATGTGGTTATTTAATTCTGTGAGTATATAAGCTTTGCTGTGTCCTATTGTCACCCAGAAGCTACATAATTTTTCTTTTTCCTTTTTTTTTTTCTTTCTGCAAGTATCAGGTAAGAAAATGTGTATCTCTCTTCAACTTTGCATTGTAATCTATGGATGCTACGGAAGGTGTATGTACGAATTCATTCAGGTCAAGTTCATCTTTCAGCTAAGGGATAATCTACGACTTCTCCACTAGCATCATGCCACACTGGAGCTGGAGGGTGAACGTAAGCACCTAAGAGTTCATAATTACACTGCCAAAAATTCTGAAACTTCGTGTACTGCGTCAATTTTTGACGATGAATTTCGTGGACCCATTCAGTTTGGACAAAATTCAGGACTTAGGTTTATTTATCTACGTTCGTTTTTTTAGCTCCAAAAATGAGGCACAATTTTGTCAAGTGGAATCGAAAAGTTCGATCGGAAAATTTTGGGGACTGGGTAGTATTTACAACTTTGCATCGAATAAGTACACTGTGAACATAGTGATTCCGAAGTTCTAACTTACCTATTTACGATTCCCGCGACCGGAGCTAAACGGCTGTCCCACTAAACGGACAGGACATTATTTTACTGTTTCGAGTACTTAATTTCATTTCGCAGTGCCCTTCAAACAGACTGTTGTCACTTTAATATGTTTCTCATTCAATAGTTAATAAATATAATAATTTGCATTTTTGTCTCGTTTCCACTGAAGAAATCATGACACTTTACGTGTTAAGTTTATGCCTGCTGGTGACGTCATCTTGGGCCTTTCTGTTTGTTCCTGATCCACCAGGAAACAGTGAGTTACGTCTGTGTGCACTTTGTAATTGGTCTTTTCTCTTCTCTTCTCTCTCTCTCTTGTTTAATTTTCTATCACAGTAATTAACATAATAATCATCATCATCATTATACTTATCATTATCGTCGTCATCATCACTGTCATTATCGCCTTCACCGTAATCACCACCTTACCATATTGATCATCATCCATGTACTCATCCATTCATTCATCCATCCATTAATCCATCCATCCATCCATCCATCCATCCATCCATCCATCCATCCATCCATCCATCCATCCATCCATCCATCCATCCATTTTATCCACCCATCCATCCACCCATTCATTTATCCACCCATCCATGTACTTCTCTATCCATCCATCCATCCATCCATCCACACATCGATGTATTCATCGATCCATCCACCGATCCATCCATTCATCCATCTATCCATCCAGGTATTCATTCATTCATCCATCCACACAGAACCGCTGCCCAGCCAAAACTTCAGCTATCACCAACAACTGGACGACAACTATGAACTTTATTGGGACTTCAACGACACCCACATCATCTTTGAGACACATGTAAAAACCAATGGTAAGTCATCTAAAATTACCCTGTAACAGTCTATGAGCTGCCCTTTCTGATCTGTTTCTCACAAAAAAGCAATATATATCTTTATTTTATTTCTGAGGTTTTACTTCCCTACTAAAACACAGCCCGGCTGTCCAAGACGAGACCTCCCAAATGAATGTCTTTAAAATACCGCTACAAATTAATTGACATAGAGAGATTCGAACATGGACCATTTCGCAGCTAACCAGTTAGGCCTTTTTCATCCATGATTGCTACATCCTCCACTTTTAGGACACTGAGGCAACTATGAGGTAACTATAGCGGCTTTAGCACCAGTGACAACAATAGCAGATCAAAACTACAATGATAATAGTAATAGAGTACAATCGTGATAACAACAACAACAAGAAGGAGAAAATAGTCGCCTTAGAAACGATGCTAAGTTGCTTCGACGTGGGAGATTGGAATCTGAATTCTCTCACAACCAGGCCAATGGCCTCTACCAATGGCGCTTTCTCACTTCCAATTACATGCATTTGGGCATTTCTTGGTTTATTTGTTTAGTACGAGGGTATCAACTACTTTCAGGCTACATCGGACTTGGTTTGTCTCCCAATGGTGGCATGAAAGATGCTGACATCGTCATCGGCTGGGTCAAAGATGGACAACCTCACTTCTCTGTAAGTACCAATATGTGGTTACAATGGAGGTTACATAAGTTGGAGTTGTAGGAACACACTGGAGAATCTTATTTAAATATCAAATTTAATAACGATATTAATCGTAGGCATTCATAAGAACACAGATAGAAAGACAGATGGACAGACAGACAGACAGACCGGCAGGCAGGCAGACAGGTAGGCAGGCAGATAGGCAGATAGATAAATAAAAAAACGAAACGGTTGTATTACCAACATTGCTTTCAGTTCGAGTTTATTTCGTATTCATAATTATCAGTAAGCTTTGTTATTGTCATACCGATGATATCCTAATGTCCAGGATCGTCACGGAGTAGGTTTTACTGTACCCGTGGTGGACAGCCAGCAAGACTGGACATTGCTGGGAGCTGCAGAGTCCGGGGACTACACAAGTCTTAAAATGGTCAGAAGGCGAGAGACTTGTGACACGGAGGACCGTCCCATTTTGGTAGGTTTGAGAATCCAATTGGCTAGGAAAATCTTTTTTTTCTTCTCTTTCTAACCAAAGGCGGATTTTTACGCAATTATGTTGATCCTAGAACCTTGATATTTTATCATGTTTCGTTCTCCCTCTGTCTTCCTTATAAACAGGGAGAAAATGTTACAAGATATTCTATTGCCCTGCCCTTAAAAACAAAGTAATAATCGATTTTTCATAATTGTTTATAAAATGAAATTCTGGAAGTTTAACGTTGGTTATCTTACGACAGCTTGGGACGACAAGGGTCATTTACAGCTACCATCCAGTGGATCCTGTCAATGATGATAGTGTGCAGTACCATGGTGCTCAGTCACGTGGCAGTAAGTCTATCCTACTGCTGGACCCACCTACTAGCGAACAAGATGTGCCGACTCTGCCAGATGGCGTCAAGACATTCGACCTCGTCAATAAAAATGTAGGTGAAATATTATATTACATTTTAGTTACTGCAGTCTCTCTGTTGTTTTTTGACCTTCACATTTCTAAACCTTGGCAAATTTGTAGATCTCGACCAAGAATCTTTCTTATCATCAATTTAATTAATAGAGAAGTAGGTCATTCACGATAATGTACCCTTTAAAAAAAAACTATAGTTGAATTCGAATTGTCGACAATCACCTCTACTTATTGCCTCCACCACCTTCACGACCATCATGAAATTTCACACAGCATATGGAATACTTACATGACCCTGTTATGAAGCCGCAAACGTGCATTCTCACTGCCACAATTATGCTGGGTTTCCATGTGTACGGAAACGGAAATGGCACCGGAAACGTCAAAAAACAACAACATCAAGTATTAACAAGAAAGAGTGTTTCCATGTATAGGAAAACGGCGTTTCCGTACACATGAAGACATACTCTCTTTTTCACTATTTGAAGTTTTTTTGATGTTTTCGTTTCTGTTTCCATTTCCGTACCTATGGATACATAGCTTTAGTCTTTGAAATCCTTCAAGAAATTCTTTTTTTTTTCTGCTGGTCAAGGGGGAGTACAATATTTGAAATGGAAATTGACATAATTGAAAATGTACTTAAGATAAGACATGCATTTTAATCCAAATTAAACTGTTTTCCTATCCTGTAAAAACTAGGTCATTTGCTCATGTGCAGTTTCTTAAGTCGTCCCCTCGCAACAGCATAGCAGTTAAGTTGGGTATCTTGTTAAGCCAGGAGCGTCTCAGCCAGTTGTTGCCAACAAAATGTTCACCCAAGAAATAATGGCAGAAGCTGACTATATCTAACCGGATTTATGAAGAAAATATAGGAAATTGTGATGTGCACTTCTTGTCTGCCAGCAGCTGACTGTACCTCTCCGGGATTAGTATGATACCTCCCTTAGCAATTTATTGTTGACGAACATTTGTTTATTATTATCATTCTTATTTGTTTTCTGCAGTATTCCGTGCCATCAGATGACACAACCTACCACTGCGTATTCTTGAAGTTGCCCGATCTTGGACATAAACACCACATGATCAGGGTAACTTGGCTTAACTGCTCACCCATCTCTTCATAATATTACAGGCACCCGTATTCACATCCGTCTTTATTAAATCCCTCAGGTATCTCCGTCCACTCAAGTTGTGTGTGTGTGTGTGTGTGTGTGTGTGTGTGTGTGAGAGAGAGAGAGAGAGAGAGAGAGAGAGAGAGAGAGAGAGAGAGAGAGAGAGAGAAAGAGAGAGATTTCGGCTAACGATGTATAAGCCACATAATAGAATATACTGTTCAACATTTTCGTATGACTTGCTTTATTGGCCACTTGTTCCCCTTTTGAGGATTCTGGCGGAAAAACATGCCGAATTTCTCTGCTGAACGTAGATAAGATTTCCCTCTGAATATCTCTGAACGTAGAGAAGATTTCTCTCTGAACGTAAAGGAGATTTCTCTCTGAACATCTCCGGACGTAGAGAAGATTCTCTCTGAATATCTCTGAACGTAGAGAAGATTTCTCTCTCAACGTAAAGAAGATTTCTCTCTGAATATCTCTGGACGTAGAGAAGATTTCTCTCTGAACGTAAAGAAGATTTCTCTCTGAATATCTCTGGCCATAAAGAAGATTTCTCTCTGAACATCTCTGGACATAAAGAAGATTTCTCTCTGAACATCTCTGGACATAAAGAAGATTTCTCTCTGAACATTTCTGGACATAAAGAAGATTTCTTTCTGAATATCTCTGGACGTAAAGAAGATTTCTTTCTGAACGTAAAGAAGATTTCTCTCTGAATATCTCAGTACGTAAAGAAGATTTCTCTCTGAACGTAAAGAAGATTTCTTTCTGAACATCTCTGGACGTAAAGAAGATTTCTCTCTGAACGTAAAGAAGATTTCTTTCTGAATATCTCTGGACGTAAAGAAGATTTCTTTCTGAACGTAAAGAAGATTTCTCTCTGAATATCTCTGAACGTAGAGAAGACTTCTCTCTGAATATCACTGAACGTAAAGAAGATTTCACTCTGAATGTCTCTGAAAGTAGAGAAGATTTCCTTCGGATTAACAACGCTATAGCGTGAGAATGGAGAATGACCCACTGGGTAATCTCACAATCTTTCCCCCCCCCCCCCACTCGACTTTCCTAGTCTAAAATTTTCATTAATCTGTCCAAACGCCGTCATTATCATCACCATCATCACCATCATCATCTTATGATGGAGTTAGAGGAAGAACATGTATGTCACGAGTGGAGTGAGCGAGATTCAAGGATTACGGGGGCATGGAAGTGTAGGATTGACTCACGGGATAGTGAGGCTGCTCACCTATATTGACTTCTGTTAGTTAACGTGGAAGCGTGCAAGACGTGAGTAAAGTGAAGGCGATGAGGTAAATCTTATGTAGTGAAAAGTCACTGCAAGTTAAGAGGTCCAAGGGGACAGACGTGGGAAAGCATTCGGGAGATTGTGTGTTTTCCAGTGATGACTGGTAGGTTGAACTATGATTTATAAATATGATGATTGATGTACTATATTCTCCTATGACCATGATGTAAATAAGTTATATGTGAGGAATGTGAAAGTCATTGATTACTGTGTATAGAGATGTGCGCAATGAGCGATAGATGTAAGTTCGGATCATGGATTCGTAGCGAGTCTGAGTGCTGTGTGGTACGGTAGAGGTGTGTTACCGTAAGAGGTGTGGTGAGTGAAAGGTGGACTGTTGTGTGTACGCTTGATGGTTCGTAATGAGTGGTGAAGTGGATAGTAATTGTATGGTGTTATAGAAATGTAATGTTATTCTTATAGGTGCCGGGGTCGGGCAGAGAAGCCACCCGCGGTGAGCGGACTTGTGCCGGGGTTGGGCAGAAGGCTACCCACAGGCCGCCTGAGTGAAGCTGTCGCGCAGGACAGCGGGAGCACATGAGTCGTGGCAGTCTGGCCACAGACAGGGACGTTGTTATTAAGATGTTAATGTGCTATTAAGATGTTAATGTGCCATTGAGAATATAATGTGCTATTGAAATATTAATGTGCTATTAAGACCTCGAGGGGAGATTGAGATACGGAGATTAGGTTGAGCAGGAGCCAATAAGAGAGGCCAGCAAGTAATAGATATATAGATGTGAGGCTGAGGCCAGAGCATATTTTAGAAAGTATTATCGGGTTGTGGACCCGTAGAGGAATGAATGTCGGGAATGCTGACCATTGGATGGTAGTTGAATTGAATAATGTAATGCACGTATATCTTTATTTTTATATATAATAAATGTGTGAGTCTGTTTGGTTGTTCTGTTAAGTGTTATACTTGTTCGTTCGTGTTTGTTGTCCTACCATACTAAGTACATCTCCCAGTCTGGGATTTGTGACAATGTAAGTACGTGACTGCGTGAACATATATGATAAAATTTTGTATAATGCCTCAATTATTGACAATAAATTACATGGACACATCCGTTTTGGACTAAATTCAGTCTTTAATTTTACGTCTACTAGATGAAGTTCCCGGCATTATCCGGGATAAACCTGTGAACCCACCACTCTATCTCTCTCTCTTTCTTTTTGGTCTACAAAGTTTCCCATATTCTACAGTCCCTTATTATAGATTCCATGCACTCTAGAGCACTACTCTCTCATTTTTGATAAACAAATTGTGCACACGGAAGTGAACGGGTAATAATGTCGTTTCCAGTGCGATGGGCTTGCTACAGGGAGCCGAAACAAAGATCATTGTATTTTACGTATACAACTTTTTATCTAGAAATACCTGAAACTTGAATCAACACAATCGGGCGATACAAAAGCGATTGGACTGGATGAATTGACACTTAAAAAAATTCATTTTATAATTTTTGAAACTGTCATTTCGGTGTAGCGTCAAGCAAAAAAAAACAACAAAAAAACGTTAAAGTTGAATCACAATGAATTACTCCGCCACTATTTTTTTGTTATAATAAAATTGATGTACTATTTTTCTAGCCCCCCCCCCCTTTTTTTTTTTCCTAAACAACAACAACCATTTTCATCAAGTAGAATCGAAAAGTATGATCGGATATTGTGTTCTTCGCCTCCCTGGACACCTGGAAGAGCGCGGAGGTGAGCACTTGTTGCAAGATGTGCAAGTTAATATGAGGGAGACCAGAGTCTGCTAGTAATAACAATGATGGTATCTGGAATATTTCCCCCTGCAGTTTGAACCACTCATTCAGAAAGGTCACGAGAAACTTCTTCACCACATCGTCCTGTACACCTGCACCAAGCCATTCAGGGATGACCAAGTTGGTGAATCTTTTCTGTGTCAGAACTTTCAGATACCAGACCCGAGAGTTCTCAACTGCAATGTGGTCTTACTAGCCTGGGCAGTGGGTGGTACGGTGAGTGTGTCTAAGCCGTTTGTTGCTGTGGTTATCAATATTTTGATGATTTTGTTTGTTTTCTTTGAAAGTGTTGATATTCTGAAGATAAATAGAAGTAGATGGACGCAAACCTACAAATGGACAGAAAAGATAGACAGATAAGAAAGAGGGATAGACAAAATAACAGACAGTCAGATAGAGATAGACAGATTCAGGCATAGAAACACAGACATGTAGATAGATAGACAGATAGATAGGATAGATAGATAGATAGATAGATAGATAGATAGATAGATAGATAGATAGATAGATAGATAGATAGATAGATAGATAGACAGACAGATAGATAGATAGATAGATAGATAGATAGATAGATAGATAGATAGATAGATAGATAGATAGATATATAGATAGATAGATAGATAAATAGATAGATAGATAGATAGATAGGCAAACAGACAGACAGAGATTGACCTCACTTGATGACAAACCTAACTCAAATAAGACCACAAACAAATGTAGAATAGACATTGGGAACGATGTATTTCTGTAAACAACCCAAATATACATACATGCAACATACTATTATTACATGTTCAGGCCTACAACCTCCCACCCGATATTGGACAGCCAATGGGTGGGCCAGGAGATCCCGTTTACTTCCGGATGGAAACTCATTACGACAACCCCGACATGCGCAGTGGTAAAACTTTGATATAGTTTATCCGTGAACTCCACAAATTCATGTCTTGTTCCACTGCTCGAGATGCGTATCTCATTTCATTATTACGAGTATTTATTCTGTCCTTCCTTTCCCGAGTTTTCTTCTCTGAAGTATTCCACCCCTCCCCCTTCTTTTTGCTAATTTTCTGTTTACCATATTTATCTCTCACCAGATCCCCATCTATATCTGTCTAGCCTTTTCAATCCCTAATTAAGTGTTCTACCTTTCACCCAAATATTATTTATATTATGTGTCTATCTTCCACCAAAATACCATTTATATAATTATGCCTATCTTTCACAAAAAAACAAACAAAAAAAACTATTTCTGCCTATCTTTTGCCAAAATACCATTATGTTTGTCTATATTTCACAAGATGGCATGTGTGCCTGTCTAACTTTACAAAGTCGTAGGCCTATTTTTGTGTGTCTACCCTGCACCAAAATACTATATTATGTCTGTCAACTTTTTACAATATATTATTTACGTGTGCCTACTTTTTACAAAATCACATCTGCATGTGTCTACCTTTTAGCGAATTTTTATGAATGTCTAAAATAGCTTTCCCTAAAATACTATTTGTTAAGTATTTCCTTGTTTATGTTTTGTCTTAATCACTGCGGGCCTTTCTTTGGCCCTAAGCCAAACAAAATTTCCATGTTAAAAAAAATTGTAGATATTTAACTTAATTTATGACCAATCCCTAGTGTTTACGACCAGATTCTCAATATACAAGGAATTCTTCAGTCTGCAAGGCTTTCGATTTTTCTTTTTTCAGATTTCGTGGATAATTCGGGCTTGCGTATCTTTCTTACCGATAACCTTCGAAAACATGACGCTGGTACGATGGAAACGGGTATATTGGTTGACCGGTTTCAAGTTATTCCTCCTCATGAGCAAAGCTGGTTATCCGCTGGTTACTGCAGTGAGACTTGTCTTGAGAAGGTAGATGGTCAAGCTTCATTAAATTATCAATGTGTTGACGAACGCCAACAATAGCTTCTTTTCTATTAAAACTTCCATTCCATTTGTGTTTAAGATGTTAATCAATTGAAAAGTACAGTAGTGGACAAGATGCACTACATGTAATGTGCCTTATGCAACGACATAGTTAAATCTCACAGAGCTCTATAGATAGACTACAGCGGGAAGTAGGTCAAGTCACTGTGCACCTTGTGGTGCCTCGAGGAGAGACAAAAAAGATGGCAAAGCTTCGACAAAAAAGTTTGAAAAATGGTGGGCACTTGTTGTGTATATTTAGTGTGGGCTATAATTAATAGTCGCTTGCCCTCCTTTTGTCTGCAATGGCGCAGCCTTAGGTAGCCAGGGTTATTGCCGCCATCTTTTAGTGGATGGCAGAGAGGCGGCGCACCGGAGTGCCCTCTCATATCTATGGGCCTATGTTAAATCCCAAAAACTTCTCTCTCTTTCTCTCTCTCTCTCTCTCTCTCTCTCTCTCATTCACAAACTCTCTCTCTCGTTCTGCCTCTGTGCTCCCCCCCCCCTCTCTCTCTCTCCTATCCCCGCCATCTCTAGTTAAGAATCCAAATCTGTTTGTTTTTTTTTTCAAATTTTACACGCCAATGCGTTTGGTCTCCTCAGGCTCTGGGAGATCAGGAAATTCGAGTTTTCGCCACCTTTCTCCACGCCCATTTACTGGGCGTCAAACTGCGTACTCGTCACTTCCGTGATGGAGTAGAGTTACCGCCTTTGCAGGAAGACAACAGTTACGACTTCGACTATCAGGAGATCAGACCTTTGTACGAGGAAAGAATTGTGAAAAAGGTAACTCTTGATTCTGGTTTACTGGTTATTGGTGACTTGTCACTTGAGCGTGGAGTGGTTGTTGGAGCACTGTGTTGATGAACATGCCAACTTGCGCATTCCGTGCCGATTATGTGCCAATGCCTGAATTTCAGCTGATTCTCCCATTGCTGTCATACATAATTATGTACACGGTAGAATAAGATCATAGGTGTTATATCAGCTTGTTAAAAAAGACAATAAAAATTATATTGACAATCCATTCATATAGAATAGCTGAACGACGAAATAGGAACTATGCACAATCCACAGGCCGCCTGTGTAAGCGTTCCCAATAATATCAAAGGTGTGACGTATATTCTTTCGATTCTATACCCACAGGGTGACCTGCTGCTCACAGAGTGCGAATATGATTCCACGGGAAGGTCTAATGTCACATGGGTGAGTTTTTTGCAGGATTATGGTCTTGATCACAGAACATATAAAATTAATATGGATGAAAGGTTAATGGGTGCAAAGATTGATGGATGGAAAGATGAGTGGGGAAGTCAATATACTAACAGACAAACAGATAGACACACACACAGCCAGAAAGACAGACAGATAGATAGACATACGGAAAGAGAGACAGGCAGACAAACAGACAGACAGACAGACAGACAAATAGATAGATAGATAGATAGATAGATAGATAGATAGATAGATAGATAGATAGATAGATAGATAGATAGATAGATAGATAGATAGATAGATAGATAGATAGATAGATAGATAGATTTGGGGATGGATAGATGGGTGACTAAGTAAACATATGGATGGTTAAATGGAAAGAAATCACAAGACACCCCATTTGAGCTCCCATAAAAATAAGAACAGGGGTAATCTATTTTAAGAAGCCTTATGTAAAAAAAAACAACTGAGTACAGCTGCAGGCCTACAAACAACTGTTATGTCCTTGCTATTACCCAGGGTGGTCTCAGCACAAGAGAGGAAATGTGTGAGTCCTTCCTATGGTATTATCCTAAAGTTCCACTCAGTCTGTGCCTTTCCAGGTAATTCAGTCCAAAATACCATTGTCATTGTGATCATGTTCATGATATCATTATCATTATCATTAACATCATCATCATCATTAATATCATCATAATCACCGCCATGACTGTCATCGTCATCATCATTATGATCGTCGTTATCATGACCATCACTATCGTCATCAATTTCATCGTCATCATCATCATTATCGTCATCAGCACCATCATCACAAGCATCATCATAATTACTATCGTCATCATCATCCCTATCATCACTATCATCATCATCATCGTCGTCGTCGTAGTCGTCATCGTTATTATCATCATCGTCAGTCATCCTAACCATGATCATCATCACCGTCACCTTGCCATACACCCAGGACCATCAAACCTCATTGATTACTGTAAGGACCAGTCTCATTATTATTGATATTGAATTTCACTAACGTTCTCGTTAACATAAAAACTGTGAGTAACATCTACTTCAGCTCCGTCGTCTATGGTTATCATCACCTTCTCTGGCATAATTAAACTGTACAATAAATTTGTTACAAGAGAAACTACTTACTGCTATAACATTTATAAAACACCATTAATGAAGATTTAGCCTTTATAACTACAAAAGGCCAATAAAAGAACCAACAAGTACAGTAAATATTACATAATGTTTAAACATTTTCGTGCATTGATTAAATTTAACAACTAGAACAGCAGCAACCAAAAAAATATTTATATAGAAAATCGGGGCTTTGTAAATCCGAAATACGGAGAATAACCCTGGATCTTTTGTAAAGATTGACAGAAGAAAAACCTGAGCTTTAGCAGTTCATTTTCAGTGGAACAAATATTTCGATTCATTGTTGTCGCTAGTTTTCTTTGGAATTGAAACTTAATGCCCCCCTCCCTCCCCCACAACAACAACAACAGTAAATGCTCATGGTTTTTACTCAGACCAACGTACGAATCACTAAACTTCGGCTGGAAACATGGTGAGCTTGCACGAGTGATCGATGGCATGGACTTCAGCAAAAAGCAAGTCCGAGAGACCTTCAAAAATACAACCGCTGAGTCGTCTTTGATCTATATCTGTCATGGTGATAGACAGGATTTGGACGTAAGATTTTTTTTCTCTTTTTTACCCGGTTGAGCCTGACGTGTGTATGTGTATAATGTGTATTAGTGTGTATGTGTGTGCACTTGTGAGGGTGAGTGTCAATGTGTGTGTACTCTCTGCGCATTCCTATTGTTCCAATTCCAATTTTGTCAAGTACCGCCAAAGGAACTCTCAAAGAGATGTAGTAGTTCTTGTTGTTTTTCAATGTGCTGGTACCGTCGAGGGCGTCGCAGGAAGGAAGAGTTTTCGGTCTGCAGCCAGCTGGGAAGCCTGTCTTGGCGTAATGTTGTGGGTGATCAGAGCTTCTTTGACGCAACTGGTCTGGTCCAGGTCTTTCTTGGTCTGCCTCTGGCCTTGTAGCCAGAGAAGCGGGTGGTTGGCGGGGCCTTCTGGTAGGGTCTTCGTCTATCCTGTCATTCTTTACATTCTGTCTATCGTCTTGCGACTTCCTAGCACAATGTGACCGTTGTCGTGTCCAAGTACTTTCTCCTAACACAAACTCAAACTCTATCCAGAGAACGGCATGTTGTATGCACGATGGCCCGGCTGCGTGATTTTTCCCCCACGCGTACGAGCTTTAGCAAATTTAGGAGCGGGGGCAGCAACACAATCCCAAACACATGTCATCGGCTAAGGGATTTCTCGACCTATCGAACACTGCCATGAGTGCTGCAATCTCTGGACTGTGCTTGATATGACCCTGAATATCACTGCAAATCCCTGAGATGTGTTGGAGCTGTCCCGTGTTTGGGGGTGTGTTGCTACCCCGCTCCTGAATTTGCTAAAGCTCGTACGGGAAAAAAAAATCACGCGGCCCGGCTGGGAGATCGGCCTTAGCAAAATGTGTATCAACAATTTTACCGTGGGCTGCGCTTTGTACCGGGACTAGTGTTGTTCACATCGTTTCCCTGATCCTTGTATTGCTGATCCTGTCGCATCTGGTCAAAGAAATAACACTTCGAATTGTTGACTCCAAGTTTTACTCTCGATCCATGGTACAGCTTAACATCTTGCAATGTAGTTCTCTCTCTCTCTCTCTCTCTCTCTCTCTCTCTCTCTCTCTCTCTCTCTCTCTCTCTCTCTCTCTCTCTCTCTCTCTCTCTCTCTCTCTTTCTCTCTCTCTGACCTTCCCTCCTTCTAAATTCTACGGTAATCATTTCTATACAAAATATACTCTCCTTGCACACTCTTTTATTCAAGTCTCAACTCTTCACGCTTGTAAGGCTGAGACTTGTGTGTGTACTAGTTGAGGTTCACGGCATTATCCGGGACAAACCTTTGAACCCACCACTCTGCTTCGCCATCATTTTGGTCCAGAAAACTCCCCGTATTTTGCAGTCTTACTACAGATTTCATGCGGACCAGAGCACTACGCACTCATTTCTGAAGGGAAATTTCGAACAACGAATTGAAGGCGTATTAATACAACTTTTCCGGTGCGGTGGACTTACTACAGGGAGCCAAAACAAAAATCATTGTATTTTACATTTTTACAACTTTTTTATTTGAAAATATCTGAAATTTGATTCAATACAATCAGTCGATACAAAAGCAATTGAGCTGGTTTAGTTGACTCTTAATAAAATTAATTTTATAAGTTTTAAAATTGTCATTTAAGGTGTAGCGTCGGGCAAAAAAAAACAAAAAAAAATGGCCAAAATTGTGCCACAATGATTACTCCCTCCACTATTATTTTTTTGTGTGTAATAAGACACTGATAACAAAATATAGAACTGAACAAAATTTATATCCTGTGTGTCTTTGTCACTACGATTAATAAGAAATAAATTTTGTTTTCTGTTTTCATAATTATTTTAAGTGGTATGTCTTATTTTGCTTTCAAAGCCTTTGTTGACCTTCTTCCTCTTCCTCTCGCATTATCGTCCACCTCACCACCAGCAGCAGGACTGATTTTAACTAACGGCATTCTCTTCTCTCCACAGATGCTGTACTGGAAAGGTGATAAACCTAACATCACCAGCACGCACCAGCCACCCAAAATCTGTGCCAACTAAACAAGACATCGCTCTATCATGGCTACAGAAACTTCAGTTTTGAAAAAGAAAAAGAAGACATGGCTCACGGCTTAATCATTTCCAATGTCTAATCAGATTTACTTTGTAATAAACACGCATTTCCCACTGAGCAAAACATGATGTTATATATATCAGTATCTTACTAAAGTTTGCGTCAGTGCAATATATTACCATATTCTGAGGGATGACGGCAAACTGCGATTGCCCACAGCAAAACATCAAAATATAAATTTAACGAAGGAGCCGTTGCAGTGGGATGTTCTTCGGGCAACTTCCATTACTATTGGAAGTCTCTTCGGCCACAAAAGATTAAAATTCTTACCAAGCTTTATCTAAAAAACAAAAGTGACATCAATGGTCTTAAAGCAATTTTACGAAACAATTATGGCTTGAACAGTGTCTGATCTACTGCAAAGGCAGGAAACTTCTCCAGCTCCTCCCTTCTGATCTTTGCCTTCAGTAATGTGATGTTTCCACTTTCTCTCACTAACTTTCTTCTGACACCAGCCGTGATGGGCACGGCACAAACACACTAAATAATCGACTATCTCTCTTCTATAAGTTATAACAAACGATATCTGTATTGCTTATATATATACAATAATTATTAATTCATTCAATAATAATAGGAACATAGGTCATACAATTTCATGTGAATTTCGATGGAATGAAGTTGATGCAAATCAGGACATGATAATTAAAAGGCTCCGTAATATTCAATTTCTAGCACATTTTATAAAACAAACGGGTACATTCAGCTTAAGGAAACCTCTCCTTTAGGGGTGTACGGCGCTATCTGGGCACTGGTTCTTCCTCTCTACTCTGGCTTGACTGCGCAGTTAGATCAACAGGTATCGGCAGGTACCAACAGGTCGGGAAACCAAGAAGCCACGATGTCGTTAATCAAAGGATAAGAAGTTGAGAAGCCAAGAAGGTGTTGTTCTTCCTCCTCACTCAGCAACAGCTCAAATGCCGACAAGATACCAACGATACCACGCTCTGACAAAGGATGTTTGCGGGTTCCCTGACCTTCCCCACTCACAAGACTAGTACAAAGTTACAGTTGCAGTTGTGGTCTCCTCTTCGGCACGAAGCTGGTGAGTGCTCTCAGCGGTCTCAAGTTGGAAGGAGCGTTCGGGGATTTATACCCAGTCGGGTAGCGTCCCAAGACGCTCACCGAGTGTACATTAGTTATCCTAATAGCCGCCCCCGTCGACTCCACGTCAAATACTATTGAAGCATCTCTACCCCCCAAGCAATTCCCAGGTGATCTGATCGTCAAGTACGGCGGTCAGGTAAACACTACCCTTTTCGGGTGTCAACGCTTTCCGTTGCATCCCGTACTTTCCCCCTCTGGCCTACAATAACTCTGTTTCCCCGCCGTCAACTATCTTCCCACGCTATTTATACCTTGCCAATCTGTGACCCTGTTACAAGTAACAACATCAACAATTACAACAACAAACTCGACAACAACAACAACAACAACAGTAACAAAAGAGCCATCAAAAGCAACAAGAAGTACACATTAACACAACAGCAGCAGCGGCCTCAGCAGCAGCAGCAACAACAACAACAACATCAGCAGGAAACTGCGATAGAAAAAAAAAGAAGAAGAAAAAAGACAATAACGATTACCGCATGCACAATCAAATCTATTCCGCAGCTGCCGCCAAAGAGCACAAATAACAGAACATTTCCACAACATTTACTGGGAGAAACATTGGCACAAACAAATTATTTATTATCATCGTCCCAACACAAAACAAACCACATAATGCGCCGTTATCACCCACTGCGGAGAAAATAATCATTTCGTGCTCTCTCACAAACATAATCCTTTTCACCTTGGTCGACCTGGTGCATTTTTTAGGAGTGCGCAAGTTCACGTTTGACAGATTGATAAGCCTGAAAGTAATTGCTAATCTTTGATGCGTTACCATTAGTAAACGCGTACGCCTTTGTTACGATTTGTTTGCATGATTAATGTAGGTGCCTAATAATGTAACACACCATCTCTGACTTCCCCAATGCACTAATATTGACTGATTCCACATGACGTCACAGATTGCTGCACTCTCTCCCCGTATCCTATAATAAATATTTCACTTCTAAACATCCACTGTGATAACACTGCAGACTTATTTTACGTAATTATCCCCATCTCTCCGGACGAAGAAGGCATTATACTTGAGGATCCATGAAAAAATTATTTTCTAACGTGGACCCGCAACGCATCCTATTCTTTCTGAGAGAGGCTAAGATCTACATATTGATTTAAAAATAATTATTTATACTTATCTACAAAACTTTTTTCCAGATGACATAAACTAAGTTCTGAGAATTTACCAATGTGATAAAATTATATTGAATGTATTTAATTCTATGTTAAAATTTTAATTAAAAGCTCTGAATACGGAACATGAATAAAGAAAATGTACCCCAAATAGACCGTGACAGGCGCAAGGTGGCTGTTATCGAGCTGACGTACCGTAAAACCAAACTCAGACCCAAACTCAAATCTCCAGATACCGGATATTTGTATCTACGAATATGCATGCTACTTCAACTGGATTTCTCCATCCTTCTTGACATCTTCAGAAAGTGCGTTGTTTTTTTTCACATCACTCTGTACATGTTTTTTTTTTCATATGTGTTGAGATCATTGTTTTAGGAGGATTTCCTCCCTTGGCCCTTGCACCTCTTTTTTTTGTCTTGTTTTTATTCTTTGCCGTTGTTTCTGCTGTTCTCTTGGCTTTCTTAGCCCTCAGACAGGCTCTTTAATGGGTTGCCTTGTTCTTGACCTAGACTTGGCCTTCTTTTCCTTTTCTTTCTTTCTTAGCTCTCAGACAGGCTCTTTAATGGCTTGCCTTGTTCTTGTCCTAGACTTGGCCTTCTTTTCCTTTTCTTTCTTTCTTAGCCCTCAAAAGGGCTCGTTTTTTCTTGCTTTTTTTTTTTAACCATCATCATCAGAACGTTCTGACTCTTTAACATCCTTCATCGTAGTTTATTTGCATCTGCACTTGCTGCAGCTAATCAGTGCACACCCGGAGCAACAATTTTTTTTGTGTGGACTACAGGTGAAATTTCTGATTTACTGTTTGACTCTACCCAGCCAGCATATCTACGTCAATCCGATGCCGGGTTTAATATAATCTTCATGGGTTGTAAGGGTTACCGTAGGGGCGAATTTCCCACATCAAGCTCGACAGCAGCACAGGCGTTTGAATGGCAGTGGGATATCGTCACGTGAGGATTTACGCCGGAATGAGGTCATTCCTATGAACAAACTTGAGGCCAGTAGTGTTTAGCCAGCTAGGTATTCTGGCCAATACCTGTAGGAGAGTGTTGCAAAGCCACTGTTCAGTCCACCCCATCATACCCTACATTTAGCCTACCATAGCTCAGCTTTTCTCCCTCGGGTATTTAATAACGATAGAGAGAGAAAGAAACAAAGTCTAATCTAAACGAGCGAAAGTGAAATGAAAAACAGAAAAAAATTCATGGGTCGTAGCGCGGCTTGGCGCAGAGCTTCAATGACAGAGCCCCAAGTTAGTTACAAAAACCATATAAAAATTGATGAAAAATACAAATAATAACAAAAATCATATTATAAAGAATGTAAAGCCTCCAATGTAACCATGAACATCTTTTTAACTCCATAGCCTTAAATTTTACAGAATATCATAATTGAAGATAGAAAGACGTTAAGGCGTACGTGAGCAAATTATAAAAGATCTTAAAGTTCCCAATATCTTAAAATATTTTCGTTGATTCTGAGCCACTGCTGAGTTGAATAGATAAAAATGTTCCGACATTTTGAGCTGGAAGAAAAGATGAATTTTCTTTTATCAGGATTATATAGTATAAAAGGAAATATATAATCTTGAGTTGCTCCTCGATTTACACATTGGCGATCGAAACTCAACTGTAAAAAACACATCTGTGTATTCCCCGAGTCAGCGTGCCAACTAGTAGTAATAAAAATACTACAGTTGCATCGGTGCTAACAAATGGCAACTTTTTGGTTAGTTTTGAGCAGCAATGCGGTCCTCTTCAATGTAGTGTCTTAAATGTAATCAATTGCAGCCGTGTTATTTAATAACACAAGCAGCGCTAGATGAAGATACATTAAAGGCTTAAGTCAACTTAAAAAAGAAAAAAACAAAAACAGTTCAATTTTGTTTTCTATCTGTTAATAGTTGAAATTTCACGATGGCCTTGGACGGTCTGGAACTTCACTCCTCCTTGGAGCAGCACTCTCTCAAATCATCCATTTCAGGACCATTGATTACCCAATGAAAATTCCTCTGCAGACACCTGTAAAACAAACAATGAAATTGTCTGTAAAATGAAAGACTGAGTGTCTAAATCAAAAAGCAGAACTTTCAGAAGTTAAACGGTGAGGCGTCCTCTCTAATGTTGCACTTGCGATTTCTTTGATTTAAAAAATCATTTTTTGACAAAATATGTGATTTCACTTTTGAAGTTGCTCCAAACAATTATTGTGTAACAATTCAAATCTCACGCTAAACAAACAAACAACAACAACAACAAAAATAGGTCTGAGACTACCTAATTCGTTGAGAAAAGGGGTGAAAATTAAAATACTTTTTTTGCCTCCTACAAAATTGTGATTTTCCTTATTACTACTTATTTTTTATTTTTATTTTTGTGACTTACAGATTTTTTACTTAGGGACAAAGTATGGTCAATTTATTATACGAAATGATGACTGTGCAGTTTACAAAACCTGCCAATCAAGCGCTTGTTCCTTCGGATTATACCCTGACCAACCTCGTGATCAACTTTTGAGCGTTTTGCTCTTGCTAGTATCAAGACCCATAGACTAACAGTAATTCACCAAATCCACCCAAGAGACTTCAGAGATGTCCCCAACAAAGCTAGGGGAGCCATTTTGATTTATCTGAACTTGGGGTGTTTATATTGTGAGCGGAATTCACTCAATTCAATATTATAAAAATAACTGAGGTCTACATTTTGATAAGGTTGTTCTAAAGTGACTGTTGTTGGGAATCTGTAATCTGATTACAAAGCCTTATAGAGAAATTACTGAGTTGTGTTCACTCTTCAGCTAATCTTACTAAAATACTACGTAAAGTACTATGGTTCCCTAACAACAGCCTGGTTGAAAACATAAGTGTTAACTGGCGTCCTTAGTAACACCGACACGTCAGGCAAAACAAAATGGGGGGAGCGAACACTTTTTGTAACGTCACACCAGGGTATTGATTGGTCTGGTAATTCATTCAATCATTGGTATAATTATGCGTTATGACCTACCAACTTCTCCATGTGGTTCATCATGTTCTCCAGTGCCAAAACATCGGGCCACTGACTGACAAGGACAGGCCTTTTGGTATACAATATCTTTGTTCACATAGCAACCTGGAAACAGCAATGTCTTGCAAGTTTAGGTATAGCTAGTGCTATTTTTTTACCTAAATATTTAAGAAAGAAACAAACAACTAGAAAACAAACAAACAAATAAAACACAAGCACCTACACACATAATTATGTTGTTATATTAAAACAACAACAACCAGACAGAAAATCTGTGGGACTGCAACAACGCATGAAGCAAAGACAAATGTGACAAAAAGAAAAAGTTGCACGTAGCATAGCCTTGCATAAGAAATAACCAAAAGCAAAAGAAAAGGAAAGACACATCTAAATTTGTGTTTTTGTATTTTGTATTTGTATTTGTATAACTCTTTAATCCCATTTGGGAAATTTGCCTTTGTGCCATTGCAGCCCAGTTATAACTGGAGCAGGCACATCGTCGCCACAGTGCAGCGCCGGTCGGCGGTTGTTGTTTTTTTTTGGGGGGGGGGGATGAGGGAGGAGGGGGAGTGAATGGTAGGGATGAATTTTATTTAATTTTGCCCTGGCAGCGGCCTGTTCGGCCTGCTCTTTTTGATTTCCAACTGCCAAGGTATCTTTAATGTGCGCAACGTGCACACGGGCCCTCCGAATTTTTTCGTCCTTATCCGAGAAGACTAGGTACTCGATCCTACCCCCCAATAGGATCAGGGACACGAAACTATGAGAAAAATCCCAAACTTCCAACATGCCTGCACCGGCGGGGTTTGAACCCGGGACCCTTGAGCATGAGAGGCGAGCACCTTGCCTCTAGACCACCTTGTCACCACCTTGTTTGATTGTAATATTTCTGTATTATTTATGATTAGCCGGTAGCTAGGGTTTCCGTCCAACAACTTTTTCGTTTGCCACATTTTGACATACACATACGCAAACAAATAAATACATGTCCATAATCTACCTTCTAAGATTGTCCTTCTGTCATGATGTCGATGGATGTCAATTTTTGCTGTGATATTTTTATCTTACGTTGTTAAACAAATGGTTGGAATAGCGAGCGAAACGAGGTTAAGCTAGTAGCCTGTGTTTTTGATAAGTGATCGATATCTCCTGTTCAGTTCACACCTCTCACCAGGGTTATTGTTGTCTTTAAAAAAAAGAAACCAATCAATGACACACGATCACTAAACATAATAATGAACACTAAGCATAATTATTATTATGAAGGACGTAAGGCCCCCAACGTAATCATGAAAGGTTTTTTTGCCGCCGAGCTATAAATTCTACAAACCTTTTAATTGCGCATTGAAAGACGTACAAGTACGAGGGCATTATTATTTTAAAAGGTCTTGAAGTTCGCTTTGTTTTTAATACTGTCATTGATTTTGAGCGTCAGCTGAGCTGAAAGTGTTCCGACATTTTGGGCCAAAAAAAACAAAACAACAACAAATGCTTCTTCTTCTTCTTCTTCTTCTTCTCATGGAGTTGATTCGTCTATTTACTCAGACGATTCCTCAACTGCACCATGTGCGACTCGACGCCACTGCTCTGAGGCTAAAACAGGCTAAAACAGCATATATATTAAGACCATTTAAAATATATCGTTGTGTAAATTCTTTTGTTATATACATATCTCTGGTTAAAAATATCTCTTGGCACCAAGATTGTGCACAAAAATAGACCCGCACTTTAAATACAATGGTAGCTGCAACGGATAATTATGTTCTTCAATTCATTGCCAAAAGCCGTTGCAGACGATAGTTTTTGGACTTCTGCCGGGAGGTTGTTCCACATCCTGATGACACTAGGGTAAAAAGAGTAAAGATGGCTGTTAATCCGTGAGTTGGGGATGTTATATTTTATGTTATTCTTTCTGTTGCCTCTGGTGTTAATGGTGAGGTGGTTCAATGGGATATTGGTATTTCCTTCCCTGCCCTTGTAAAATAGTTTTACTTTGTTTTTTGCTCTTCTTTCTTCTAGTGGTGTCCACTCGAGGTCTCTCATCATTTTATTGACACTACTACTTCTAGCTTGATGGAACATAAAGATTCATAATTCGTTCGATAATGCATGATAGAGGCTTTGTTACAGACACATCTGTGTCATTATATGGCCATCTTATACATAATATGCCTTTTATGGAGACAATTATTGTGGTAAGCCGATAGTGAATTATTATATTCACTGAAACAAACTTACTAAAATAAATTTATGTTCGGGGCCGTTAGGTTATACATGTATGGTGTTATGGAACTCCCTTCATGGATGAAAACAAACATTCAAACAAACAAACAAACAAACAAACAAACAAACAAAAACTTTCCTGGCCTGCATGTCTGTAAAAGATAGATGTTACCGATTGACCTGTTTCGTCTGCAGCAAAGATCTATATCTACCGCTAATGACATCGTGTTTTATCTCCATCCATCCATAATTACTTTTACGGAATTTGAATATCTATCGTCATTGTTTAGTGTCCTTGAACCTGACTCTAAAACTGTATTCTAGCATGAACGAATGTCCAGTAATCAAACTTTTATCGTCTCCACAGCTTGCACAAACAATGCCATTGTAACATTGTTGATCAAACGTGTTCTTTTTCATATCCGAATACTCACTGGCCCCTACATTGGCCCTCGGTGCACAGTAGCTGGCCACCTGTCTTTTCCCATCCATGTCGTTATGATTATCATCAGTTTTACAGCATTCACCACGAGCACAGTCAGAGGTGGTCTCGCAAGGTGTGCGGGCCTCCGTTAAGCTCTGGCACACCTGTAGTATTCAGGAAGAAAGATAACAATTGCCCTTCGGACACTTTAGATGGACAAGAACGTTATTCTTCAATGGAATTTGCTATCAGACCCACAGTTCTTAGTTAACATTTGAAACACACAAATGCACGCAGAAAAGATACAATAATCCCTATATTCTGCAGATGCAAACAAAATGTATTATAGATCTACTTCATAAGCTTTACAGTTTGCAATGTAAACAAAAGTATTTTGTGATCTCTATACCCTGTAGAAACCCCTGTAAACACAACATACTGTAATTTCTACACACTGCAGATTTCACTGTAAATTGTGTTTTGTCAATGCCTGTCCTCTAAGATTAAATGTAACGGTAGATGAATGTCTAACCCTAAGTAATCACTACTTCTATCACTTACAATTCAAATTTTCTACTTTGGGGGCTGACACAATCATGCATCTAAATAGCAAGTTGTGGAATTAGTAGGTCTTTGTACTTTTCCTAATTCAAATGGAGCCCAGCACATTCAGGATGGCGTTCACTTCCTCCCACTGATTAATTTCGATTGACAGATTATTTTCGGCTGTGTGAATATTCTGTTTCGAAACGTGTATGACCTATTGAACCTCCAGAGCTGTAGAATCATTTTTCTTCCTACAAGCATTCAGCATTTCCGAATTGACTTTATAATCACTTCTAAATTACGCTGTCAGATCTTCTAAGAGTGATTGACTTTCTGTCCACTCTTGTTAATATAATATTATTGTGTGAGTAGATCTCTCGAAAACGGGCTTAAGCTACTTTTCCATGCATCCGGCAAAGACATCCGTCAATCCGTCAAACCGTCACTTGCTGGAAAAACGGTTTGCCGTATGACGGGCTATCTGTTTCCATGTTCACCGTTTATACCGCCAGCCTCTCTGTTCGTCAACTGGGAGGTGCAATAGATTTCCCGCCATATTTTCCTTTTTTTGGTGGAAGTATGGCGCCAGTGCAATCAAGGTTGGTTCAACAGGGTGTTTTGGTGGAGGAAGAGATGCTTTTGTGTTTATTACTTCATCACCAACGGAAAAAAATGATAAATGACTGTCAACCTTTCTTCTTTCGCCAATTGATGATACAAATCAAAACTTACCAGTCACATTAGCCATATTCATTTTCTTCTGGATGGACTCCCAAATATTGTTTTTGATATCCTGGTTGCTGTAGTTGTCGTCGGCTGCATCATACAACACGGGGTGTTGCCTCACAATATCAATAAGTTTCTCTATGACACCGGCGTCGTATTTTCCCTTCTTCATGTTGAAAAATGCAAATGGCGGGAGAATATAGCACAGAGTTTTCTCCGAGAATTATCTCCCATCACCCGGCACGGCAATCCGTTTTTTCTTTGGAACGGAAGAGCAACCGTTCGCCATTGCCGGACATGTTAAACGGGCAGATAAACGGATTAACGGATTGACGGAACGGAACATGGGTACAGTCGTTCTTTTTCTTTACTTGTTCGTTAGTTTGCCGGTTTGCCGGTTTGGCGGATGCGGTTTGCCGGTCAGCAAAAACGGATGCATGGAAACGGGACTTTAAGGTGAAAACCCAAATTCCCCTCCAAAGCGGGAACAAATTTCTATAGAAATTGACATTTGTTTATAAAATGAAAGACTGGACATTTCTGTGCAATTAGTTAAAATAATGTGATTGAAATCGTCCTAGAAATATTTTATTCTGATTCTATAAAAAGTTGTAAAATGTGACCTTAAGCCCGGTTTCGTCAGATCCTCTCACATATTATGTCCAGAAAGTGTAAGGTGTGGTCATAGTTGAGGGGCCTAACTAAATATGGACAGACAGATAAAACTGGACTCGAGAACATGAAATGAGAATTGCTCCCATCCCTCCCCCAACTATAAAAGGTGCCGCCTTTTCCTATACAGCTGAGTGGTTAAAAAGTCGTGAAATTTGACCTCAAGCCTGGTTTCGTCAGATACACTCACATATGTCCAGAAAGTATAAGGTGTGGTCATAGTTAAAGGGCCTAACTAAATATGGACAGACAGATAGAACTGGACACCATGTCTTGAATGGCTCGTTAAGATGTAAAAAACAGCGGTGTAACAAAATAATAATTCATGCTGTGAACTTCTAGTTCTTTTATTCTCCCCAGGACACTTAGATTTAGCCAGTAAATCAGCTGCATAATTATTCTCAGCTTCAATCAAAATTTATAGAACTTTCCTCTCCAAAAACTGTCTTGCAAAACGTTGCCCGAAATCCAATTTTCTTACTTCCTAAACAAACCCCTTATCAAAAAATATAATCAACAATTGTCTCCATGTGTTTCAGATCACTTACTTTACTTCAGAACGTGAAAATAAATAATAATTAAAAAAAAACACAACTAAAAAAAAAACCAAAAAAAAAAAAAAAAACCTCCCCCCCCAAAAAACAACAACACCTGAAGACAGGAAATTCCCCCACCACCTTACCAACTGAAGGAACTTACCAGAATCATCAAGAATAGCGTAACATATTTTAACATCAGCAGTTCCATCGTGACAGGAAACAATAACAACCACAGGCCCTTCTTTCTCTTATCTCTTGAACTTAAGCAACTGATGCTTGGCCCCAGGACCAGGGTCTAAGATAGCTTTGACCGACCTTCAGCTTATCTGAAAAGGCTGATTGAAAATGTTGATGCTCCAAACTTAATGTATGCTGAACATTCCCATAAGTGACACTAGCCAAATGGCATATTTCTTTCTTTTGGGGCTTTTTAACAAAGAAGGTTATGAGCATATTGGCAAACATTAATTTCAGGCGTATTTATTTAAGTGGAGCCGGGAATGCTGTCGCTTTAGGATAAAAGACAGTATGGCACGAACGCAATGAACATTTCTCGTTGCGCCGTCTTTTATTCTTTGTCCAATTGCCGTTGTGTGAGGACGAAAACAAACAATTACTCGTAGTAAATGTTAAGCAAAATAGAAAGATAGAGTATACTTCATTCAGTAATTGGATCTTAAGATGTGTGAATTTGACCTACACACGGAGTATACGCCTTTTTCCTCAACACGGTAGAATGGAAGAGAATAATCATTTTGTTTTCAAGGCGAATAAATAGTTTGTGTGATCTCTAATTGCGTTATAAAGAATGTTAGAATGTTGAGAGATCTACAAAAGTGTAGGATTCTTTCCCTTTTTCTTTGTCCAAAGTGAATATTTACAGCATCTGTGCAAAACTATCAGGAGATTGTGACAAACCTAATCAGAAGTTACAATCCGCGACAACATGAAATGGGAATTGTTCCCATCCCTCCCCCAACTATAAAAGGTGCCGCCTTTTCCTATACAGCTTAGCATTTCATTTGTCTTCATCGACTGATCTTGTGAGACCTGCATTCACTCGCCGTCCTTAACCCTTCAAGTAAAGTGTCTTCGAAAATTGCTGACCATGTTTCTTAAACTTTGTGTCTTGTTGGCTGCTTTGGTAAGTTGAATGCCTTGTAATTATAATAGCTATGGCCAACATTGAGGGGTTTAGAAGGACTCTAGGTGCCATTTAAGTGCATTTGAGAAAAAAGCAAAACGCATTCCAATATAAACCAATCGAATTTAATAAATGTTTGCAATATTAACATCAACTCTTCGAGTAAATCATTAAAATATTAATTTCGATTGGTTTATATTGAACAGTTTTCAGCTTTTTTTTTTGTCTCAAAAGCAGTCAAATGGCACTTAGAGCCCAAATGAATCCAATCCGTTCAGTTGAGAGTACCTAAACGTTAATTTCAAAATGGAAAGTTCGAAATGAGAAATTATTGTAACGAACAGATGAAATTGTGAACATTTACAATCAGTGTAGCCGGGTATTATACTCGTAAAGCCATAATGAATCTTCAAATCACAAAAGAGAGATGGGAGATACTGTATGGAAATCGTGCAGAGTACTTCACTTGAGAAATTCAAACCAAACTAAATTCAGCCCTGTATCGAAAACATCGCGCAGAGAGAGAGAGAGAGAGAGAAAGAGAGAGAGAGAGAGAGAAGAGAGAGAGAGAGAGAGAGAGAGAGAGAGAGAGAAGAGAGAGAGAGAGAAGAGAGAGAGAGAGAGAGAGAGAGAGAGAGAGAGAGAGGCAAAGAGAGAGAGAGAGAGAGAGTTTTATTACGTTTTTTTTTAAATGTAAAGCGCTGTGGTTCCACTTTATGGAGATAGACACTCTATAAATATACTCCATTATTATTATTATTATTATTTTATGTTAATCACTATTACTATGTCTTACTAAACCAATTTTCTTAAACAACAACGAAATGGATTTATGTAACCCCTGTTAAAGCATATAGTTCGTATAGCTAGATGAAGATGAAAAAAAAAAAATATGTAAAAACACGTAATTTTTTAAAAATCTCAATTGCTGAATTGGCGCATTACGTGCAATTTGAGAAATAGCCTGAGAAACATCCACTGACTTTAAAGATCTGACTTTCATGGATAAATAAAATGCGAAACTGATTTAGAGCTCAGACACACTGACAGGCTTCGGTTTCGCTTTCGGCATTCTTATGGAACATTGTCAGTCTCGTCCTGCCGAAAAGCCAAGAAGATGCCAAAAACCTCTGTGGCGCCTTTTCGAGCGCACAGTGCTTTCTCTTTCCTTTCGATTCGCCTGTCATCGAGACAGGCGTCTTTATGTAGAAAGTACCGAAAGTGAGCGGAAGGCGAGACGAAAACCGAAGACACTGTGTCTGGGCTCTTATAGAAAACAGAATTTTGGTTGCTGTTGTTGTTGTTTCCGGGGTTGGGAGCGGGGGGTTGGGTGTGTGTGTGTGTGTGACCGTTACCGTGCCGAAGCGCCGTAAACCCCAAGCTCAAACTCAAATTATTCTGTGTGACTGCAGGCTGCCCTGGTAACTTCAAGCTTAGCCCAGGACAAACCCTGCACAACCAGCGCCGACTGCGGTAGCAATGAGTGCTGTCTAAGCACTGCCATGAGAAAGGGCAAGAGACAGGCTTCAGCTTATTGCAGACCCAGAGGAGATGTTAAGAATAGTGAGTATACTGATACAAGTATTGTCTGTGTACGAAACTCTCTCTCTACCAACTCTTTTTTTTTAATGCTCACCATACTTGCGTAAGTTAACCTCTCAAGACTGACGTTAAGGCCATATGAATTTAATTAAAATTAAACTGAAAAAACCCCACGCCTTCTCGTTGTCTATCTACCTCTCCCTCCCCCTCTCTCTCCCTGAAGATATAGTTTTTGTTTATTTCTTTGTCTGTCCATCTGTATCTCTCTTTCTGTCCTTCTCTCTCCCTTTCTCATCCCCCCTCTCTCTTTTTCTCTCTCTTTCTTTCCCTATGTCTCTTCCTGTCTTTCTCTGTCTCTTTTAATCTGTTGTCTATCTCTCTTTCAGTCAGTCGGTCCCGCCTGTCTGTCTGTTTGTCTGTCTGCCTGCCTGTCTGTCACTTTAAGGAAGTCAAGAGCCGAACTTGTTTGAGAAAATAACCTTGAGTCTCGATATCCCGCGTGTTTCAATCTCTTATTTTAAACTTCTCACATCCTTTAAAACAAAAATTAATTTCTATATTTATTTCAAACTATTGTAATGGATGGAATTACGAAATAAATTGTCGTTTTCAGTTATTTTGTGAAAATCCTACCTACTTTACAAGTAATGGCTGTGAGTGGTACACGTACCTCATTGCGCTAAATGCTGCATTTCTACACAGCTTGTTACGTGAACAATGATCAGTTCCTGTCCCAACATGCCAGCACTATGTACTACGATGCCTGTCCGTGCAAGTCTGATTTTGCCTGCAGAGGGACCGGAATGATTTCTGTGCCACAAGGAGAGCAAGGTCAGATTATTTAAAGTATTTAAGATTGTAATTCTTTCTTCTTCGATATTTTCTTCTTCTTCTTTTGCTTTCCCCAGGTAAAATGACGTAAATGTTTTCAGTGTATAAAATCGCAGGTTGTAGTCATTGTTTATTTAATAAAGTGTTTCAATAAGGCATTTGATATGCGTGTCGAACAGGCTTGCCAGGACTCTCCCCGTGGCAACAAGACAGGGGCTGAAATATTGTCTTAAATACATAATTTCTCCAGTGTGATCCGTTAAGATTGAAGCTCTTTTAAGAAAAAAAATTCTATTTGTCTCTACAATGTACATTAAACTCTCTGAATATATTTGAAGGTTTCTACAGAAAGATGGTGCCACAAAAATCACACTGTCTTTTTTTTTAATTTTTTTTTTTTACATGAAACGAACTATATATATACCAAGAAAATACGATAAAATGTAAATTGGTGGTAAGATGACTTGTGTACATGATCTATTTTAGGTTTCTGTCAAGAGTATGAATTATGTTCACATTGTATGGTATTCTGAAACTTTTGTGAGAATGTGATTAGATATCGAGGGTTGGCAACCAGAAAGTTTTATCTCCAAAATAGCCACATTGAGGAAGAATGTTTGACAAGTATGTACGTACCCTAAGTTTTTTTCTTTTGCGCTAGGGGTGAGTATATTAAAGCCTTCTGTGACATCAGAGCTAGGGAGGTCCTCCCGAAATACTCCGAACAACAGCCTCAATTAATAAATAATAATAATAATAATGATAATAAATAGAATTTCTATAGCGCATTTCTAATAAAATTATTACTCAATGCGCTGTACATTGCATCAATAATTCATGCATACACTTTCCAAATCTCATACTAAAACACGCACTCTCATCCATACAAACTTTCAGTTTCACACACATAGACGCTCTTAATCATGTAACACTAGCTTATAGTGAGCTAATTAGTCTTTCAGATCTTCTTTTTGTTATCCTCCTAATTTGATGGTTCAAAGGGTAAGGGGCGGGGATAGCGATTCGATAATATTTAGGGTTGAGGATAGGGAAGGGGTTAGGGACAATACGTACACGTATGCGCCCCTATCTAAAAAGGCTTCGGATGCCTACGTACATATAACAATAGCCACTTGAGGAAAACGAATTAAAAATTTTGTAAACTTAATGACAATTGAATTAATTACAATACTTTCAACATGGTCACAGGAATAGTTTAATTGGGTTATGAAATAAAGTCACGAACTTTGTGTTCTGGACAGGCATATGACATTCTGGTTGATAACCCTCGATATGTTGAGTCATAATTGTACAATTATATCATAACCACCTACAAATAATGATGTGAGCAGATCATGATATACAACGTTAATCTCGCAGGCATCTGTTCGTTTATGTGGAGGGGAAAACGATCCACCTGCAGCAGTAGCAAAGACTGCGACATTGATGAATGTTGCGTCTCCCGCATGCAGCCAATCGGAAAGAGGGGCCTCGGATTTGGGCTCGGAGATTGTCGGAAATTAGGTCAAGCTGGAGATTGTAAGATTTCTCATCATTTGCTACTTTGAAGTGCAACTGGGATCGGATCTGACAAAACGGGCTAAAGGTGAAATACACACCTCTTTAAGAAATAAAATAAAACTATTTCTGAGACGATTTCAAGCAAAATACTTTAAATGACTGCGGGAAAAATGGCTAATCTTTCATATTATAATCAAAATTCAATTAAAAAAAAAAAAAATCCCCTGCGGGGGGGGGGGGGGGTCTAAGGAATTTGGTCTTTCCCCTTAAGCCAGATTTCGTCAGATCCACTCACAGTTGTGTGCATGAATGATTTTGATACACTTTTCTTGGAAATTGAGATAATCGTATGGGCGTGTACAGGACCATTCAGCATATCAATGGAATGACGATTTAACTGCTAGAAGATAAAGTAAGATAACAATATATCTGGTCTTTTCTCTGGGCGTACCCATTAAAATCAAAGGAGATAAACCATTTTCTAAAATACACACACATACAGATATACACACACATACACTATTAAAATGAAGTTATATCATTATTCTATTCATGGACACATTACATAGGCCTATTTCTACACCACTCTTAAGTCACATAGAACTAAAACGGAGATGGTGAATCCGACATGTTCTTCGTGCACACATCAAGCGAATGAAAACTTCAGCTCTTTCAACGTGCCCAATACTAACAGGCTGAGGTAAATCTGCTTTGCACGGAAGATGGCACACTCGCTGATCTTTATGTGCAATTACATAGTTTGTGTTTTGGATTCCAGCTGGGATTAAGTTCGGTAGAGGAGCAAACCCTTCAATTTTGAAAATCATTATCACTATTCTAGACTGGCTTGAAACTGGTTCTGTTAACAGAATTCGATGCTGTCGTTACTGAAGATGCAATATTCCTGAGATCGTTAAAAAACAAAATTAAAAACCACACCCCTTGCTAGATTAAGCACAATAATGCTATGCTAAAACTTATGCCAGCAGACTTTTTTTCACTGCACTCAGGTATAATTATGATCACAAAAGATCGCTCGTCTTTTATCTTTGCAATACTCACATGTGTCTTTACAAAGCAGAGCTTCATTCATTCGGAGACAATAAGGCACGTATTTTTAAGAAACTGCATTCGATTCTTTGCGCACAGTCAGGCCTGTACACACAACTTAAAGAACTGTACTTCATTCATTATATGTTCACAATCAAAAGTCCTTTTATATACGCTGTTTTTCATTTGCTTTTTCACAATCAAGCATGCCGTAAATTTAGTAAGGACAACCAGCGTATCCATTGCAAAACGTCTATCCCTCTCTCGAAAGCCTATCCCAACATTGCTGTTGGTCTATGAGCTTTTCCTTAAGATCCATTATCTTACAATAACGTTTCTGGGTTTCTCTCAGCTTGCTATGTCAGGTACAATACTCTTAACGACATGAATCTTGCCTGTCCCTGCGCCAGCGGCCTGACCTGCAAGGGTTCTGGATTGTTCGTGGTTCCCACAGGAGAAACAGGTGAGTTTGAGTTTTGCCTGTGGGTAGTTGGTGGGTGCTTTTGGCAAGGTCTCATTTCCTATCGATCTTTTATATTCTGTCTTTCGTCGTGTTTTTTCCTGGCTCAATATGACCGTTATCGTGCCGACGTGCTTCCTTCAAATTCAGACTCAGACTAAATCCTCAGTGAGTTTTGCCGATGTTCTCTGAGTTAACTGAACATTTTACTGGAGTGCAGTTTCGAACCATAATCCATTTGGGAGTTTACTAGATTACGTCCGGCAAATGTCTTGTTAATTAATTTAAAATGTCACCTTAAGTCGAAGAAAATGTCTTCATTCCTACCCATTGAACCGTTATGTCTTTGAAAGCTAATGACTAAATTTTACGATTTGCAATCGTTATTTTATCCTTTTAATCATATAACGAAGACATAATTTTTTTGTTCTAGACTGAATTCCTAGAATCGATCTGAATTATACCTGTTTAACAAGAGTTTATGTGTCCAGTTTATTTCTCGGCATACATAATTACTGGGTGAGATTTTTTATCCATTCCGTCTTCGTTTAGTCCAAGGGTGACTCATGAGAAAGTATATGAATTCGTCCTGTTTCACTAAGACATTCAATGACTGTTGAACAAAACTAACTACAAACTGTTTTAATTTTTTTTCAGGTACCTGCACGAGCTAAGGCAAAAGGAGACATCATGGAGACAATGACGGTTCATCTTGTCTTGTGAGATATTAAAAACATTTTGTCGTCCATACCTAAACAGCTGCCCTGCCTGAACATCAGTGCGTGAACAGCAAGGGTTAAAGAGATCGTAACATAGAATGATTACTCCCTTGTGCATGCCATAATGATAAGGCAGTCAAGGAAATAAAAGTTGCTTTTAAATATAATCATAAAATATTGAAATAATAAAGGCATGATTTGAAGCTGCAATGATATGAACATTTGAGAAACTGTTGAAGTAACCAATATTTCTGGCGCTTTTGACAACTGTTCTCGTATGGACAGCTGTTCAGGTAGGGACATCGCACATGTTTTACTGCTGAATAAAGTGCCATCTGAAAGCATTCCTTTGCCCTCTTTTAAATCAGAATTGTTTGTTTGACATCTGTAGTTAGTGTCATGTTCAGAACTTACACCTAGACTGTTTTCCGCCCTCTGAGAGCTCAACAGTCTTAGTGCCACTGCCATTGTTTTGAGATAGGATTTGCTTTTTTGTTTTGTGTTAGTTGGGTTAATGCGATTTTCGCCACGATGGATAAAATATTATTGATGGAAATCTCCACTTGGTACTTCGTTATAGAAATAAACCAAAGCTAACAATCTTCAATCTTCACTCTTCGCCGAAAATACGAGACACTCACCAATGCTTCCCCTTTCTCCCCAAATCCCCAGATATGCACTTTAGGCAATTGGGACTTCAAGGGGCAATTATAATTATCGTGAAAAGTTCAGAGAAGGAGGGGGGGGGGGGCTAACCCTTCGGCTGTTATTTGGTGACCATTAACTTACTACAACGCCAAGTAGGGAAAGGACTGTCTTGTAATCTCTGTTCAATTACAGCTTTCTATGTAAAATACTGCATCTCGTCAACATCACTGCAGCCTGTTATTTTCAAGCACCATTTGAAGACATTCACCATAGATAGTGCTGCAGGACTCCAACTGAAACCAGCAATTCCATTCACGTCAAACACTGCAGGGTTATGCTAAAGTCGCAAGGCATTTGCGCAGAATCACCTTTTAGGTGAAGAATTTATTTCATAAAATGCCCAACAATATTATACAACCAGCACTAAAACAATACAAATTCACAGTCAATACTAAATGATGAACAAGACGTATATAATATTATAACATATCAAAATGGCATTAAGGTCAAAACATTAAAATATAAGTATGAAAGGCCAAAACTATCAAATGAAATTTCCCATGTCGGAATAAAATATGTTTTCCTTAGAAGATATCAATTCTCTTTCATTAATGAGTCAGTGTTAGAAGGAAACTATGGCAAAACTTAGCTATAAGGAAGCAAGAACACGCCAAATGACAAATAAACAAACAAATTACACATACACACAACAAAGACACTCTATCAAAGCATAAAAAATAAGGTCATCACAAGTCAGCAGATCAGAATGATGCCGAATGGCCTGGTTCCTGGTACTACCAGTGCGGTGAAGACTAAACTCTGTGACACATGCAAGCTTGATGGGCAACAACCAGAATTAAGCGGTGCAGGTGCCTGGGGGATGGACATCATTTTGTAAAACGACCAGTAAATGCATTTGTACTGATGAATAATAGTAATGTAGCACAGAGTATCCGTTGACGATTTATGCAATTAACCCTAGTGCTGCGCGAGGCCACCATGGAAGCCTAGCACCCTCTAACCGGGAAGCACGCGGGGCCACGTTTTGCTCCTCACATTGTAACCCTCGTCCTGCGCGAGGCCACTTTTGTGGCATGGCAATTCCACGTTTTCTATTTCTTTACTTGGTTGCTCCCACTGATCGTTTTCTTACGCCCATTCCGGTTGTTAATTTTATTCATCCTGTCACCCCTACTAAATCTAAAAAAATGGTAACGTCCGATGAAATGTGATAACCATTCGTCATACTCATGTAAAAGTTCTGGCAGATGAGAACTTTGAACTGCAGAAAATCAAAGGGAAACTTTTGACTTCAACACCAGTTGTTCTATGCATAATGATTAATGCTGCATAAGGGTATCTGTTGATAGCTTTGTCATCCGGGAAACATGGGACAAAATGACTGACTTTGTTGTTGGCTGGTTGTCTTATTTGATATGGTAATTAGAAAGATAATTCTGTTGCATTGAGGTACATGAATGTACTGTAGGAGCTGGAAATCAAACCTCTTGCCAAAGTCATTGAGAAGGTCAAATAATTTATCCAAGAAAGGGCAGACTTCTTGGGAAAACGTGTTTAAAAGACGTGTAAATGTAGAAAATTCTGTATTATGAGCCTTCTCTTCTATTCAACAATAAAACTGAATACATCTCATCACAAGTACTTTATCCAAAAATATTACAGGGTTCACTCACTATCTATCCAGATTATTTTTGATATAGTGTACAAAAGTGAACACGAAGTTACCTTTTCAAAATGACCCGATTAACCTGACCCGCTGAGGTTAGCGGCAACATGCAGGCAAACGCCTGACTGGCCACCGGCTATCCACACGCTGGTCGTTACGTGGACGGAGTTCACGCAGTGTTGGACGAGGGTTAACAACCTTATGGTACAGACCTATAATATTTTGTCAAATTAATGGAAACGTTGCCATCCGTGTCTTTAATATTTTCGGGAAGGAAATATGAACAACTACATCAGCATCACCCACGACAAAAACAGCAATAAAAGACGCAGTTGACATAATAATAATAGTAACTAGAACGTCCGGATTCTCGATAAAAGACACACACAAAAAAAAATCCATTTGAGTACTTCTCATAATTATTACTCTCACATGTTGTTATTGTCATCCTCACGCATTCACTCGCTCACTCTCTCTCTCACTCACTCACTTATTCGCTCACTCACTCAATCTCTGATTTACTCATTACTCACTCACTGACTCACTCACTGGCTCACTGATTGACTTACTCATGCACTCACCCATTCACTCTCTCACTCACTCACTCAGTCATTCACTCACCCACTCAGTCATTCACTCACTCGTTCATTAACTCACTCACTCACTCACATATTCACTCTCTAACTCACTCACGCAATCATTCACCCCCACCCCCCCCCCATCAATCCTTCACTCCCCCCCCCCTCTCACGCACTCACACCATACTACTCACCTCTCTCTCCAAGAGGGATGCCTATCACACCCATACCCTTGCACGAGAGACCTGAATCACACGGACATTCCACGTTCATTTCCTGAACGACCGAATATTTCACCAGACAGGCTGAATGAAAGAAATCCAAAAGTTGTGGCATTTAGCATTCAGTACTCAAACTTACTGCCCTTGCTCTGATAGTTTAATCTCCTTCATTTTACTCTTCCATTTTCTTTAAATCTTCTTCATTTTTGTCTTCCCCTGTCATGAAATGCAAGAGTTTATACCCAGCTCAACATACCGTGATGAAAATTACTTCTGCTAATCTATCATTGGCTCCTGCATTTTATTACAACTTACTTTGTTCCTTCTTTCTTCTTCCCCATGACACTCACATTTTCTATTGGACTCAATAGATTATTCATACTTCATAATAAATTATTCTAGGCCAATAGCCTCGGGCTGAGACCCCAGAGACGCCAAAGAACTGATCCCTAAATGGTTCATCGATCGAGTCAATTTTTCTTTGAATTTTAAAGGTCACCAGAATTGATGTGCTTGTGTCCGTTTGCATAATTATGTGTGAGGGGAGAGGGGACAACCCCACTAACCCCCCCCCCCCCCCCCGGAATACCTACTGTAAGGATGACACCTAATTTGAAACAACGTGTTTATTTCTTCTCAGGAGATATATTGAAAAGTAACTCCACGCTCAAAGGGTTATTTCAATTTCCTACCAAAGTGGTGTAAGGCTGTGGTTTTTGCACTCGAATACGCGAATACTGAACAAAGACAAACAAACAACCAACCAACCAACATACAAAAAATATTTACGTGCTTTATAATTGAGGGGGTTAGAATTAGAAGGAATCTAAGTGCCATCTGACTGCTTTTGAGAAAAAGCTAAAAACATTTCAGTATAAACCAATGGAATTTAATATTTTAATGATTTACTCGACGAGTTGATGTCAGTAGTGCAAACGCTTATTAAATGTGACTGCTTTGATAAGGATCAAAAAGGGTGTGGAACAATAGCAAGCTGACCATCAAAACAAAGGTACTCGTGTACCAAACTTGCGTCCTAAGCACCCTGCTGTATGGCTCAGAGACATGGACCACCTACTCCAAACATGAAAGATCCCTCAACTCCTTCCACCTGCGCTGCCTACGCAAAATTCTCAAGATCGAGTGGCAAGACAGGATCTCAAATATCGAAGTTCTGAGCCGAGCCAACATTCCATCAACTCAGGCTCTCCTAGGCAAAAAAAGACTGCGGTGGCTTGGACATCTCCACCGTATGGAAAATGATCGCATCCCCAGACAAATTCTCTACGGGGAACTTGCTACTGGCAACCGACCCAGAGGTAGGCCACATCTGCGATTCAAAGACACTTGCAAGGTCACGATGAAAGCATTCAACATCGACCCCAATGAATGGGAGAACCTTGCAAATGATCGAAGCAGATGGAGACAAAAATTGCGCAGTGGCACGCTCGCAATAGACTTCAAGGCAAAAGAAACATACCTGACAAAACGACAGAGGCGGAATGAAAACACTCGCCAAAGTGAACCCAAAAGACTGACCTGCAATCACTGCCATCGCACTCTCGGGTCAAACATTGGTAGAATAAGCCACGAGAGAAGCTGTCAGTCAAAGTGAAAGTGAATATTCTAGCTGCTAAGACCGTCTGTAAAGACGCTAAAGGCCATGAATTTATACTGAAATGGTGTGTTTTGCTTTTCTTTTCCTCAAAAATATTCAAATGGGACTTCGATTCCTTTTAATTCTAACCTCTTCAGTTATGAAGACTCTCTTGGCAATTACTTTTAATGACTTCCCCCCTGCGCTATTTTCATTTCCCTTCTGTTCGCTTTGTGTCAGTGTGCGTCTACATTCTAAAGTAACGCCTTTTCAGTGCTTTGATATGAATGGGAAGAAAAAAATACGTGCATAAGTGTCAAATAAAACAAACTTACAATCTCCAGGCTGGCCCAGCTGTTTACAGGTTCCCACTGCCCGCTTGCCAATGGGTCGTATCGCGGAGATACAGCATTCATTGGCGGCACATTCCTTACTGCTGGAGCACGGTTTAGGGCCCTTGGACACCGAGGCAGGAGCGCATTTTCCTGTGATAACATTAACAACAATTTAGCTCGAGAAAACTAAAGTTCGCCTCTAACTTCTGTGATTGTATTAGAGGAAAGTAACTTCGTCTGAAACGGATTTCTATTTCAAAGGTAACCTTTGAGAAAAGACACGATCTGATTAGTAGTTAGGGGACCGTGGTATTTTTCATAGATAACTATTGAAGAGCAGTGGACACTACTCCATTTTTCTCTCTTCGGCTTTGTAATCAGACTACGGTTCCCTAACTACTATTATTATTTATATTACCATTCCCTTTACGCTGAGCCCCTGGGATCTGGACCCAAAAACAATCCGTGATCTATCAGCTTAACACTTACCGTGTTCACCCTGTGGAACTTCAAACAGTCCGATGCCTTCACAGTGCAGACTTGATTGACATGGACAAGCGTTGTAGACCAGGTTAGAGTTAGCCAATTTGTCGTTGTTGACATAGCAAACTGGGGAATGAAAATTAACATGGAATGAGATTTGTTGACTGACTGATTGACTGACATGATGACACACTTACCTATTGATTGACCAAAGGACTGCTCGACTGACTGACGCATTGACAGACCGATCGATTGACCGATTGCATAACTGACTGGCTAATTGCCCGTCGGACATAAAGACAGTCTTACCAAATGATGGCAGAAGGACTGATCGAATGACTGACTAATTGACAGACTGACTGATTAATTGGCTGCATAGCTGACTTCTTGACTGCTTGACTGACTGATGATTGTATGTCTGACTAATTGACCGAGTGAATGGGTGACACTGTCTGAACAACTATCCAATGGAATAAATTAACTTGCTGTGTAACTTACTGACTAAGCGTGACTGATTGACTTTTTTTTTTGTTTGAATTAATGGTAGACTGCTTCACTAATCGACTGATTTACAAAATGACTGAATAACTGACTGATTGAAGTATTGACTGACTGGATGACTGAATAACTGCCCAGGCGCCAGGCTCTGAGACAAGATCTTTAGAATATCGTTGTGGAAAAAATGTTTTACTCACTCCTTGAGGATTGAACGATGAAGGAGAGAACGAAGGAAGAATAAAACAAAGGATAACACAATGGATGAGTAAATGAATAACTGAATGAATGAATGAATGAATGACCGAATGAGTGGATGAATGAATGAATGAATAAATGAATGAAAGCTAGGTCTGTTTTGAGTCAGTGCGGAAGATCCTTCTTTCTACTTTCTGACTGAAGACAGTTTTAACGCAACCGAACTAGGGAGACAAATTTGTTTCAGTCTCGCGAATGTGTCAAGTTCTGTTTATCCGCATAGTTCATATCTCCCATTGGAATCGAACACAAAACAGACTTGAATGCATCGCGCTACAAACCTGACCGACTGAGTTTAACAGATTGGTTGGGTGAATAAAGAAAAAAAAGAAAAAAAAAGGACCACGTACATTCTCCTACAGCACCCCTAGGTTTACAATACGACGACATCCCTGCTCTCCTGCCACGGAAAACAGCTGTACTCAGACAACATTCATCAGGCCCACAGTCAGCGGCGGATTGACATGGCTTGTCTTGGGCGAGGGTTGGTAGCACCAGTGCCGCCTGAACGATGGAAAAGAGGGGTGACATTTCAAAATGGTTTTTGGTTAGGGGAACGTAGCTTAATTGCAAAGCCGAATAGAGAAAATACTTGAGCTTCTTTCACTGTTCATCTATAGCTTAATGTGTAAAATACTACGGTTCAATAATGCTAGCTTTCAAAACATTGGGTGTGGGCGTTGTAGCATTGGCTTGAGAACGTGGAGATAGGGCAAGGAGGAGTTTGTAGAAATTTATCATTTAATTTACCTTTCTTAGTTAGGCAGACAGGCTGAATGAGAACAGATAGGCAGATAGACTGCGTAGGAAGACGGATAGTCTAACAGATAGGCAGGTGTCACAAATCCCAGACTGGGAGATGTAATAGTTTATGACAGGACAACAATCACGAACAAACAAGTTTAACACTTAACAAAACAATCCATCAGACTCACACATTTATTAAACATAATTATACAGATAATAGCGCAATTACAGACATTATATTATTGGAATCAACTGCCGTACAACGGCCTTATTCTCACACACACTCTCCCTCGGATCCACAATCCGGTAGTTACTCCTAAAGGCACTTCGGCCTCAGCCTCTCCCCTCAGGGTCTTAATAGCACATTAATAATTTACTGGCACCGCAGTCTCTCAATATCACCTTCCTATTGTCATACACCTTAGCATTCCCCTAGCACCTCAGCAGGGCAATAACACATTATCATTTCAATAGACATTATCATTTCAATAGTACATTCTCCCCTCAACATGGCAATAGTGCATTATCACATTCACGCTCATATCTACGTCCCTGTCCGTGGCCTGACTGCCACGACTTTATGTGCCTCTACTGTCCTGCACTGACAGCCTCACTTCTGGCCTATGTGTGGCCTCCGGCCCTATGCTGGCCTATCCCCTGTGCTCATCGAGGTGGCTCTGCGGCCCGTCCTCGACACCTACAAGAATAACATTACATTGGTATAATACCCTACCATTTCTATTCACTCCACCTCTCCTTACAACCCATGAAGCGTACACACACTAGTTCACCTTTCACTCACCACACATCTTACGGTAACACACCTCCATCGGAGTACACACTACTCACTCGCGCTACAAATCCATGAACTCACTTTCATCTATCGCTCATGGCGCACATTGCTATATCCAATATCAAGGACTTCCACATTCCTCACATATACTTATTTACATCATGGTAATAGACGAATATAATATAATACATCAATCATAATAATCAATCAACGTTCTACATACCAGTCATCACTGGAAAGACTCTCTCACTAGTCTTCTCGACTGCTCCCCTTATGTCCGCCCGATGGGCTCTTATTCACAGGTCCGTTCCGTAGGACCTTCTAACTTGCAGTGATAGTAATACAGCGCTTTCGCCTCATTCAGACCCTCCCACTACTCACAACAGCACGCTTAACTTACTTGTCTACGTGCGTTAATTTTACTCTACACCCGCTCTGTAGCAATCCCCTTAATTGCACTCACTCCACTCGTGACATCATCCCCCACCCCAAAAAAATTAATGCAATTAATTTCAAATCGCATCAAGATGACTGTCAACGAGTGAGCGTGAGCAATACGTACACTAAAAAAAATGACCTAGCAGTTCCCCTAGTATATAGAATACCGAAATCAGGGGAAAATATGGGGATCAATATGGCCTGCAATATGCATATATGTGTCACATCATGAATAGCTAACTAATCACAATACTTAATACAGAATCAAAAACCAATCAACCTATCAACCATTCTTCATATCATATTTATAATGTCAATATTTTAAAGTCGACTCATTCACACAGATCCTGTCAATGTTCCTGTCCTCCGATGTATAAGCTCCTGAAATCTTCCCCTAGGCTCGACTAAGGTAGTCGGCGATATGATTGCTGGTTCCTGGAATTGGTTGAATAACGAAGGTATACAGCTGCAAAGCCAATGCCCATCTAGACAAGCGTGGGCTGGACGAACGATTCTTCGACAAAAATGTCAGTGGCTTGTGGTCTGTCTGGATACAAAATTCTCGTCCCATGAGATAACGTCCCAATTTCTGGACGGACCACACAATGGCAAGACACTCACGCTCTATCACAGAATACTTTCTTTCTCTCTGCAATAACTTCCTACTGACATAACATACAGGATGGAGACATTCGTTCTTCTCCTGTAGAAGACAAGCGCCGACACCAGAGTCCGACGCATCCGTTCTGAGGATAAAATTAGATCGAAAATCGGGTAATATCAGAATGGGTGACGATGATAATGCTGTCACCAAATTATCAAATGCTGTCTGACATTCAGACGTCCACTGGACCTTATCGGGTTGTCCCTTTTTAGTAAGGTCAGTAAGAGAAGATGACAAGGAGGAAAAATTTGGAATGAACTTTCTGTAATAATTTAAAATTCCCACTAAGCTTCTGACTTGTTTCTTTGTTTTAGGGATTTGCAACCCTACTAACTTGTCAATTTTTGTTTCTTCAGGTCTCTGAACACCTCTACCCACAATATGTCTTAAGAATACTATCTCTGGACATGCCAAATCCATCTTTGCGGGTTTAGCAGTTAACCCAAAATGACGTAATCGTTTAAAAATTACTGTTAGTGTCTGAATATGATCAGACCATGTCGACGTATGACATGCTATATCGTCAAAGAATGACACGACATTAGGTATGTCCTTCAACACTAGTCTCATTAATCGTGCAAACGTCGCTGGCGCGTTTACCAACCCAAATGGCATGACCTTAAATTGGAATAATCCAATGGGCGTTTGGAACGCCGTGTATTGTTTAGACTCCTCAGTAAGCGGGATTTCCCAATAACCTTTCGTTAAATCTATCTTGGAAAACCACGTGGACCCGGCCAATGAAGCTATTAATTCCTCCTGAAACGGAATAGGCTCCCTATCGCCTACCGTAATAGTGTTCAATCTTCGAAAATCAATACAGAACCGCACCGATCCATCAAGTTTTTTCACGAGGACGATGGGTGATGAATACGGCGATGTTGATGGTTCTATCACATCTAACTTCAACATTGACTCAACTTCCTTTATGACTCTATCTCTCGAAGAAAAAGGCAACGGATAAGGTCTAAGAAATACTGGCTTATCCGAAGTCAACTTTATTTGGTGCTGGATCACCGTAGTGCGACCCGGCAAATCCGTAACAACATCCGGGAATGACGCTAACAGGGTCTTAAGTTCCCTACTCCTTGAACTCGTAAGGTCAGGGTTAATTTTTACGTCCCTGTAACCTTGTGTCGCAGTTAACTCCGGCAATTGAATTTGTAACTCTTCCTGCGCCTCGGTGTCGCTTACGTCACAGTCCAACTGGTCTACGACCCCCGTACAAGCAGTAGAGAAGACAGTCTCCTCTGGTCTTGTCTGTGCACACAGATACTGTGGTCTCTCATAAAATCTCTGTAGCATATTAACATGGAAAACCTTACTCGTTCCATCAATGTGGATAGCGTAATCTACCTTTGAAACAACTCGCTCAATAACATAAGGGCCTTTCCATGTCATCAATAACTTATTATGGTCCGTAGGTAACAACAACAGAACCTTGTCTCCTGGCTTAAAAATTCTCAGTTTGGACCCTCTATCTTTATAGTTCTTTGCTCTTGCTGAAGCGATACTAGACGCTTCTTCTGCTATAGTGCGCGCTGAAGATAATCTTTCTCTTAAATCAACAAGGTCTATCGAAACCTTTTTAAACGGTTCCGAAACCGTGGGGATCTTTTGAAGAGGAGCCTGGGGTGTACGACCCTTATGCGTCGTCTTTTGGCACGCACTGCACGTCTTACAATATAGCCGTACATCTCTGTATACTGACGGCCAATAAAAATTTTTCAGAACTCTTTGCTTGGTTCTAGCACTTCCCATATGATCCGCTAATGGAACATCATGGGCCAGACGCAATACTGTAGCAATTAACGACCGTGGCACGACGACCTGCTTTTGAACGGAAGCCACTGTGACGTACATACGGAACAGAATGCCCCCCTGGACAAAAAAAGAAGATGACCCGTTTTTATATTTCCTTCTTTTCTCGGTTCGCGCTTCCCCAAAACATGGGTTTAATGATGGATCCTCCCTTTGTAATCTCGCCAAGCGCTCTGGCGTGATATCTAGGTTGACCGCTGGCGTTGCCAAAGGTCTAATTTTACCCTTATCACCTACATGTCGACGTGTCTCGACCGCAGCGCAAAAGTCAATACCTTTTGATTGCGACCATGCTTGCACGTTCTCATCGGAAGGGGAAACTACCCGTGATACATTCCCAATGATGAGCTGGGCGCCTGGAAAACAACCAACGACTGCTTCGACTTCCCCGCTAAGGAAAGGTGTATCTATCACTATTCTTGCCATGGGTAATTTCTCAATGGCCCCCGAAAATTGGATGCACGGGACAGTCTCACCTGTAAGCTGTGAATCCCGAATGCAGTCTCTATGCACTCCCACAACGGTAGATCCTGTATCTCGTAAAACCGAGACCGGTTCGTCCCCAACAAACCCCGGATAAACCCTAAGACCACCTCCTGTATGACATGAATTTATAACGGGGATCTTTCTCCCACAAGGTAAAACACCGGAAGATAATAACTTCTCACAACTGGGACACTTAGAATACTGTCTGCCTCCGTTGTCCGATGTAACACACGCAGCCGCATGATGAAATTTATTTGGGGAACATGGACTGGAGCTACTGTCCACGTTCGCCGCTATCCTACCTGCAGGGCAATTCACGCTGATGTGATCTGCTCTACCGCAGTTCCAACACTTCGCGGCCCTACACTCGCGTGAAAAGTGACCCACGCGTCCGCAAGTCCAACACTCCGCTCCCTGTGCTGCACTAGGCCTGGGTCCCCGTGACCCATCGCGACCGGAACTAGAGTCCCTATGCCGTCGGTCATAGTTTAACACTTACCAGAACAACCCATCAGACTCACACATTTATTAAACATAATTATACAGATAATAGCGCAATTACATACATTATATTATTGCAATTAACTGCCGTACAACGGCCTTATTCTCACACACACTCTTCCTCGGGTCCACAACCCGGTAGTTACTCCTAAAGGCACTTCGGCCTCAGCCTCTCCCCTCAGGGTCTTAATAGCACATTAATAATTCACTGGCACCTCAGTCTCTCAATATCACCTTCCGATTGTCATACACCTTAGCACTCCCCTAGCACCTCAGCAGGGCAATAACACATTATCATTTCAATAGACATTATTAGTTCACTAGCCCCTCAACATGGCAATAGTACATTATCACATTCACGCTCATATCTACGTCCCTGTCCGTGGCCTGACTGCCACGACTTTATGTGCCTCTACTGTCCTGCACTGACAGCCTCACTTCTTATTTACATCATGGTAATAGACGAATATAATATAATACATCAATCATAATAATCAATCAACGTTCTACGTACCAGTCATCACTGGAAACTCTCTCACTGGTCTCTCGACTGCTCCCCTTATGTCCGCCCGATGGGCTCTTATTAGCGTCCGTTCCGTAGGACCTTCTAACTTGCAGTGATAGTAATACAGCGCTTTCGCCTCATTCAGACCCCCCCACTATTCACAACAGCACGCTTAACTTACTTGTCTACGTGCGTTAATTTTACTCTCCTCCTTTCCCGTCTTTCCCTACTTGTCTGCCGTGAGCCCTTCTTACTCTACACCCGCTCTGTAGCAATCCCCTTAATTGCACTCACTCCACTCGTGACAAACATTAAGATACCTAGTGGTCAGAGTGCATTCGATTCAAAGACAAATGAAACTTATTGTTTGACCACAATTTCATAGAGAAATGCACTCATAGGGAAATGCACTCATAGGGAAATGCACTCAAGTTGACTTTCGACCGGTACTGTAGAATGAAATTCCGGTCATACTTTTCGATTGTATTAAACGAAAATGCGACTCTTCTATTGCCCCTCACAGATCCTTACATATTTCAAGTTCAAAGTGTGAACTTGGTCCAAACGGATGTGTCCGCGTAATTTAGCATCAAAACTTGAGGCAGTACACAAAATTTCATAATTTTGTTTTTTCCACAAAGTTACGACGTTTTACTTGCTTACATACTTACCCTCTAGCTCCACTCTAGCATGGCTATTATTATTATTGTTATTATTATTATTTCGCTTTTTTAAAAATTGAACCCTACACTTCTCAAAATGTAATTATGGGATGAAGAAAGAATTTATATGGTGATGAAGTTTTTTCTATGGATTCAATGAGTGGATAGCTATGAATCTGATGGAATTAAGAAAAAAAAATCTCGATGAAAAGGCAATGGTGCTGGAATATAATGGTACATCGGTATTAAAAGGACTACAAAATTATACACAACCATTCTTCTCTCTACACACAACATGACTTATCAGTCTAGAAAAATACATTATCGCACGAACGTTTATCACACCTCAACTCACACAGCGTGCCTCTGTCGGTGAAGAAGCGACACACAAGGTTAGTACAACACAGTAGGCTACTGAGTGGGAAGAGCCCACTTGTAATATGCCAGGAAAAACGAATACTTGAACACATGGGGTCGATCCAGATATGTCCGAATACATCGTGAGAGTGTCGTGGATATCCAGTATTCAATGCTGTACCAATACCTAATCAGTAACCGGTGCCAACAAATACATTAGAACATGAAGGACCCTAAGACAAATATACAGGAAAATGATCTATTTCTGGGAACAAGAACAGCATTAAATTTGCCAAGTGTCTCGTGTGCTGTTTTTTAAGATGACGAATTCGCAGTGCGCTGAGAGTGAGACACACTGTAATTATTGATACCATTGTGAGCTGTCCATATATGAAAAACAGATAGAGACGAATTATCAAATGCTAGGTATCATGGAAGATCAGTTATGAGATGTCAGGTACAATGAGAAGTCTGGTACGAGAGAACAGGAAGGAACACCAGTCATGGGAGACCAGGTATCAGATGCTAGGTATCTAACCCAGATATGGGGTGATTAGATATGAGAAGTCAGACATGAGAGCTGGTACGAGAAATCAGGTATGAAAGTCAGGTCTGAGGGATCAGGTATGAGATACCAATTTTATGAGTTGTGAGAAACCAGGCTTTAGCATCCGGCATTATACTCCAAGTATCGCTGTGTTATACTTTCAGCAAAGATGAAGTACATAATTTTGTAAGAAAAAACACACGCACACACGCATACACACACCCACAAACACAAAACAACAACAAAAACGAAAAACTTGAGCAACAATACAAACATTATGATCTAGTGTGTATGACAATGAATATCAGTCAATATTTCACCCGAAACCCTTGTTTTTGAACTGTAGCCAGGAAACGCTAGACAAAGATCCTTGCAGATTGGCTCGTCAGCGGTTGGCTGCCCGGCCAGCAGAAAGTGCCCGGAAGATCCTCGTGCCTTCACAATACCCTGACTTTGAGAGGATTAGCAAATCCTACTTTTCTATGTGAATCAGAAGTTTCCGGAAATAAGCCCCATTCTTGTGACACCTTCTGTTAGGCAGAATAATCTGAAAATAACATAATAATGAAAGTAAATAAATCCAGATAATTAAAATTTGAGCGGAGTCTCAGCAATCAATAGGCGTTGTATGTGTTTTATTGGACAAAAATATATCGGTAAACTTTTACTGTGGATACAAATTTGTGCAGGATGGTTTGTGCAGGATGTGATAACGACAATGCTCTGAGCTTTTGGCATACTTTTGAGATATTAAGAAAAAACGGTTTCTTTTCCTGACATCTGGTGACGTATGCAGTTATGATTGTATTGGATTACATGTATTACATTTTGTTATTGGTGCATTTCTTTTTCCATAATAATTGTTATCTGATAGCCCTCATGCTCAGAAATGTAATGAATCGTCACTTTTGGCATAAGCCTGATATATGCAACTATCCTAAAGCAGTGACGATAATCTGGTTGGAGGTTGGCAACTTTTGCGACGTCCATCTGCAGGTATGACTGCCTAAGTTTGACATTTAAAATTCAGGAACGTACTTATTAATACAACACTCAAGTGAGATGTCTGTCACAAGAACTGGAAAGTAGATTTAGAATTATTATTATAACAGTGAGGAGATTGTGCGATAAAACATCTTTAAATAAAGGAGTTTTCGAAGTAGAGCACAAAGAGTCAGCAAAATTACATTCTAGGTACTGTCATAATTATATTAATAATTTATTTAATATAATAAATATTATGGTAGACACTACATGTGTGTCATGCTCCGCTCAATTTCATTTCAGGCCAGAATACATTAATATAACAGACATTGCCAACGGTACCTCAAAGTAGATTTACTGCGGTTCAAGCTTCATGATTAGTTCTTTTTTTTTTTGTATGGTTCTATTGATTCAGTGGGCTTTCTGTTTCTGTTAATTCAATGGGCTATCTATTACCGATCCTTCCTATTACATCTCTTGAGTTTGCAAGATTTTATGGACTTAATGGGGACAGGTTGGAGAGTAACATCTTTGCCACACACCATTGGCGGGGAGAAAGTTTCAGAAAAGTGGCGAGTAGTCAAATAAATTCACTAAAATAAATGTAAACTCTTAAGACAGCGAGGCCACAGGAACTATTAAGAGTTAGAGAAAAGCCAGTCAAACTAATGTTGGAGCCCTTGACCCCATGAACCCCCCCCCCCCGCCTCCCGCCCCCTAAACTCCCAGGTAATGAATCAGAGTATGTCCTAAAGTCTTTTTGAGTGGTACTTTCATCAGAAACTCTAAGCCTTGGTCATCCAAAGTGTCTTCCATCTCCATTTGGAATTATATTCAGTTTATAAGAAAAATTGGCACAGGTCCTGGTGCACTTACCGTAATTCATAAATTGATTAAAAAAATGATCAACATAATCAATAAACATTGATTGATCTGATGCCGACAGTTTCTGGAAAGAGTCTGAAAAAAACAACAACAAAGAAACACAATATTTCAGGAACTTGTAGGAGGTTAAATTATACTACGCGTGTCATATTAAATGCTAATAGACTGAGTAAACTCCAGCCATGATTATCAGATTATTACAGAGAGACTTAGTGAAGTAAAAGGATTCTTTATAAGGAAGGTATCATACACTGGCAGCAACTGTCTGTTACATTCCTGACTTGGTATGATAACCGCCATAATATTCGAGTGCCTTATCATACCGGGGCTGTGCAGGCATGCTGGAAGTTTGGGATTTTTCTCATAGTTTCGTACCTAGTCTTCTCGGATAAGGACGAAAAAATTCGGAGGGCCCGTGTGCACGTTGCGCACTTCAAAGACACCTTGGCAGTTGAAAATCGTAAAGAGCAGGCCGGACTGGTCGCTGCCCGGGCAAAATTAAATAAAAAATTCATCCCTACCATTCCCTCCCCTCCCCCCTCATCCCCCCACCAAAAACAACAACAACAACAACAACAACCGCCGTCCGGTTCTGCACTGTGGCGACAACGTGCCTGCTTTAGTTGAAACTGGATGCAATGGCACACAGGCAAATTTCCCAAATGGGATTAAAGAAGTCTACAAATACAAATACAAATACAAATTTCAGGCTGGTCTATGTTTAGAGTACGCGCAAGATATGTAAGAACACCATTAAAAATGGACATTGTTATATTTCTGTCAATTTTTGCCTTACTGATGTCTCCTTTTTCTTTAGTTTTTTAATCCCTAAAACTTAATTTTTATCTGATATAGTTTAGTGGTTAAACAATTAGTGCGGCCGGATCTGGAAGTTGTTCACCAATCAGACCTCTTGTTTTCAAGTCTATATAATATGATAATAATAATAATAATAACGTTCATTTTTATAGCGCATATCCAAGGATGCTCTATGCGCTTTACAAAACATGCAGAAACAGAACAAATCTCATTCCTAGCAACTGACAACACACACAAAGGCACACACACACACACAAACACTATCTCTCCCTCCTCTCTTTCTCTCTTTCTCTCTCTCTCTCTCTCCTTCAGACACACGCACAAAACACCAATACATATCAGACTACACATCAAAGTGTTTTCTGAAGAGATAGGTTTTCACTTCAGATCTAAAAAGTGCCTCGCTTTCTATGCTTCGAATATTTGGTGGTAAGGAGTTCCATACAGTAATATACGCAATAATATTTTAGAACTTTACCAATGTAATTAAGTTTATACGGAACTATTTAATTCATGATGCTCTGAATACCAGACATATTGAGGAAGGTGCCAAATAGGCCAAGGGTGCAAAGTGGTCGTTATCGTGCCGACGTGCTGTAAAATCCAAACTCTTGTTTCTACATGGGTCAGTTGTTGCTTTTTGTTTTTTAATCTAACTGTGATCCATGAAGTGTTTCTTTTCTTTTCTTTTTTTTTTTTTTAAGCGTGGAGGTTACAGTTACAAATAGGACTTTTGAACACAGCATCGATAATGTCTTCATTGATCACTTTCAACTAAAAAACAACACACAGAAAAAATAAAATAAATAAGTATGTCAGTTCCCGATTCGTGAATTAGCCCAGGTTAGAGTTATTAAGATTAAAATAACCCGATCATCATATTATGTGAATTTCAGATTTATAAAATCATAAACATTTTTTAATCAATATTTCATTTTATCCTTTTGTATTAAGTTTGACCTAAAAAATACTCAGTTAAATTATGGTTTTCACCACACTAACGCCAAACCTGGAAATAATATTTATTCCCTCGCGAGTAGCAGTTTGGTTATCCCCGTACGATATCGTACATTCTAATGCTATACATCTGGTACACCAATAAGTTGTAGTCTTACCTATCCACGAAGAAGCTGTGGGTTCCACAACTTTCTTGTATAAGGCTGCAGCAGCTGCTCTATCCGCTGCCTCCTCCGCCATCTCTTCATTGGTTGTTGTTGCTGGTGTTGTTGTAGTTGCTATTGGTTTGGGTGTTGTGATATCTGAAATATGTTTGATATGGCAGTATAAGAACGATTATATTTCAAATGAATATTCACCCATTCCACTGTGCCATTAAAATGCCTATGATATCCAGCCATCCAGCCATCCATCCATCCGTCTATCCATCTATCGATCCATCCATCTTTCCATCCCCATCCATCCATCCATCCATCCATCCATCCATTCACCCATCCATCCATCCATCTATCCATCCATCCATCCGTCCATCCTCCATCCACTCACCCATCCGTCCGTCCATCAATCCATCCATCCACCCATCCATCCATCCATCCATCCATTCACCCATCATTCCAATCATCCATCCATCCATAGATCCATCCATCCATCCGTCCATCCTCCATCCACTCACCCATCCGTCCGTCCATCCATCCATCCATCCATCCATGCATCCATCCATCCACCCATCCATCCACCCATCCATCCATCCCCCCATCCACCCATCCTTCCATCCATCCATCCACCCATCCATCCATCCTTCCATCCATCCATCCATCCATCCATCCACCCATCATCCATCTACCCATCCATCCATCCATCCATCCATCCATCCATCCATCCATCCGTCCATCCTCCATCCACTCAACCATCCGTCCGTCCATCCATCCATCCATCCATCCATACATCCATCCATCCATCCATGCATCCATCCATCGGCCCATCCATCCATCCATCCATCCACCCATCCATCCATCCATCCATCCATGCATCCATCCACCCATCCATCCATCCACCAATCCATCAATCCATCCATCCATCCACCCACCCACCCATCCATCCATCCATTCATCCATCCATTCATCCATCCATCCATCCACCCATCCATCCATCCATGCATCCATCCATCTACCCACCCATCCATCCATCCACCCATCCATCCATCCACCCATCCATCCATCCATCTATCCATCCATCCATCCACCCACCCATCCATCCATCCACCCACCCATCCATCCATCCATCCATCCATCCATCCATCCATCCATCCATCCATCTACCCACCATCCATCCATCCATCCATCCATCCATCCATCCATCCATCCACCCATCCATTACTTACTAAAATAGATCACCAACTTGTCCAACAAGCCATCCACTGACCCGTTAACTCCCTCTGTGAATATTTGAAAGAACAGAGATTTGCTCTCAAATATGGACGAAATAAAACAATGTACTCATTTCATTTTTAAAGATAAAAAAAAGAAGAAGAAAAAGAACACAGTATTTAACAACTTAAACGTGTTCTATCCAACTTACGAGAAAAGAAATATTATTATTATTGTAATTATTGTTCATTACATATCATGTAATTTGCCATACAAGGTATGATCTCTAAAATAATAGCCACAAAAAATGGACCTCGCAAGTCAAGTTCAGGGTTTACTGACCTAAAGTAAATGTTCCCCACTGGTTCACTGAAACGAAAAGAAAAGAAAATATAATGATATTTCTCTCCATCACAAGTGTTGATCTGAATACATTAAATTATTTTCTCGCTATTGTCTTTACATTTGCATATTTCCCCTGACAAGGTTAAAAGCAGTGTTAACAATATTTTTATAAGATAGTCTGGTTATTTTAAAGATTAAAATAGACAAGTATAGTGTGCCAGTCCAATCATTAATTTATAAATTAACATAAAGAAAACGGATGTGCCATTCTAACCATTATAACAGATTAAGTGAAATTGATAATAATACTAATCTTCATAGCGTTGTAAGATTTAAATTTACATATCTAATGTAATATGGGACGAAACGAGGTCTCTTTTGATAATATTCATCTGCTTACGACCCCCCCCCCATCCCCCCTCCCCCGCCTACTTTTGAAGATTTTGGCCAAACTTTGGTGTATTTGACTTACCTGGTGGTGGAGGGGAAACCGGTTCTGCTGGGGGAGGCGATGCCTGTGGGAATGGGGGAGGTGCCGATGTGGTTGTAGTGGTGGTTGGGAAGTCTTCAGCTTCGTATTCTTCTGGGGTGATAGCTGGTGAAAGACAGACACTTCATACAGGAATACGGTATTATTCAACTGTGGATAAAGTGTCAGAATATAAAAGAGATATAAACAATCACAACCAGCCCAGTATCTTCCTTCGGGGGTATTCTCCACTTACGCTTTTGTATTTTTGTCTATTTTCTATTATCTCGTATTGTATTTTAATATTTATTGATTTTATTAATTTACAGTTATCACATCATGGTATTTGTTCATCTTGAACGTTTTTATCTCAAGTACTGATATAGAAGAATGGTTCTTTATTGCACTCTCAGTCGTAGGCATTAAATTTAAATATAATAAAGAGCTGAAATGAAACACTGGAACTTGAATATATGCATTGGAATTCTTGGTTAATAATAATAATGAGCAAAAGTAGATCAACAGGAACGGATATAATAGAACTGACATGCAATATGATGTTAATAATTTATGAAACTTATTTTGCTATTTCGTCGTCCATCTCAAAGGCGTCACTCGGGACCAGCATACCTTGACGGACGCACTGCACTCCGAGAATCCAAGTTTGGGACTCGCAAACACCAAGTACCCACATTTTTTAAAGGGTCTACGATTTTTTTTTTTATTTGCTTAATTTTCTATCCTCTGACATTTTATCCTGAAGAAAGTTAATGTACCGAAAGCTTGATTTTTTATTCCTTTTTCTTTGCAGTTGATTGTATCGTCTCCGTATTTATTTCTTACGTACGGCTTTGCTACATACAACTTTTTCTTGTTGCCACATTTTGACTCATCTCACGTAAGGGCGTATCAACAATTTTCTCAGTTTACAGGTGAGAGAGAGATTTCCTATGTACAGGCAAAGAAAAACGTTGCCACCTGTAATCTTAAAACAATTAAACATATCAACGCGTCACTTTGTGAGAGTATAGACCACATCACGAACCGTAACTCGAAACCAACAAAATCATCGATACCCCAGTACATGAGATGGACGACCATGTGAGGATGGAAAGAAAACATTAATAAACTGTAAATGCATGATATAGGATAGGATAAATAATATAATGCCCCTTCATGCCACTGCCTTGATTACATACCCCGTGTCAGTCGTTACTAGGAATGGGGAACATTATACAGAAGATGAGAAATGAATGTTAAAATCCCAAGAAACCTCATCGAAATGGAATGCAACAGTTTTGATGATACAGTCCAAATCCATAACTATGTGCCGATAGAATGGTATTACTGGACATTACATAAAGATGTTTGATAAAAGGAAGAATCAGATTGATTTTACAGATGAATCATATAATCCTGGACTCTTATAGCCCGCTGAGTCATGTCTGTGCACATAGTAATAGTATGATTCTTCATCGGCTCCATCAAAAGTCATGATCCAAGAGTTTAAGATATCAGGCACATCGTAAGAAATCAGTTTTACTTTTACTTGATCTCGAGAACTTTGGCCTGAAAAGTCACGGTCGTTCTTTAATTACATTCCCTTGTTACAGTTTTCACATGTCAATAACCACAACTTAGAAGGAACAGAAAGTGATGATAAAAAACACCATGCACCTTTAGTAGTTGTGTGAGCTTTATGCCAGAAAAAGCACCTTTTATTTACATTGAAGTTCGTGGCTTTTTCTTTTTTTGTTTGTTGGGGGAAGACTGTAAAGCCGGCCGTCATCGAATATAGATAGGGACACATTTTGGTATAATTTATGATGAAATTCCGTGATCAGCCTATATTGTCATGATTTCAGTGCCTATTCATATTAGATGGTCACATACGTTTCCTCTCAACATGCAAGGCTACATAAATTAAGGTTTTAAAAACCATTGACAAGAATGAGATCACGAGCCATTCATTATTTGCCTGAACCACTATCCCAGCGTGAGTAAAGAATGAAATCGTTTTATGAACCAACCGTTGTCAAGTCAGAGTCATCAAGTGGCCTGTGGAAACACCGTAAAAACCTTAACAGAAGGGCCCCAAAGTGTCTGGGAATATAGAAATTATGCAGAGAATTTTGTACGCTGCCGTAATTTTTAAATACCAAGTTACCACCCAGTTTGTGTTATTATGAGAGTAATATTCAATTATTCTGAAGGAAACAATTTTTTTTGTTTCCGTTAAAGAAGGTGGGTGGAAGGACGCAACTCTGTAGCGTAGATATAGCCTACTTAGGCAGGTTTCAGATTAAATTGTACACAAATGTAGTCGTGAATCAAATTAACTTACCTTTACAGAGAAGAGCCATTCCAATGCAGGTAGAAAAGAAATCTTTCCTCGACTTGATCAGTTTTCTCACAGAGTGACGTTTTCTATATTTCAGGTTTCTAGCTGGTATTAAAATAACTCAAACGTTGTAAAGAAAAAGAGACTAACGAGCCTGAAAATGTCTTACACGACCTGTAGTTCGGGAACAACGTAAGCTTGTTTGATCTAAAATAAATAATGGTTATTTCCAAGAAGACAGTAGCCATATCGGGAGCGAAAGTAATATTAATCGATATATTTCATCCCGGCAAATCATTTACATTTATGAGATGCATGCTTTCTGAATGGCTGAGGAAGATAAGAAGGATAAATACAACAACGAATAATGAAACTTTTCCCCAAGAGAAATGAACACTAAGATGGAGATAATAGGAAACCTCTGGGACTACTTTTGGACATCTACATTTGAATTTCAGTAGCAGTAAATGCTAAATATAGATATGGTAATAAGGTGAGTATACTTTGGTCGTGTCAGAAAAATCTGCTACTGGTAACATGTAATCCAGTACAACCTGTTTCATGAACTGGTACGCTAGCATGATATCAGTGGGCGTGCACCTGTCGGTGCAAACGGCCAGGGCGGAGGAGGTTTCATCTAACCCAACGGCCACATGCTAGGGCACAATGTGACCCTCAGTACTCGAGTCCTTCACATTGGCCCCCGGTAGCGGTGTGGTCATAGGCTTGTTTGCCTAAATCACAGACGAAGAATTGAGCAAACTTCCCGGACGCAGCTTCGAAGCTGGCGGCAGCAGGCCAGTGGTTGATTGATAGGGCAGATGGCAATATACCGTCACTCTGGCCTGGATATCGTGACACAGAGCATCCACCAGTATTGGTGTTCTTTGGTTTGGGTCTTTCACTCTAGTCAGTTGGGACTGCGAGGCTGTGGAGTAGCCTACAGGCAGCCGGTCAGGCAATATGACTGTCCCTCTGGCATCCTCCTGCACCTGGATACATTTCCAGACGTCTTGACCCTGTCTTGCCACTTGGATAAGTTGTGTCCAGGCGAGAGAGTGAGTCTGATGTTTGCGCAGCTCTTTCTCACTAAAAACAAATTCTTTGCGCCAGTCTTAACACTCACCTCGTCTTCTTTCATCTTTGTCTCGTCTTCTTTCCTCTCAAAATTCCAACGGCGATGGGCGAGTGCGGTGGCAGCAGGTTTGGATAGACTGGAAGCTGTTAGCACAGACCTACACGTTGGTGGCTGTGGGCTATGGTCGCTTCATCGTCGATTGAAGTGGAGGCGTGGGGAGGCAGCACCCACAGTAGCTGAGCAGCCTTATTTAAGGATAGCACTGCTGACCTCAACTGAGGAAGGGGCTAGAAAAGGTGCCCTAAAGAAAGCCCACTTCACATCACCCTGACTGGTATACCGCGACCAGTGGGGATCCCTTTTTGCGGTCGAAACAAAAAGAAATTCAGCTTACTCAGGCTAGGAGCCTGGAATATACGCACAATACAGGACAACTCAAACAACCCGGAAAGACGCACTGCACTTATTGCCATTGAGCTCAGCAGGTACAACCTGGACATAGTGGCACTCAGTGAGACCAGACTCCCTGATAGTGGCCAACTTAAAGAGCTCAGTGGTGGATACACCTTCTTCTGGAAAGGCAAGGGTGCAGACGAACCGAGACAGCATGGTGTTGGGTTTGCTATTAAAAATGACCTTGTCAGAAACTTGCAGTCCATGCCAATTGAAATAAATGACAGGCTAATGACACTCAGGATCCCAGTTGGGAAAAGCCAGTCAGCCACCCTCATTAGCGCATATGCGCCCACCATGACAAACCCAGATGAAGCCAAAGACAAGTTCTATTCTGATCTAGAATCTGTCATATGCTCTGTCCCGGCAGCTGATAAGCTGATTCTCTTGGGGGACTTCAATGCTAGGGTTGGCTCCGAAATCTCAGCGTGGCCAAATGTTTTGGGCCCTCATGGAGTTGGTTCATGCAATAACAATGGGTTGCGCTTACTTACTTTGTGCGCTGAATTTGGCCTGTTCATTACCAACACAAATTTTAGTCTCCCCGTGAGAAACAGAACGTCATGGATGCATCCCCGCTCAAAGCATTGGCATCTCATAGACTATGTCATTGTGAGGAAGACTGACAGAAAGGATGTCCTTGTAACAAAGGCGATGTGTGGTGCCGAGTGTGGAACTGACCACAGACTCATTGTTTGCAAGCTCAGACTAACATTGAGGCGCAATAGACGCCCTCAAGGGAAAGCGCCACCTAAACGCCTAAATGTTTCAAAACTCTGCTCAGCTGAGAAACAGAGCGAGCTCTCATCAGAACTCTCCTCAAAATTGGATTGCGTGACTTTTGACCCTGAGAACATTGAGCAGAGCTGGACTGACCTAAATACGACTTTACACTCTTGCGCCAGTAGCACAGTTGGTTTTCCTGTCCGCAAGCACCAGGACTGGTTCAATGATAATGATAATGAAATCAAAGTGCTCATCAAAGAAAAAAATAGTCTCATCCAAGCTCACTGCAGTGACCCCTCTTCCACAGCAAAAGCTGATGCACTGCGTGCATGTAAGGGTGTACTCCAGAAGAAGCTGAGGAAAATGAAAAATGACTGGCTTGAAGAGCGAGTAAGAGAAACTCAGAAATATGCCGACACAAACAACACTAGAAAGTTCTTTGAGAGCCTCCGAGCTGTGTTTGGACCATCCCGCTCTGGCACTACGCCACTTCTTGCGTCAGATGGTTCAATACGCATTGTTGAATTGAATGCCATAATTCAGCGATGGGCAGAACATTTCGGAGGTGTGCTAAATCGGCCATCAAATATAAATACTGAGTCCATTGACCGCCTCCCTCAGACTCCTATTAATGCAGCTCTTGCCAAGCCATTCACAGCAAATGAGACCCGAACTGCCACAAATCAGATGTCCTTTAACAAATCACCAGGCGTGGATTCAATTCCTGCTGAGGTGTATGCCTTCGGTGGAGAAAAGCTTATTGAAAGGTTGACCGAGTTGTTCAATCATATGTTGAAAGCAGGGAAGCTGCCACAGGACTTCAAAGATGCTTCAATCATCCATCTGTACAAAAACAAAGGGGACAGCCAAGTCTGTGACAACCATCGGGGAATCTCTCTACTTTCAATTGCTGGCAAAATATTGGCAAGAATGCTTCTGAATCGCCTTCTTGATCACCTCTCGTCAAATGACTTGCTTCCCGAGAGCCAATGTGGCTTTCGTAAAGAGAGGGAAACGGCGGATATGATTTTTGCTGCCAGACAGATTCAGGAAAAATGCATGGAACAAAATAAAGCGCTGTATATCACATTTGTTGACCTCACAAAAGCATTTGACACAGTGTGTCGTGAAGGCCTCTGGAAAATCTTGGCGAAGTTTGGGTGTCCACCCGAATTCATCACAATAGTGCGCCAGTTTCATGATGGCATGCAAGCTGCAGTCAAAAGCAACGGCAGTGTTTCAGAGCCCTTTGCTGTCACAAATGGGGTAAAACAGGGTTGTGTCTCAGCCCCAACTCTGTTCAGCATCATGTTCTCTGCAATGCTACAAGAAGCCTTTAGCTCTCCTCCTCAAGGGGTAAGCATCAAGTACCGAACTGATGGCAGTCTATTCAACCTCAGGAGACTTCAGGCAAAAACCAAAACCAAAAGTATTCAAGTCTGTGACCTACTATTTGCTGATGATTGTGCACTTCTGGCACACGATGAGCATAGCATGCAAAACTGTGTTGATAAGTTCTCTAGTGCCTGTGACAACTTTGGCCTCACAATAAGCACAAAGAAGACGGAAGTGCTCCATCAGCCTACTCCAGACGACAAGTATCCTGTGACCCCAAATATCAAAGTCCATGACAGTCTTCTGAAGGTGTCGGAGAACTTCACCTATCTTGGCAGTACACTGTCTTCCGCGGCTCGTGTTGATACTGAAATTCTCTCAAGAATCAGCAAAGCCAGCTCTGCATTTGGCAGGCTTCGAAAGAGAGTGTGGGATGTTGCCGGCATTCGCACAGACACTAAGCTGAAAGTGTACAATGCTGTGGTCCTTCCGACCCTACTCTATGGGGCTGAAACCTGGACAGTGTACCAATCGCATGCCAGAAAGCTAAATCACTTTCATCTGGCCTGCCTTAGAAAGATCCTAAGGAGCAAATGGCAGGATAAAATTCCAGACACTGAGGTCCTCAATCGTGCCAAGGAATTGAGCATCTTCTGCCACCTGAAAAAAAATCAGCTACGTTGGGCAGGACATGTTGTCAGAATGCCCGAATCCAGACTCCCTAAGCAAATCTTCTTCTCTGAGCTCTCCAATGGAACGAGGAATGTTGGGGCCCCAAAGAGACGTTACAAAGACACTCTCAAGCAATCACTGAAGGCCTTTGCCATTGATGTGAGTGAGTGGGAAAAGCTCTCGCTTGATCGTGCAAATTGGAGGGCGGCCCTTACCAGAGGCAGCAAAGCATGGGAAGCTGACAGAGTCCAGCAGGCTATCAAAAAAAGAGAACGGCGCAAGAAAAGGCCCAGTGGTACTGAACCAACGGAGCACTCTTGTCATTTATGCGGAAGGGTCTGCAGGGCAAAAATAGGACTTATCAGTCACATGAGAAGCCATAAGTCATGAAAGAACAGTCTTTCCATTCTGTCCTCTGTGTCCTTTAGTTCTCTTTATTGTCCATGTGTTGAAATTCTCAACAATTTCTGTTCTTTATTCCTCTGGTGTTGTTAAGGTCATCATCATACCTGATGGACGAACTATTATTATTACTTTGGTCGTGTAGAAAGTAGCGTAGGATGGGGGAATGTATGATAATACAAATACAGGTAATAGCATGCTGTAAAATATGCCTTAATCTACGTAAGTTAGAACGAAGTTAATGAAGAAATGGAATAACACGTTGTGTCTGTACACGTAGGAAATGTTAATGATTAAAACATAGTGGCTATTGAAAACATGCACAGTATTTCATTTCAGCCAAGACTGATAATTTAAAAAGTCAAGGGTGAAAAGGGAAACATTTTACAAATGGGTGAGACCTCTCCATTCTACCAGATTATTAAATTTCCTCTCCAAAGATTTCTTTTCAATTCTCTGCTTATAAAATCTGCACTTTCTTCTGCTTTTTCACGATATGAACAGTAATACAGCCACACAATAAACTAGTGACAACAAAACAGAAAACGATTTGCTCAACTTTCAGAATCCATTAAAAAGTGTCATGCTATGTGTATGTCGAGGGACTGTGGTAATTTAAAGTAAACAAAAACACACACAAATATAACCAAGCAAACAAACAGTGACAGAGTACACAGAAAACAAGTGTATTTTTATTCTATCTTTTCTTCAACACAATTACAGCACTGCAGTTCTTGTCTGTGAACAAAATCTTTGAATATGCCGACCTCAGACTATCTGTGGCTTCACTCAGACAACAGGATGAACACCACATTATGAATTATACACCTTGCCAGAACACAGTTTTATAAAACTTTACACACGTTTTGTTGTTAGAGATTCAGTGTGGTTAGATGTAAAGTTATTACCATCAATATTCTTTATGTTAATGATTAACTTCCAATGACGTCAATAGAACAGAACGATTTCACGCGAAACTGGACCTCAAACCAATGTCAAATCTTTTTCAGACCTTCATGTTAGTTCCTTATCTTTCGTTACACCTCCACGTTATTTGTTTCATCCACCGAATATAAGTTACCAACCCAACTCCGAGTCTGCAATTTGAATTCAGTAAACACATAGCAGATGTGGCTCCAAGCAATGATCGCTACAGAGTTATACTGACGTAGCAAATTAAATGTATTTTTTTGCAGTGGTGTCAAAAAGAACAAGTATACTGATAACGGATAAGAGGACATGGCTCTCTGGCACCAGGGGTCTCTTCAAGGTAAAACAAACAACAACAATAATAAAGCAGAAACTGTTCTTTCAAGTTCTTCCATGTTCTTGGTGTTTTAAATCCTCATGAAGGTCCTTGTGACCAAACACTTCTTCCCCTTCTTCTCTCTCCCCTTTTGTTAGTCGCCGAGGCCGTTGGGGTATGCCGACATATTTTATTCTTTTTCCTCCTGCATGAGAACTTTGTGCCATACGCTTCCAGAAAATGCCACAAGCAAACTTTTATTTAATCTAGTGACCATATCCATATCCAAGAAATTTAAGATTTCAAAACATTAACAGACAAAACAAAACGAATCTGTGAAGTAATTCTTTCTAAGCACTGTTCCACCACAATAGCACGATCCAGTCTGTTCTATAATATGCATTGGAATCAACACTTGACACAAAGCCCCTTTTCCAATCATAATAAATTTATTGTCCAAAGTGTCACAGAAAAGACAACGAAATTCTCATATCTATTCAGTTTTCAAATAGTTGGGATTCTTTGCCAGCGTCTAAGAATCCGGCTACTACTATTAATCTGCCTGGTGCATGCCCAATTCTCAAACTATTCAATTTGCAAGGAATGTTGGGATTCTTTGTCTCTGTCCAAGAATCCAACTATAAAAACATGATTATTTAATTTGTCTGCAGCATGACCAATTTGTATTCATTCATTTCCAGATAAAGTAGGGATTCTTTATCTCCGTCCAAGAATCTAACTAGGCAAATATAAATATTAATAAATATTAATCAGCCTGATCTTCAGACCATGACCCCCCCCCCCCCCTACCACCCCTTCCCCGAAACATACTATGTCATCAATGAACATTTTCATCCCTTAGTACCCAGTAGTGTTCTCTCTAAGTTTTTTAGTCAGTGATATCTTTTTTCCTATGATAAAAATATTTACAGCGCACCGAATGCTTGTGCACATGCACACTTGAATTTGTTTATTGGTTCAAGATACTCTTGGCACTTCCAAGAAGATCGTTGTGCCAACTGGTCAACCAGCTTGGGCAATTTGTGAATTTGAGAGGCGCAAGATCGGCAAAACAACATGATTTCCAAATAAAATGCATGCTTTGTTTCTATTATTTAACTTGAAAGAAACCGTTTGGTAAAGGGAACGCAGTTCTTGTAGTATTACTCTTCTTACCGGTGTCAAAATCCAGACTCATGACATACAGAATCACGGTAATCATACATTTCCACGTACACAAACCTGTTGTATGTACTTCACAATTCCAATAAACACTGACGTAACTTGAAATTTGTTATTTTTTAATCTCGTATGTAAGATTCTTGTGTGTGTTTTGAATTTGCCGTTAGCCCTACAATAGACCTAAACTTGAACTTGAAACTTTAATATTGGAGCAAAAAGACATGGTGACATAAAATGATCACGTCTAAAGTAACAACATGCCAAAGTGAAACATTACATTTTTAAACCGTTTTTTAAGTATGAGTTACGTCGTCTGATGCATGACACGAATGTACACACCATTCTCGATTATTGTCACTGATTTTGAATAAGGTCCTAAGTGTCTTTATTTGCACTATCTCAGATCTAGTGTTTCCTATCTCTTGGCTACTACACCCGAACCTGCTGGAGGAGAAACTGTCGGCGATGATGATAAAGATGAAGATGCTGCTACTGCTACTGCTGGTACTGGTACTGCTGCAGCCGCTGCTGAGTCAACGACAACAACATCCTGGACTGCCTGAGCTGGAGCGCTGGCTTGTACGGCGGTAGCTGGCGCTGGAACACCTGAAAACACAACAAATTGGCATGCGTCATCAGATCACCTCCAATCTCAGGTATAAATGTGGAAAGGACGTAAGCAAAGACTACCTAAATACATTATGCATCAGATCTGACTAAACGGTCATATTGTCACGTGGGACTACTTAAACCGCGGCCTCAGTTCTTGTTTGTTCTATTTCCATTTTCTTAGAAAACCACAACAACGACAACAACAAAACTGGAAATCTTTTAGTATAATGGAAGAGGTATAACAAATGCACGTTTTGTCCCGTGTTAAAATACCTTGCGGCACTTATCAGTCTGTTGCACAGTTACCATTTATTCTAACTCTTCATCATAATACTAAAGCCGAAAACGTTTACCCTCGAATTTCTCAGTTGTACAAAACGTGGAGTTGGAACACACAAGAACTAAGTTGGCGATATGTCGTTTCGAACTCTGTGGTCCTGGTTTAGAGTATTATATTCCATAACCCTACCAGGATTAGACATAGCACCATACGCCTTCCTCATCGCGTTCATAGCTCGGTCAGTTATTGATGCCACAGCCGCATCGAATTCGCTCGGCGTCATACCAGAGGCGGCGGAACCATTGACTGCTCCAACACCACCACCACCACTACCACCACCAAAAATGACGGGACTGGCGGCAGCGCCAGCAGCATCACCATTACTACTGGCTACAACCACCGTTGAAACAGTACCTGGATCTGTGAAAGGACATTAAGAAAAATAAAAATATATGATTGTCTGTTTTACCTCGTAACATCCCCACTAGCGCACACATAGGGGTGAAATGCCGCTAGCCAGCGGCAGGCAGCAGGCAGTGCCTATTGTTAGTGTGAAATAAAATTTCTGTGCGGCAAGCCAGCGGTCTGGCGCCTACACCAGCCTTAGTCTGTTTCATACCTCGGTTTACCTATACATCCCGTAGTAAAGCCTCTGGCGTCTTTTTCATTATTCAGTCACGCATATGGCGAGCTTGTACAAATGAATAGCAGCAATGGTTTTTAGTTTAATGAAGAGCCGTTTTAATGCGGTTTAACTGGCTTGTTCCTATTGAAGATTAAGATCTAAGTCCACAAACATATTAAACTTAGAAATTTATTTTATATTAAAATTATGTTATTACAGTGATGCATTCTTCAGAACTCTTTTAAACTGACCATAATACACACACGTATTATGCTGAATGGTTATGCAATGTCCATTTGAACACCAAGCAATTTCTTGTCGATTTGTCTTCAGGCTGATGTCTCGTATGATACTCACTTATAGGTTGTATCATTAAAAAAAAAAAAATCCTTTCAATTATTGATATAATTTTAATTATGCCCCATAATTTATCAATTTTTTGTTCAATCACCACATCACTAATCTCCTTAGCTGTAACAGCGACACTCACTTTGTTCTAAAACAACAATAAAAGTTTACATCATTACTATCGTCAAACTCATCATCATCACCATCATCTCCAAAGCAACAGCACTGCGGAAGAACAGTGATATCATCAATAGCAAAAGCAAAAAAGCAATCTTAACGACAACAAAAACAGCAGCAGCAGCAACAACACGAAAAACAACAACAGTAACAACAGCGTCAAGAACAACAAAGACTAAAACATACCTGTTCCAACTGCTGCATTTACCACCGTGCCACTGACCCCAAGTTCTGAGAGAAAAGCCGGAGAAATAGAGAAGTTACACAATTTTCACTATATTATTATTTTAGCCTGATGAGGATCTTGAAGAACGAAAACCTTTTTCTTTGTTTCATTTCTAATTCTTTTAATGAATTATGGTATAGTTCCTTTTTGATTTTTTCTTTCTAAGGCGATATGTTGCAACACACAGCCCTTACGTTTTAGCAGAAATCACAATAGCAGATTTCTCTTGCTCCAGCAGAAATCACAATAGCAGATTTCTCTTGCTCCAGCAGAAATCACAATAGCAGATTTCTCTTGCTCCAGCAGAAATCACAATAGCAGATTTCTCTTGCTCCAGCAGAAATCACAATAGCAGATTTCTCTTGCTCCAGCAGAAATCACAATAGCAGATTTCTCTTGCTCCAGCAGAAATCACAATAGCAGATTTCTCTTGCTCCAGCAGAAATCACAATAGCAGATTTCTCTTGCTCCAGCAGAAATCACAATAGCAGATTTCTCTTGCTCCAGCAGAAATCACAATAGCAGATTTCTCTTGCTGTAATTAGAATTTAAGGTGCGTTTACCTCGTTCAAGCGTTGTAGATCTGATGTTCAAATCTGAGTCATGTTTTCGGAACTTCCACCACTAGGTAAAGATAGGCGTCACCCCACACCCCTCCCTCAAATCACCACCACTTCAAAACACTGAGAAACATTCAGTTGTCGGTAAGTTAACATTCGCCCAAACACTGTGTAATCATACATTTTTCACTTATTTTGGCCATAGATCTGGTTTCATAAAACGGGGATTGGAAAAAGCTAACTTTTGACAAACTTTCTGTTGTTATTAAGTAACATCAGCCCAAGAACTATTCTAATCAGCGATTTAGCAGATTAGTGATATTTAGGCCATATTTCTCGTTAATAAAAAGGGATTGTCATTAACTGTGAGTGGACCTGACGTAATCGGGCTCTGGAGGAAAGACCAAATTCCTCAGAAAACCCTTCCAAAGGGGGAAAAAGTCATTTTGTATCGAAACTGAGATCTGCTTACAAATATGACAGATTAGCCATTTTTCTGCATTCGGTTTATATTTTGCTTGAACTCGTCTTACAAATATTTTGTTTTGATTTTTTAAAGAGATATATATTTCACCTTTAACCCGATTTGTCAGATCCAATCACAGTTATCATATGATTCACAATAGTAATCATGACATACTTGCTTGAGAGCGCTGAGCATAAACTGTGATTATCGTTACTTTGGTCGGAAACTGACATAACCTTAGGAGCGTGTACAGACCGGGCCTGCCAGTCTTTCGGTAGAATGAAGGTTTAACTCACCAGAGATGAAATAATATTGTTTAAACCAAAGTTCTTTCATACTTTTTAAACTCAAGTGTTCCAACATTTCTTAAAGTGGAGTTAAAATATTTTTATGCGTAAAAGGTAAGCTTTCTTAGGGTAAAAGACCAAATTTCTGAGAAAATCTCTCCAAAGGGGAAACAGCTTCAATGGAAATTGAAAGTAGCTTATACTATGAACGATTAGCCATTTTTCTGCATTCAGCTAAAATACTTTTCTTGAAACTGTCACAGAAATTTCGTATTTAGACTTTCTTAAAAAAGTCTATAAAAAGTCACCTTTCGCCCGGTTATGTCAGATTCAGCCACTTATATTCCTGGGCCCAATGTGAACAATAGAACATTAAAATTTGAACTTACGTGAAGTAGCCGGTACTGGGGCCGCTAGTGCCGCACCCCCGCCAGTTGTTGCAGCTCCAGCTGCAGCCGTGTCGACCACAGCTGCCCCAGCTGTTCCGCCGACAGCTGCGGCCGTGCCAGCTCCTGGGGCGGCGCCTGCTACTGGTGGAACCGCTGGACCTGCTGGTGCCGGTGGTGGAGCCGCGGGTTCTGGAGGGGGATCTGAAAGTTTGACAAAGCTACATCAGAAACATGTTTAACATGGCAGGGGGTGGGTCCAAAGGGATCTGAAAGTTTGACAAAGACACATCAGAAACATGTTTAACATGGCAGGGGGTGGGTCCAAAGGGATCTGAAAGTTTGACAAAGCTACATCAGAAACATGTTTAACATGGCAGGAGGTGGGTCCAAAGGGATCTGAAAGTTTGACAAAGCTACATCAGAAACATGTTTAACATGGCAGGGGGTGGGTGGTAGAACGTCTACGTGTAAGATAATAGTGGTGCAAATAAGAATTTTAAAAAATGACACAAAAGTGTTTAAATTGCGGGGTGTGAGAGTGGCTAGGGATACGGAAAAACCGGACACTGGATGAATAATGTTTGCTATTATTTGCAGTATCTGACTCCCAGTTGAAGTCCAGAGATATAAAATAAGAGACCCTTGTTGGGACTAGAAGTTTGTGGCGATCATCAGTCTTGTAGAAAAGAAAGCTGCAACATTGTAATATGGTCTGGTCTCTTCTCATGAACACTGGGTGACCAGTCTATTCATCAAAGATCACGCTCTAGCTACATTTTCATATCTAACTACCAGTCACTGAACCTCCAGAACGAACAACCCTTCCGTTTTTATTAGGAAACATAATGTAACACGTATGATATGATATGCTGTTATGTAATATGATAAAATAGTATATTATATTATAATGTAATAAGTAAAAGCCACTTGTAAAGCTTAAGAGAAATCCGAGATAATAACGAAGACTAGATACATGTTTTCCTCCCCATTTTTTTAAACAGGCTGTACACTACTATCATAGCTTGCCATGGGCAAATGGAACATTCATCTTCATTTCTTCAATTTTATAGCACATTCCCGTATAAATACTAGGTAATAGATCTAGCCTCGGCACGCAAAAAGACCCATTTATGTCGGGAAACTACGACTCGAAGGACAGTTCTGACGTGTTACAGAAAAGGATCTAAACGCCAATTTCAGGAAGGAGCACCATATAAGTTACACGACTTTAGTTGGGCGTAATATTTCATGTTCGGAGTGTTAATCGCCGAGCCAGACGTTTACTACAAAAACATCCTTCTAGTGGACTATTTCGTCAGGGGATACTGCCCCTCTGCGAGCCCCCCCCCCTGCCCCCGCTCACGGACGCTCCTAAAGTCCCGTCCTTGTAATATCCTTGTAGCGTAAATCATATGGAACTCTTCCCAAAGCTCACTTCGTGTAAATTCAAAATTCACATTATTATGGAGTGATAATTATGTACCACTTCTTTCTACTTGAGTTATAATTTTGCATAATAGTTATTGTCTTTTGGTCATCATATAACGGAAATTGAACAAAGAACAAAGAATAAAGAGGGACACGACACTTTAATGCTTTCTTGCGTCTAGGCTTTAGGTGTAGAATGTTTCTATAAGCTGTGAATTTGTACCAAAGATTTAAAAAAGTTTCAGATCCTAACAGCTAAATAACATACCATTCAATGCAGTCTCAACTTACCTTTTCTCGCATTTTCCACCGTCTCATGAGATATTTATCTGGGGCGCCTTACCCATTTCCCCCAAGTATAAATCTAATTGTATGTGATTTGCATGTAATGTTCTCTTTTCCGGTTGTTATTTGAGTAAGATAACTTTGGACTGCACACGTTATGCCCAGTCAGCTCAAGCTAGCGAACTCCCTAAGATTTGTTAACAATATCTAGTCACTAAATGATGAAAATGTGCAGTTCACAATAAGTTTAAGTTTAAAATAGTAAATATTATTATACCTGTCGAAACATACCAGAATGAGATTAGCTGTAGCTACAAGACCAGAGTACAATATTCTCCACAGCCTAAGACTACATTTGGAGTGAAACATATTATGCTAATAAATATAGGATACTGCGTTAATAATGTAGGTTGTATAATTATAATATTACTAGGCTAACTTTGTCTAAATAGAGATATCAAAGTCAGGGTATACGAACGTATCATTGCTTATAATTGTTAAAGTGGTTATCCATCACCGATGAAACGCTTAAGAAGCAGAGGAAGGATAAACACGTAGGCAGACGGACAGGCAGGCAGGCAGGCAGACAGGCAGGCAGACAGACAGACAGAAAAACACACTGACAAACAGATGAATGTATAGATGGATGGATGGATGGATGGATGAACGAATGGATGAATGCACCTGTCGGACGTACAGACGACAAACAGACAGACACATAGATGGACAGACAGACAGATAAACTTATAGATAGATAGATAGATAGATAGATAGATAGATAGATAGATAGATAGATAGATAGATAGATAGATAGATAGACAGATAGATAGATAGATAGATAGATAGATAGATAGATAGATAGATAGATAGATAGATAGATAGATAGATAGATAGATAGATGGATAGATAGATAGATAGATAGATAGATAGATAGATGGCAGTTTTCGCATTTTGCAAGGGAGAGAGAGAGAGAGAGAGAGAGAGAGAGACAGGCAGACAGACAGACAGACAGACAGACAGAGAGAAACAGAGAGAAACAGAGAGAGAGAGGGAGAGAGAGAAACACCAACTCACCTGGACTATCCGGACTTTCCATATCAAAGAAGAACGGCATGCCCATCATGCCCATCCCTCCATCGAACACTGGCGAGTAGAACGTCACGACATTACGTCACAGTCATGTACTTCATACCCTTTTTATAACGACGTCATAATATTCTCTTAAGTTGTTGACGCCAAGAACCAGACAACATTCTCAGTAAAGTATAGACGTTTTCAAAAGGTAAAAGTTAAGGAAGGAGACATAATGACTAATTGCTACTATAACATCGAGCAGATGCATATTATATGACATGCTAATAAAAAGTACATAAGAATGGTTATGGGAGGGTAATTCACTATATAAAAGGGTGGTTAAGGATAGGATTTTTAAAGATAAAATGTACCCAATTGCAAACCTGCCTACCTACCAGCATATCTATCTCCCTTACCACCAGGCATCTAGTTACCCATCTCCCTTCCAAACTACCTGCCTACCTATCAACACAACTACCACCCTCCTACCATCCTACCCGTTTGTTAAAACAGTCATGAATATACCTTTCTAAAATGGTATGAGAACCCCCTTTCCAAAAGTCTATCCCTGTCTTCGCCATTGAAAAAAAAAATTATCAGAAAAAATAAGCACTCAACCCAGAACTTTCTTTTGATTTCTATTCCCAAGCAGAGCGAAGGTTACTGCTCCATTTACATTCTACGTACGTACAAAAAAGGATGTCAGAAAGCTGCATGATCAGAGAGTACAAAATATTTGTTAACAGAACAAACAAAAAAAGTCCAAGATGCAAACGGCCAAAAATTCCACAGACACATGCAAAATTAGAAAATATTTGACCTCAGACTAAAAAGGATGACTGGAAACAAAGACCTGCTTGCCCTGACTGGATGTGAATGTATAGTTAAAACAACACTCAGGTGAAATTGGACAATTTGACTTAGTGATTTTGAATATAATTTTGAAATCGGTGTTGGCCTAGGCGCGCCCCAGCCTATTTTGATCCGCCAACTAGTTCAGTGGTGACGCCACGCCATTTCAGTTCAGTGGGATTCCATGAATTGGCTGCTGCATGACATCTCATTGAAACTAAATGTTGTAACGTCACCAGCGAACTAGTCTCCGGATCATAGTCGGCTGGTGCGGCTGTAGGTTTACAGTTTCTGGAGTCGACAAATCGCGACCTTAGTTCTTCCTTCATCCAACTCTCCTTTTGGTAGAAATGAGCAATTAGAACGTTAAACGTTTGTGGTTTTATTATAATGATAAGGCTTAAGAATAATCCGAACTGTGAAACAGCTTGATAAGTGCCACAAAACATTTTAAACAAGTGTCAAAGTGTGCATTTGTTATACCTCTTCTACATATCAGGAGATCTCCATTTTTCAGAAAATGGAGATTGAAGAAAGAAGAACTTAGGGCATGAGGCGCCGGTTTCTATCTAATTATTTTATGAATGTTACTGTAACTAATGTCTGCTTTTAATTCGTACACCTTTTCTAGTTTGAGGTTCCAGCCATGCTTCTCTGCCACCAGTTTATTTTCCTACATAATCTAAGAATGTAAGAAAACGTGCAAAGAAAATATGAACGGCCGGAAAGGACAAACAACAAGTCGGTCTGTTGTTGAAATAAAAACTTTATTGAAATTTGAAGTGAATAAATTATTAAGGATATAGAAAGTATTAAAATGTTCGTCTGTGTGAAAGACTCGAGAGGAAAAAGTATCCTAATGTCATTAGACATGCAGTTACTTCTCCTTGACCTTTTTCACCAGTGTACAATAAATTATTAAAGCATTATATTTTTATTTAGTGTGTGGAGAAACACATAGACTGGGCTGTTTAGTTAAAACTGTATCATCTTTTCTCAGCGAAATGGAATTTTAAATCCATGATCAGAATTTTGCTCAAAGGCTTATAAAAGAGATTTCTTACAAAGCCGGGGTGGAGAAAGAGTCGGTGAGCGGGAGAGAGAGAGAGAGAAAGAGAGAGAGAGAAAGAGAGAGAGAGAGAGAGAGAGAGAGGGGGGGGGGGAGAAAGAGCGAGAGGGTCAAAGAGAGAGGGAGAGAGAAAATAAAAAAGTGAGAGACAGAGAATGGGAAGAGAGAGAGTTGAGGGACAGGGGAGAGAGGGAGACAAAAGAGACAGAGAGGGAAAGAGATTGGGGTGGGGGGGGGGGGAATATGCTTCCTAATGTTACAGTAAGGCTGATGAGATGATGCATTTTTAAACTAAAATTAGCACCAGACCGTCATTTTCCAGAACAAACTGCTTGTCTTTACATGATGGCAGAGAGCATTGTGCTGTGTACAGCTGGGGAGGGAAAGGTAAGATACTGACGAGTCCATCACTTCAATTTTGAAATATTGCTACACCAGTCTTAATTATTTCACAGAATACTGAACTTAATAACCAACTGAGATGGAAAATAGTGTGGTAATTAAAATTTTTGCAAAATAAGCTAATTGTTTTTACATGTCATTTTATTTTTGTTTCAGATCAAAACTCGATGTAAAATAACAGTACTTTCAGTATTCCATGTTAGTGAAAAAGTTGTGTCCTTTGCACTTATCTCAGTTACTGGTATTTAAGAACGATAAATTGAAACTAAAACATCGTAAGTCTGTCACATTGCGCCCCCCCCCCCAAATTTTTTTGTTAGGGGACCGTATTCCAGAGTTGGCCAGAACGGCACAGCCAATTGCTGCCAACAAAATTCACATTCAAGAAATAATGGCAGAAGCTGACTGTGTCTGACCGGGCTCAGTATGATAGTGTCTTCCCGGATTTACTAAGAACATATAGGAAATTATAATTATGTGCACTTCTTGTCTGCCAGCAGCTGACTGTGCCGTTCCGGGCTTATTATAATCTTCCTCACCTATCCCCCCCCCCCTCCCCTCCCCCCTAGTCAGCGGGATGTGGACCCGTCAGTATAAACACTTGTCGGAAATAAATATGGGATTAAATTGATTGAGTACTGCTGGTATGCAATGCCACACTTGTAATACGAGATATGCACACACATAATATATACACGTATTATATCTAGAAGTACACGGATAATGGCGGTAAACAATGTTATATAATGAGTTCACATGGAACGTTCAGGTTTCTCCAACTCACTTGGGTTCATCATTCCCGGCATACCGCCCATTCCTGGCATACCGCCCATTCCTGGCATACCGCCCATTCCTGCCATACCGCCCATTCCTGGCATACCGCCCATTCCTGGCATACCGCCCATGCCCGGCATAGCGCTCATGCCCATCATGCCGCCCATGTTTTGCATACCCCCCATGGCACCCATGCCGGGCATGGCACTCATAGCGCCCATGGCTCCCATTCCACCAGTGCCACCGGCTCCCAAGCTGTACGGATTCATGCTGAAGCCAAGCATGCTGAGTGTTTGTGACAAGGCGTTGCCAGGCACCATCCCTTGCATGCCAGCCTGCGCTGGCGCCATGGCGGGTTGGCCTCCCATGGCCACTGCTGGTTGACCAGGTACAGCCATGCCGGGTTGTCCAGCCACTGCCACCACTGGCTGAGCTCCAACCACCTGAGTGGGCGGCGCCAGAGCCATCGTGGCGGCTGGCTGTGCAACCACGGCGACGGCCGGCTGTTGAAGAGCGACTGTTTGTTGTGGGACAGCCACAGCAGTCGGCTGTTGTACCAGTATTGGCGTGGACACCATTCCAGTGACCTGCTGCTGACCTATCACGCCCGGCGTGTTGGCAATTGTGTTCACTGCGGGTACCGCAGAGGAAGGAGATTGTAACACTTGCTGATTCTGAAGGCCTGGCATGTTTGTGCTGACAAGTGTAGCAGGTTGAGGAGGGCTGGCCTGAACAAACTGTGCCTGGTTAGGATTAGCATTTCCCTGTATCGTGACCTGAGGATTGGTCACCACGGGATTCTGAAACTGTCCCATTTGCGTCATCCCATTCTGAACCTGCACTCCCACTTGACCCGGAACTGAATACTGAGTTTGTTGTTGTTGGAACTGCTGTTGTTGTTGTTGCTGTAGTTGCTGTTGTTGAATTTGCTGCTGCTGAAGCTGTTGTTGTTGCAGTTGCTGCTGCTGAAGCTGCTGTTGTTGTTGTAGTTGCTGTTGCTGTTGTTGTTGAATTTGCTGTTGTTGCTGTATCTGCTGCTGCTGTTGAATCTGCTGTTGTTGCTGTATCTGCTGTTCTTGCTGAAGATGTTGTTGTTGTTGTTGCTGTAGACGTTGCTCCCGCTGGTTGTCCTGGCGTACAAGATCCAGCTGCCTCGATAGCTGCCCACCTGACACGCTAAGCTGGTCATTCAGTTGCTGGCGCTGACGTTGAAGTAGTCGCTGACGACGCTGTAGTGCAGCTTGTTGTCTCTGATTCCTTTGGAGCTCCTGCAAATTTTGTCTACGTTGCCAGTTTGAATCACGTAAATTCACCTGGTCTCTCTTAGATGATCTCAGATCTGCCAGGAAAGAAATATATTTCAGTTTCTTCGCCAAATTAAGATAAGATAAATATGAGTTTATCACCCAAAAAGGGAAAATCTCTTTCAAAAACCGTTTAAGAGCACGTACATGCTACACACTTCATACGCATCGTTACATAAAGGTGTATCATCTATACTATATATATTTGTGGACTTGAGATTTTTCGTTGCAAAAGGCTTCTGAACCACTCAACACTCAGACTTCAAATTTTATATGGTGCATCAGAATGGATGTAAGGGTGCACAGTTTTTAATAGAAGTCTCAAATCGGTGTAGTTTTTTTTTTATTGGAAATTTATTGCTTCCCCAATTTTCACTGGGCTCAATGGCATGCTGTAGGTTTTTATGAAATCATCACTTCCTTTTCGGTGCGCACCACTGCACACTGTGTACTGTCCTATCGCTGAGTTTTGGGGATGACCCTACTCATCTCGGCTTTTTTTCTTATTCCTTTCGGTCTGAAGTGGTGTCGTTTGTTGTTGCATCTCTCTTATAAGCTATCTATGCAGATTAATGCTTTTCTTAGTTCACAGGCGTCTTAAGTATTACACAAAAAAAAATGCATGTCGTCTGTCTGTCTGTCTGTCTCTGCCTGTATCTCTCTCTCTCTCTCCTCATTTTCTTTCATCATTTCACAGTGGATTACTGAGACATATTTTGTGAAAACATGCAAAGAGCTATTAAAGTTTGCAATTTCTGCAATATTATCTAAGCGGAAAAAACTATATTTGGACCTATGGGGCCTACCAAGTCGACTTCTTTTGAATAAGGCTTTAAAGACAAAACAGAAGAAATCGTGCTCAAACTCTGGAGCGTAATAAGCAAAATGACTGTGTTACCAAAACTTAGCATCACCATTCTCTATGTTTTTTCGAACAAAATGTGCTTCTCACTGGTGGAGCAAGATTTGGTGTTCTATGACAGACCGTTCAAAACCGGACAAATTGGCACAATGTACTTGGCTGTCAGGTAGATCATCATGACAGTCTACCGGAAAAATGGTTCGCTTGTCAATCAAACTAAGCCACGAACATACACGTAACAACCAACCAGATATCGCTAAGCTCGTCTGGTCAAGACACAGATATTCTCCTGGAGAACCCTGGCGCTAGGCGTGCACTAGCTGATTTTGACTGGCCGAGTAATTGGATCGTGACGTGAGAAAAAACCAACTAGATGGCTAGCGAGAGGGATTTCATCGAAAATCGATGCTTTTACGTCAGCATCCAACTGGCCCGCCCATCAGAATCGGCCGTTGAGCGCCTAAATTACTTTTTTGCAGTGAAATATCCAATTCTACAGCACAAAAAAAATATTTTAGAAATAAAAATTGATTTGCTTAATGTCCTTGTGTTGTCTCAGATATTATTGTCCCTGGTTAATTCACATAACTTTGTCACCTGGCTAAAAAAAACCCACCTGAAAACTACTGCGCGAAGTAACGCGTCCATATTTTTCAACCGGTCCTTCGGAAAGAGCCGGAAAAAAAAACGCTCTATTTTAATGAGAAGTCTGATCTCGTCTGGAAGTATCCGACACTCGGAGCTACATAATTAATATTCTATTCATATTTTGTTTGTCCCAAATTTTGTTTTCTCAGCATTAGGAACGTGGTTTGTAGCCTAAAGTTAATCAAGTTATATTATTTTAGTTTACTAGTTGGCCCCTAGAGACGAAACATCCGACCACAATTTTCGATTCTGAAAGACGGAAATGTCTGTGTTTGGCGGTTCAATACAGTCGTCAAAAATTAATATAAAAGACTGAATTTTTGTCAAAAATGGATGTGTCCATGTAATGTATCGTCGAAATTTGTGGCAGTATACAAAGTTGTATAATTTTTGGTCACTTCGTCACAATATTTCAGGTGTTTACATATTCACCCTCTAGCTCCATTACAGTAAGCTAATTCATTTAGCTTTTAGAATTCATTGCATCATTTTCTTGTTAATTTTGTTGCTCACGTAAGGTTTTTGAGAAATACAGCATAATTCTCTCTTTCTCTCTCCCTCTCTCACCGTTTCTTCTCTCTTAACCCACTCTCGTCTGTCTGTGTGTCTGTCTATGTGTTTGTCTGTCTGTCCGTCCGTTTGCCCGTCCTTTTCTCTCTCTCCCTCTGTCTCTCTCTCCCCGCCATATCTGAACTTGCTACTACATGCAATGAATATGAAAGAATCTATGCATACAAAGAAGTAACAACATACGTGTATAATCGGTGGATGTCACTCATTATCGGTTGGGTCATAGTCAAGTTGTCTATCTATCTTTCTTAATATTTGACAGTCGGGTAATCCAGCAGGATGCAATTGGCGAGGCTTTGTCTGCCATCAAATGCCACTCAGGTCTAGTCAACTGCAGAACTTAATCCGTGTATCGGCTCATCTCTTATCCTTACTTGTCTATCAGTAGTGAATCAGCCAGCCCATGTTTTTTTCTGAAAGGCACATCTCCAACCCTTTGGCAGTCTCCTTCTCTTTTTTACTTTTTCTTTTGTCCCTTGGGGGAAAATGATTCATCCCCTTTTGCCATTTCTTAACCCTTCAATGACGGCGTTCACCATAAATCCCGGTCTAACCGTCTTAATAATTACGTTGATACTAAAAATAGCACCGAACATGACTTTTGCTGACATGAGTTAAGCAGACGTCAGACAAACTCTGACATGCGCATAATGTTCTTAATCTTCATCCCAGTTTCCTTCTTCGACTATCCGCCTTTAGATGGAAACTGATAACCGGTGAGTCGCAGTAGGGCTAAGTGTAAGAAGAAAGTTGGATTTGCAGAGTCCTACAGGTGTGGACAAACAGACATAAGAAGACGTTACAGACAAAACATGAATGTAAAAAAAAAATACTCCGTTAGGATCATGAAATATGGCTTTCCCGTTCGGTCAAAATCAAATTTGTTACTATTTTGTAGTTTTCACTTAATGTTGTCAAAATATACTTAATATTCGGATATACCCAAATAACATGTATTGTAACAGTTTGCAACATCAGAAGCTTGAAAGTTATGATAGATTTCATGAGGTAAGAAGGAACAAGTGAGAAGGTTATTCAACAATTACATTTTATTCCCACTTGCCATGGGTTCACCTTTCCATCACGGCCCTAACCATAAATCTTAGTTCAATCGTCTTAAAAGGAAATTGACCAAGAGTTTAAAGGCAAAGTAAGACATGCCCATAAAAGCACAATACAAAGGTGAGAATTGTCTAGTACAGAGTACAGAGTACAGAGTACAGAGTATACTTCTCTTTTTTTTTTTCTTTTTGGAAATACCTGCACTTCATACAATGGGGTGTCATTTGACCTCTAAAAGCAATACATGAAATAAGCTCTCACAACATCGATTTTTGGATGTGGCAAAAGCGGTTTAAAGACGAAGTGTTTGTTTCTTGGAGTACATTGTGAAAGAGTAGTTTTTTCTGAGCAACTCAGTTTTTATAAGAGCTTAATATCTGAGTTCTAAGCAAAGTTATGAATTGTTGGAGTAGGCGATGGTGACTTTTCGCCCTTCTGGAGTGGTTTTCTCTGGAATTTGGCCTTTCACCTTAAGCCCACTTTGGTCAGATCCACCTACAAGATTTACTTGAGTCTCTCCCCCTCCCATGACCCCCGGAAATATTTTTAGTGGTTACCGATCCAATAACAAGAGAATGTTTTACTCTTTATCTGGGGCGGACTATTTAGAACAATGTGAATTCGCCACTGTTTTGAATGCAAGAATTTCTAGGTTATAAAATTTCATGGATAAAACTCATCCATAAAAAAAAAAAATAAGGGACCAAGAAAAAGAATCTTTTTTTTTAAAAATCAGCCTTCATGCCGGTCTGTCAGTATATTATTATCCTTCTTTCCGGTTATCCGACTGTCTCTCGCTTTGCCGATATGGCAGTCAGTCTTGAAATAATCTGGACATTAATTTGTTGGGCAGTCTACTGATCTATTCGTCTGTCCGTTTGTCTGTTCATGATTCAGTTTTCTGGCATTATGCTCTGAGCTTGCCAGTCATTCCAAAAGAAAAAAAAAATAAACTAAAAGAAAAACAACGGCTTTTGGACAAATGGCATTTTGGATGTTGGTAAACCTCATTCTGCACTTTGTTCTGATGAATACTGAAGCAACATGAATGTTCATGATTGACCCTCAATGTCAAATCAGTCGGTAGGCTTTACATAAACAACGAAAATGACATGTGGATGAACATCGTACAGTCTAAAATCGATTGTGCGAGTGCGCTGTTGAAGATCATCTACAACCTTTTAAAGCAATGTTTTTACATAAGTTCATGAATTTTTTTTTTTTTTTCCAATAAATGGACAGGGGAAAGCAAATATCAGTGAAGGGGTTGAATCACAGATGCTAAAAGTCCTAATGCCAAGGCGGATTTAAGTTATGAATGACAGAGTTTGGTCGTTGCCCTTTTTTTCATTCAGCCATCGATAATTAATTGAGTGTTGTCAAGGGACATGATACAGTTTCATATATCTTTGTTCTATGAACAGTTCAATCCCATTTATATTGTCGCGCTTTTTTTCCCCGTATCTCTGAATTTGTTCGCAGAAGATTAGCTGTTGTGACACTGACACATTGATAAGTTACTCGTGCTCATCCATCAGTGTCATCCGGACGCAGTGTCTCAATGCTTGGACCCAATCCATTGACTCCAGGACTGATCAATGCACCTGTTGGGGGGAGGGGGTGGGGAGGGGCTTAAAGGGGGGGGGGGGTTACACCCTGGCATATGGAAACTATATTTGGGACGTGGGGCGGGGATGTCTGGGGAGTGTGGGCATGTTTTACTTATTAATTGTATTTTTTTAAATTTTGTATACGTCTTTAATCTCATTTGGGAAATATGCCTTAGTGTCATTGCAGCCCGGTTACGACTGGAGTAGACAGGTCTTTGCCACGATGCATCACCGGTCGATGTTTTTTTTTTTCGCGGGGGGGGGGGGGATGGTACGGAGTGATAAGGATAAATTTTATTTAATTTTGCCCCTGGCAGCAGACTGTTTGACCTGCTCTTCTCGATTTCCAAGTGCCAAGGTATCTTTAATCTGCGCAACCTGCATACGGGTCTTAAGAGTTTTTCGTTCTTACCCGAGAAGACTAGGTGCTTGATCCTACCTACCATTGGATCAGGGACAGGAAAATATGAGAAAATCCCAAAAATTCCAACATGCCCACACCGGCCGTTCAGCAGGAGAGGCGAATATCTTGCCTCTAGACCACCGCATGGTATGAATTAAAACGTTTAGTTTTATTTCCTTTCTTTTTTTAAAACAAAATATGTGTAGGATTATATACACTGAAATGTAGACTATGTACGTAATGAAACAAGCAACAGTACTGGTTCATGCAAAAACGCCACTTAAACTTGTCAACGATTTTCATAGACATTCAGACAAGGTCCTACCCTTGTATAAAGAGGGAGGAGTGGTAGGGGGGGGGGTGTAAAAACACGCGTTTGAAAAGCACACGTGGGGAGAGGACCGGGGGGGGGGGGTCAAATTACCAAAATCGAGTGTGCATACTTTATGGGGGGCCCTATCACTGAATTGACTTTTTTCACTTGATAAAGGCGAAAGCCGAAAATTTTGTGTATTTTCTGTCTTCTCTTTAGTTTACTTTGTATTGTTTGGGTTTTATTTCTCACGCAGGGTTTCGCCATATACAACCTTTTCTTTTTGCCCAATTTTGACTTTGCAAAATAAACAGCTGCGATTAAACTAGACCCATTCTTATTTATGACGAGTAAGTGTCGTTTTGTGGTGAAAGTCTCTCACCCGGTTGTCCGTCTGTCTGTCGGTCTGTTTTTGTTTCTTCGCCTTCCATCGGCCCACAAAGCGCCTCTTTGCAAGGATGGGCAAAACCAAAATTGGAGAAATTCCACCGTGACGGTCGGAGATAAAATAAAATGCAAAGGGCGACAAACTTACAATAATCGTCTGTCTTTTTCTCTTGTAATGGGATTTAATATTGTACATGCTGTTTTTCTTGACTGGGTTATTTGCCTGCAAACATACACGGCTGTGACTGTAGCAAAACTGCAAACAGCGGCCTTTCATCCTGGAGCCCGTTTGGTATTTTACTTTCTTTTTCCTTCATAGACAGTCATAATGTTCTCTTTGGTGACATTAAACATTTTCTCGAGTTTGTTCACACCTGCATGGCTAAGCAAATACGTTTTTTCTTTGGCCAACTTTCCTCTAAGTCCATTTGAATGGCATCCTCCTATGAATTAATCGTTGAAATAGTGGCGGTTTTTGTGTTCACTTTTGTCAAGCATTTGTAACCGGGAAAATAGAAAAAGAAAAGCAAGGTAAGGACAAGCGAGCTAACAACAGTGGAGTTTCCTTCAGGTCGAGCTAGACAGTGATCGATAGACAGACTAACGGTTTTTTTCCCCCCAATGACCAGGCACAGAACACTTGTACCGATGACAAAACCATGGTTTGACTTACCGCTGATCCGACCTGACGTAGATCCAGCGTTCCCGATCTGTGAGGAAAAAAAAATAAATGACATGGCAATAACAGAGTATTCTTTCACTCCGTGGAGCTGTGAAAGTGGTTGGTTAGTTCTACATGTCTACTCAACACCTTGCCGACGACCACCTGGTCTCTAAAACACAATTGTACAATTGTGCATAAAGATCAGCGAGTATGCTGTCTTTTGTGCAAAGCTTAGAACTGTTGTGATTGATTAATGTGAAGCACCTTGAAAGAACTGATGTTTTCAGTATGACTTGGCGAGAGTCCAAATTCAGATGTGGATATTATCCAGTTAAACGGACCAATCCAGTTATCTGGGTGCAAACGGTTGACCCTTTCGTAACCGGCTTTTGACATTAATAGTTCATCAGACTTCCCCCCCCCCCCCTATTTTTTGCCCACCCACCCAAAGTGCATGGACGCTCGCAACAAATTGATTATGCCTCAAAAGGAAGTCCCGAAAACAACAGCAACAACAACAACAAATGGGATCAAAGAAAACAATAGAATTAATCAACTCATCGAACTTGTAATGGCTACAGCTCTCTGCTCCTCGAACCAGATTGAGGGTCGAGACCTATAGATTGACTTAACACTGATCCACAATTCGGATCATTATCTACATTCCCAGATATTAAGAAGTGGATGATCCAAAAATCCTGATCACACAAAAAGCGAGTCGATGCCCAGCACTAGTTTTAAGGGTTAAAGCCTGCAGGAAGAACCGTTTTTGCACAATATCTCTAAACCTGTGTGGGTAGGGATGTGTTATTTATTGAAATATAGATATCGGAAAGTCTGTTTTCACCATAACTGGTGTGAAAGGTTAGGGCTGGGGTTAGTCATAATGACAACATTTATGGTTGTAGTAATAATAAAGACTGATAATAATAACAGTTATCTTACTATAATTGAGCTAGAGGGTGAACCTATAAGCAGCTAAAACTTCGCGATTACGCCATAAAAAATTATGAAACTTAGTGTACTGCATCAATTTTTGGTGAAGAGTTGCATGGACAGATTCATTTTGAACAAAAATCAGTCTTTACTATTATTTATATTATACCTTTTTGAGCCGCAAAAACAGCCGCATTTTCATCGGATATAACCGAAAAGTGTGACCCGAAACGATGTCCTTGACCTCTCTGTTCACATCGGTGGTCGAAAATCAACGTAATCACATCTGTGTATTTCTGCGTAAGTTCTTTTAGTCACTGCATCGAATCCAGAATGTGGCTTATAATGTACCCTAGATCTAGATAATATACTGTTGGGCTTCCTACAAAAAATCTGAAAAGATTGATCTCGCGCGGGTCGGCTAGTAACGATAATGATAATTAATAAAACAATTCGGAGTATCTATTATTATTACATAATAATACAGTGATAACAGTCGCCTCAGTTGGACATATTTACATTTTTCGCATTAGATATTATTTCTTAAAACTTATTGTGACTCACCTGAGATCCGGGTAATCCTCTGGAAGGAAAGATTTCAAAATCGTTGAGATTTCCTCTGGATGATATCTGTAGAGTTTCAGAAACGAAGTAAAACTTGAAAGCAATGAAATGGTACAACTCACAGCATGATCACAATTATTCTGAAATGCGTGCTATATGTCTCTTGTGTTCTTTTATAAGCCTATTGTAACCCAGTACGTCTTTACTTCGGTTTAATGAACACTGTAGATGAATTTCTGGGTGCACGCATTGTCTTTAAATGGAAGCGACTTTAAAAATGGCCTGGGCCGTGCTAAAAGAGGGGGATTTGATGCAACGTTTTAAGAGAGCGTGGGCAAACCTGATTTCATTTACAGTATCGCGAGCATTTTCATGGTGATTTCATTCAACAAAAATCTTGTGATCAGTCTCAGATTCCTGTATCTGACCAGAATCACTCCTTGTAATAAAAGCAGACATACAGTCAATAAATCATCACCTAATCTTTACTTACTTTGAACTTGCATTTTGCATAGAAAATCTAAAGCCTGTTCCTACGGAACATGTTTTCGAGGCCTTTTCTACGCGTCTTTTTCACTCAGTGAGCACTGACGTGCTTGATTAAAATAGCATCTTCTCTTTTTTATTGTATATGTTCCCATGTTATCGTATTTTGAAAAATATGCTCTTTGAAAAACTCGCTCGTCAAACTCACGCTCAGCAAAAACACTCAGCATGGGAACCGGCTCCAAGCCTCAGATGTCTGCTTCAAATTGAGAGCAACAAAATGATACTCTCTGCAAAAGGCACAAACGCATCAAGTGGCAGAGAATGCCCTTAAAGTTAGATCTTACACAAATGATACTCTCCAGTTACATCTCCGGAGTTATCTTCTGATCAGGTGGTCCTCAAAACCTGAGTTTCCCTTTCGTTGTATTGCATGAGTCTAGTCATTTGTAATTATGTAATTAATCACAGGATTGCACTATCTGCGGCCTCCTTTCATTGCTTTACTTCAACTTACCTGTGTATACCGTGAGCCTATCATGTTTGGGAGTCTGGATAAGGAATCCACCTGTCTCCCGCTGACGGACTGAACATTATTGCCAGAGGGAAGTGTGTCTAGGAAAGCAACTGCAAAACAAAAAATATTTTATTAGCTACAAACCATGACCTCGCAGGGATAAAGTACACCACTTCTTGTCTACATATTGCGACCTCCATTTTCTGAAGAACTGGATATTTTCTTAGCCCGTAGAAGAGACATAACAAATGCACACTCTGACAATTTGTTTAAAGTGCTTTGTGGCACGTGTCAAGCTGTTTCACAGTTCCGATTTAGCCTAACTCCTTATCATAACACTAGAGCCGCAAACGGCTGACGTAGAATTTCTCATTTGAGGAAAAGTGGAGCTGGAACAAACAAGAACTAACGTTGCGACATGTCAGATCATATTTCCAAAGGTTAAATGTGTGGTATTCTGTACCTTGTTGGAATTTGTCACTGTGTTCTCAGTTTTCTTTGTTTGATATTTGACAGTGGAGACAGAGATCTTTACATATCTTGTCAGAATCATAGGAACTGCACGAATTTTTTGTAACTGTCGCACAAAATAAATATCATTCTACAGAGATGAGAGGCTGAGTAATAAAAACATCAGCTTATAATGCAGTGTAAGTCTTAAACAGTCGCTTAAGTTGAAATTATTCGGTTATTAATTCATAATTATCATTAGTAGCTGCACTAAGATCCCAACTTTTTGCTCTCCGGGAAAACATGTATACTTTTCATAATTAGCCTAGCATGATTTAAAAAAAAAAAAAGAAGATTTTCTCTACATTTCTAGCTATGCCTTCTGGATTATGCACTATTGAATCTTTGGCATTAGTAACGTCTCACACAGTTTTGAACATACTGGCTTAGGTTGGCATCTCCATATTACATTACAATAACTGTTAAAGACAACGGACCCTGATATAGGATTGCTATTCCATGGCAGTTCATGTTCGCCCATCACTCCACATCTCAAGTATCACGTCATTTTATATACACCAGTATTACCGGTACCTGATTTAAATTGGAGATTTGCTTGATGTCAGGCTCCTATTCAACTGTGTGGCTTGATAAAGGAAGGGCAAGTTTACTATGAAACATTTTCTTCTTTTTCTGCTATACAATAGGCATGATGACTGAATCGTAATGAGTGAAACGTGAGCTTTTATGAAACAGTAAGCTAAAAGATAGCATCTGATATGACTTACATGAAGAAGGCCTTCTTCTGAATTGGCCAACAACGTCCCGTGCAAGAAGTGCTACAATTGTAGCGAGAACAGCTAGGTCAGAGGCTGCTCCCTTCATGGCATAGCTTAGATCAGCGACGGTTTAGAGGAGGTTCACAGCCAGCATAGAATCCTGAAATGAAGATGTTTACCTAATACATGTTTATGCTTCTGCAGGTTGTTTGTTTCAAGCCCCATAAAATCCTAAAATAAAGATGATATAGGTCAGTCGGAGACCATTTCCCCAAAGCTCCGTAAGATTAAGATCGTGAAATAAAAAAGTGTACTTAATCTAAATCAGCCAATGAGAGACTGTAGCCTTTGGGCTCCGCAGTTTCCTGCAATAAAGACGACGTGCTTCTGTGCTGCTGTCCAAGCAAGAACTCGCAGTTATGTAGACATAATTATTCTGTTTAGATTCAATACATTTCCTATTCAACTCTTTTATTGTTCGATTGTTTTATCTAATCAATTTTCCATTTTTTTTTCTGTTGTTTTTTCGTTTCCTTGCAAAAGGCTGTTGTGGAAATATCGGCCATTGTCTGTCTTCTCTTTTAGTTTCAGTTTCATTGTATCGTTTAGGTATCATTTCTTACAAGAGGCCTTGCTACATACAGCTTTTTCTTATTGCCAAATTTTGACTCTGCAATAAAGGCGTCCACATAATGTGAGCAATGACAGATCATTAACACGGGGTTCTATAAGATCATGAATTGAAGACGTACACTTTCTATATACAACGAGAGACTGTTACCACGGGGCTTCACAAAATCCTGAAAAACAATTCTGCTACTTAAAGGCTGTATCCATTTTTCATCTGCCAGAAGATCAATATATTATTATGCTGACGCCGACACATGAAAATGATGCAATGTCTAAAGACATATAACATTAGTATGAGGAGATCACAATACGGCTCCTGAGATTCTCAAGAATCCAAATGTATCATACAAATACAAATCAACATTTCTGCAGAGATGCCCGTAAGTAAAGTTTCGATTAGTTGCTCAAAAGAGACAAAACTTACTGTGAAACTTACAGTTTCAACAGTGAGTATATTTAATGTCTAAACAATCCACTAAAGCAAGGATATTTGGCCGGATGTGAAATATTCATGTGAAAACAGTCGTGTGAATATATGAGATTTTGAAGGAGAGATATGAAATTATCCTTTAAGCATGGTCGTTTCAAAGCGACCACTCACGAATTTCAAAGATATTTTGAACTATTTAGCCTAGTAATCCGTGATGACATTCTATTGGATTTAAGAAAGGTAAATTTCACAAACAATTACACACATTCATCTTGTACAATCAGTTTTACGGGCATCAGATATATTTTACAAATATGGTAAAATCTCATTTTATTACGAACACGGTGTGTTCGTATTTATCAGACCAACAACGCAGAAAAAAATTCGTGCATCACACAAAGATACTACGACCTTGATCATCTATCGAAAGACATTAATTTTTCTACGAGTTAAAAAAAAAAAAGACATAATCTATATTCCTACAAGTACATCCCGAGTGGCATGTAGCAGAAATAATGGCAAGGCTTACGGTAAACACTTGGACAATTTTTGTCTCCTTCCTCCTTCCTGCACGGCTGTCTCTCTCAATCCAAACTGACCAAGATTGACTGACCGCGCACGGCTTACCACTGAACCTGAGAGACATGCTAACGGCGGAAAGAGCTTGGATGTCACAGATCCACCTTGTAATACCGTGATCAATGCCTCTCTGTGGAGACTCGGCGAATACCAGCGAATCGGAAGAGGAATCACATTGATAGTAGAAATCCTTATATATCTTTCTTCTTTTTTATTTCCTTTCTTATCAAGCTAGATGACCCCCCCCCCGCCCCCTTTAAATTATTTTTTAACCTTGCCATCACAATTTTTAATGGGTTTGAGGGGTTTTTGAAGTGTATGCCATCACAATTTTTAATGGGTTTGAGGGGTTTTTGAAGTGTATGCCATCACAATTTTTAATGGGTTTGAGGGGTTTTTGAAGTGTATGCCATCACAATTTTTAATGGGTTTGAGGGGTTTTTGAAGTGTATGCCATCACAATTTTTAATGGGTTTGAGGGGTTTTTGAAGTGTATGCCATCACAATTTTTAATGGGTTTGAGGGGTTTTTGAAGTGTATGCCATCACAATTTTTAATGGGTTTGAGGGGTTTTTGAAGTGTATGCCATCACAATTTTTAATGGGTTTGAGGGGTTTTTGAAGTGTATGCCTTGTCAGTCCTCAGTTAAGCGCAAGAGAAACACAGTAGAAAACAATTGATCAGGGCGGGGCCCGAATCCGCGACCTCTGCCACGCCACGAAAATTAAAAAAAAAAACCCTATTTGCCTTACCCACATCATGAATTGATTTACCCTGTGTTCTGATTTCCCCACGCTTCTGCTTACCAAATATTGTGCGTTTAACTTGCATTTTACTAGTTCCTCGAATTCCCACTCAAATCGACGACATCTGATATTTCTGATAGGCACACAGAACAGCAAACCGCAGTCCAAGTTGTATTCTAGAATGGGCTGTGTGGAGTCAATTTTGTCCCTCGGTGGAGACAAACAGATCTGCTTTTTACATTGCCTGGATAGGAATTCCTCTACGATCGAACATAATAATATTAATAATGGTGATAATTCTAATAATAATGATAATCAATAGCATTATACGGCGCTTCATTCCGTAATACAAGTTCTAACCTCCCAACAGTCATTCTATCATTCACATTCTATTTATCAACACAAAGAACGTACTGAAGCAAAATATGACAGCGGGTCAGAAACATAGCTAAAATAAAATTGTTGAATGAGACAGCAAAGCTACATGAAGTAGTCCTATTGGTTTGTTGATATATAATATAGGGCAAGAAAATAATGGGTTTATGTGTGTGTATGTATGTGTGTGTGTGTTTTACGTCGACTAGGTTGTTCATTCACCAATAGCCAAATATGAATTTGCTTTCTTCTTATTTGCCTAAAAAGTGTACTAGATTTCTTTTCGGACACTTGTACCAGGTCGCATAATTAACAATGCTCGTACTAGTAAATTCTGGCCACTCGTTTTTGGGTTAAGAGTTTGGGATTAACGGCGCCTTTCAGATTCTTAGAAATATGATGAAAAAGTAAAACTAAAAATCTATCGGGTACAGGCCCTTACTGCTAAGTATGTCTGTAATGTGACATTCGTCCTATCGTGGTCGAAATGACAGACAGAAGACCTGGTGACTTCCTGTGTATTTGCCATCTTGTCGTCATGTGTCTGCCAGATTACGGATATGTGGATGGGATAAACCCTTCCTACAGATTCTGATGTGTACTTAACGTTAGCGAACAGACATTACCAGAACCGGCTACATTTTTTTAGACAAGCGGAAATTGCTCTTTATCAACATCATAATCATCACTATCATCATCTTCTTTATCATCTTGACAACAACAACCTTCAAGAGATTAGAAACAAACAACCAAAAAGTGTTTAGTGGTGATATGATTTAAATCAAATCCCTAAAACACACTGGAGGAACACTATCGCACCTAAATTACGCCATAGAAGATACATGTTTGTTTGTTTGCTTTTAGGAGAGGGGGTTGGGGGGTACGTCTCTTTTTGTATGCTTCTTTAATCCTATTTGGGAAATTTGCCTTTGTGCCATTGCAGCCCAGTTACAACTGAAGCAAGCACGTCGCCGCCACAGTGCAGCGCCGATCGGCGGATTTTGGGGGGGAGGGGGGGGGAGGGGGAGATGAGGTGGAGGGGGAGGGAAAATTGTTGAGATGAATTTTATTTAATTTTGCTCGGGCAGAGGTCTGTCCGGCCTGCTCTTTTCGATTTCCAACTGCCAAGGTATCTTTAACGTGCGCAACGTGCACACGGGTCCTCCGAATTTTTTCGTCCTTATCCGAGAAGACTAGGTACTCGATCCCACGAAAATATGAGAAAAATCCCCAAACTTCCAACATGCCTGCACCGGCCGGGTTTTGAACCCTGGGCCCTTGGCATGAGAGGCGAGCACCTTGCCTCTAGACCACCTTGTCCCCTTCAGCACGATAACGCTAAATCAGTTTTCCACTCAGACTTGATGTACCTCCAAAACCAACTATAGAGACAGACTTGTTCCATAAGTCTCATTAGTGCGCGATGTGTCTTAGACCACAACACCGAAGCAAAACAGACGTGCCCTAGCGTTGGGTTAGCTAAGGGGCGTGGGTAATTCCTTTCTCCTATTTATTGTTTGCGCAGTATTATCCGTACACGCACATTAAATCTTTTGTATCACGGCAGCAGGCCACACCAGTGCGTTTCATCGGTCTTCATGGCTTCTGTTTGATGTAGACCACCTTTGTACTTATTCGCATTGCACTGCAACAAACGTACAGTTTTTCGAACAAAAAGATTAGTGTTTCTAAGTCTTCAGACGAAATAATTTGACCTAAAAGGCAAAATATTGTTGGTGCGGCAATACATTTTTACGTGCATCCTCAGACTGAAAATTAAAACCTCACTTAGGTTCCAGTTTGAAAAGGAAACTTTCCCCTTTCTTACTTACTAGAGGGCGATGATTGGTTGAAATGCCATCAGCTCAGAATTGTGTACCTGACACTTAAACAAAAAAACTTGATTTCTTTGGGCAACCTTGACAGAAAGTGACTGGATGAATAACTACTTTGGCTAATCGCTTTTTACAATGGGAATCACCAAAGAGTGATTTCTATGGATCTCAATAAAAAATTTAGTTGTTCTCTGTTGCCTTGGCTGTAAGTTGTTGTGAACATTGGTGCTACTCGTAGATCTCTAAATTCAGGATTAAAGTCAGCCAGATTTACAAATTATTTTAACCTTATTTGAAGGACTTGCTCATTTTGGTCGGTATTCCTCAAAGCCTCTCACCCCCCCCCCTCCGCCATCTAAAAGTACATATTTTCTTTGGAAATTTCAGAATTCAATGAGTGTCATATTTTTCCCCTGTCCATTAATGAATGCTTTATTTTTGTGGAAAGATTTGCTTTTTACTTATGTGTGCAAGGTCACCACAAGCATATAATCATCTAGTGTTTAATGTGCATTAAAAAGATTAGGGCAGATTATGGAACTTGAATGCACTCATTATGCAGAAATGACAACTGCAAATAATTAATAAATATGGCCAGGTCTGTCAAGTTTACAGCTCAACATAAGGGAGGCTTTCTTTTCAGTTTTAAGAGTATCCAATTATATTCAATGATACCATCTGTTTGCAAAAAGCCTATTGCTTTAGAGTGACCATGTTAAGTTTGCATAAATAAAAAGCCATGAAGAAAATGTTTCTCTGTGCGTGAACACCCAAATTGTGGCAGGGGGATTTGACAACATACCCAAACAGGAGCGGCTTGTTTCAGGTTGAGAGTTTCGAACAGAACCAAACCCTGAAACATGCAGCCAATAGACCTTATAAAACTGACTCTTTATTCATAGGACACTGTTACGATGTTGCTATCCTAAATATTACGGATTTGGGGGGAATCCGTCTGCTTAAGGTTTCGACTGCATTTAAAACGAGAGGTACTTAATATCTAATCTTTCGTACCATGCCACACACTAAGAACAATCTGAATAAGTTTCATAAACAGACCTGCAGGGCCACAAATTTAATTACATTAATTACCCTAACAATTTTGTCTAGATCTATTATATAGTAAAGACAACATCAGCAGCATCAAATCCAAATTCAATAATACCTCACTAGAATTCTACTCTAGATTCCTATAATATTATTATACTTCTGACTCACTAACAATCTAAGTACTAATTATATATATCTCAGGTCTGGTCTGCCTACTATATATATCAATCAATACACTAATATGGTCTCTGGCGACAATGTCATCTCAGCTATTTGTGCCTAACGCTTATAATAATCGAGCCCGTCAATACAAACTGACGTAGTTAAGTCTAGAGATCTACTCTAGGATGGGCTGGCAATGCCCAGCCTCATCCAGACAAATCAATCACAATTCACAGATGTGTATGCCATACATTCATACTAGTTGCAAGTCTATATATATCTTTATCTTGCATTCTTGGGTAGCACTCCTAGTATATGCGGCAATCCTGTCCTACTGGATAACTTATGTTCAGCTCCTCGTTCATGGTTGAGTCATCAATAGACAAACACTTACGATTATTCCCTGGTGTTAGAGACCAGGGAACGATGGACAATAGCGGTGGGCATATCTCATTCAGGCATATGGATTCATCTCAAATGTCTATAGTGGACTAGACATGAGTCGTACAACTTTATGATTCTTCAGGCAGAATCGTGCCGACGCCTGCACAGATTGGAGTTTTCTGTATGGAGTGCAGGATATATGTCTGGGCAGACTTTTATACTGTCTAGCCACCTGCAACTACCGTCCAAATCCCTAGATTTCATTGGTGCGGTCAGCTCCGAGCTGAGCTCGCAGTATAATTTATTCTATTGTATACGTCGGTTACGGCCTTGCACTAATACAGACAAGGTCAATTTAAAATGTCAAAACAACTACTGAAATCTTTAAACCCTCGTGCTTTCTACATTTTATGCACGAATTTCTGAACGCGACTAAGCGTCTTAAACTATCTATCCTTATTCGCCCCTTCTCTTCCCTTCTAAGTGTTCATCAAAATCACGGGGTCGAGAACGGCTCTGTCACTCCTAGCTATACATTTATTCTATCTCGCCCCACTTTCTTTCCATCTCTAAAACAAAAGTGTTTCAAACAAACTGTTCACGAGATCAGCTCAAGGACAAATTACGCTGGTTAGAATTAACAAGTCGTGAAAATTTACTCACTGAACTCGTGACCTAGCACGGCATTTATGGACTTAATCTGTTCTTGACAGACACGTCATCAGAGATAGGTAAAGGCCACGCCCACAATGACCTGTGCAACTGGAGCATCCAGCAGTTAAACTGTTGGGGAAAAGCAACTTCGCCTACAACGTCTTGTCGTTTTTTTTTTTCTCTCTCTTTTTTTGGCCACATAT
>OZ007576.1:28579920-28737420 GCA_963931925.1 Onchidella celtica | reverse complement strand
CATAATGATTCCATTCAGAGAACTTATATGAGGCAGAGAAGATTTAGACATAATTATGTAGCCGGGTCTGGAGAAAAGCCCCTGATCACAGAACTGCCAACCTTCATGGCCCTTCATGTATTTACCATGCTGTAGCAATGACAGATCGCATTTATGGCAACCACTCGCTGGCGACAAGTTTGAACGTAAGAGCGATGGTTTGGAAGGGTTTGTATGTCTGGATGTCTTTCAGTACAAGTCAGGTCACTGCAAACAATTTATTTTTATGCTCTGTGTGTGTGTGGGTTGGTGTGCGTGAGGGGAGAGTAGTTACGTTTACGCGGGTGTAAGAATGGAGACAGATAGACAGACAGAGAAATGTCGGAGATCTAATCACTGATTACTTACTTGACAAAGAACAAAAGGTTTGTAAAAGAACCTATCTATCTATCTATCTATCTATCTATCTATCTATCTATCTATCTATCTATCTATCTATCTATCTATCTATCTATCTATCTATCTATCTATCTATCTATCTATCTATCTATCCATCATCTATCTATCTATCTATCTATCTATCTATCTATCTATCTATCTATCTATCTATCTATCTATCTATCTATCTATCTGTCTGTCTGTCTGTCTATCTATCTATCTATCTATCTATCTATCTATCTATCTATCTATCATCTATCTGTCAAAGACGATGGTAAATTATATCACAATTACACTCTCTCCTTACTCTACAATGTCGAACGGGGTGCTGAGAAAGCCCCGACATTATTTAGACTGTATTACCAGTAACTGCTTGTGATGTAATATCTCTGCCCTGCACACACTGTGGTATAAGTACACGCCGTAAGAACTTGTCGCATACCCTTAACGAGTTCAGGAATGTACTTAACACTGGGTGTATCCTCAGGATCTCCATAGGTTTTGCCATTTTGTAAGAGAAAAAGAAAACAACGGATAAGTAACGAGAGCTCAGACGGTTGTTACAAGTGAAGAGCATTGACATAATACAAGATAAGTGTGACGTTGTTCCAGAGACCTTGAAATACCTTACAGCGACTATAGACCAAAAATCCAGACTTTCAGAGAAATTAGGAAACATCAGTTATGGCTTTTTAAAAATAATAATAAAATGTATCTTTGGGAGGGGCTTCATTTGAGTCACACAATAGAGAAACTACAAGGACGCGACTTTGTAGTGTCCGTGAGCGACAGATGTCAGATCGCATGGGAGCAGCGCCCCCATTTTGAGTTGTCCACCTGGTGGATGTTTTTACAGTTAATGCCGGGCTCGGCGATTAATACTCAGAACATGAAATATGTACTGGAGTAAAGTTGTGTAACCTAAGTGGTACTCCTTTCGTATCCTTCCTTACCATTTCTCACTCCTACCCTCCTCCTCTCTCTCTGTCTGTACCTGTGTCTGTCTCTCTCCTTCTCTCTCTCTCTCTCTCTCTCTCTCTCTCTCTCTCTCTCTATCTCTCTCTCTCTCTCTCTCTCTCTCTCTTGACATTGTGTTCTGAGAGTGTACAGGGATCTTTTCCCACGCTCTATAATAAACATTGATAAAACAGGCAGCAATTTTGTTTCTGCGATCGTTTTCTGCACAGTGTTCAAAAGTTAGAGATATTACAGTAAAAGAAACAGGACGTAGGGAGAAAGCAAAGAAGACGTATAGATTATGCCCTGAATGTCCCCTTATGAATGTCCAATGGGAAATAGAAAATGCAATTACCAGCGATTTGTAAATTATTACCTGTCTGTTATTGATGTTACGTCTTACGGACGTTCTGCCGTTTATAAAATCCGCTGCCCAGCGTAAGCTAACGAACATTAAGAATGGGGACCTTAAAATTAATGATATTATTACTATTTTGTTACAATTGATATCCCGACAGTACACTATTGCACGAAGTGTCTAGTGCATTTTTGCAATTGGAAACTGTTTAAGATTGTTTTGTCAAACCAGTTTTACAGAAGATCCAAAAATTGTTCAATCTGTTGTAACTCAGTTTGAGAAATCGGGGCTGAGTAATAATATCTATTCCATATACACTATTAAATTCTTATTCTGTAGTGTCTGTCTCCCTGTCTGTCTGCCTGTTCGTGGCGTCAAATTACCCAAACTACTATCAAAAATGTACACGTTTCAAAATGTGTATACAGATTACAAGTGACTCTCAGAACATAGCGCAACAACTGATAAAATTTGTTGGCAGTTAATCTATTGAAAAATAAAATTCGATTCATTGGCTACCCATTTAGCATTATAATAATTCCTTTCCGTAAGGAATTGGATAGGACAGGCACAGAACTAATATAAATAGCCACCCCAGGGCGGACATCTGCATTTTAGAGACGTTTATTATTGTTGTAGCATCTGGACATACATCTGGACCAACAATGGACGATTCTTTTGATGAAGAAGGAGAGCTCACTCCTAGGTTCTGCACAGACCAGGGACAAGTGGAAAATTAACAAATATTATGCAGTAACAGATTTTATTCCTTCTCTGTTTTTCAAACAGCAACTAGTATAAAAAAAACAACCCAAGAACAGCTAGAGGCAGCTAACAGGATGTCACAGTACTTGACAGCCGTGGCTGAACATAACCATGTTTAACGAGGTAAACTCACTTACTAATTAGGTACCCACCAAAAAAGAACTATAATGAGCTCGGCATTAAACAAAAAAAATATGTTTTCATTTCAGCGTGATGACTTCACACAAAAGACATGTATTCCCACAGATCAGCCATTCAGCATGTAATAATACCAGCTAGATATCTCAGTTTCGACCAAATATTGACTTACAACAGTTGAGTCACCCGCTATAACGATATTGTTATGTCTGAGCACACAAATATAAACATGTCTGTGCACTTTTGCCATTGTCTGGATCAAGTGAGCAATCATGGAAGTTTGTCGAGGGCAGGGCAAGGAAAGTCCAGTCTTGACAGTGTACACATTTATAGCACTAAGAAAACACGTCACTGGTCAATTTGGTCAGGTCAGGGATTTTTAGTGACCCGTCATCTTGTAACTTTTCAAGCAATACCGAAACACTCGATGTCAAAATTGTCATTGATTCCACTGAACAGCCCATGCTTTAGACCCCTTCCAAAAACAAATCATGCATAGCGTACATCAGTATGAAGAGGGGTCATCTGTACGTAGTGTTCTCGATTTTGTCTTTTTTTTATATCCCCCCCCCCCCCCACACACACACCCCTACCCCTATGTACATACAAAAAATCTTTTTTTTCATAACAAATTGTATGGGCAAAGTAAAGAAAAGGGGGGGGGGGTGAAATGAACATGTATTGGGCAAAATAATGGGAATGATTGAGAGAAAGAATATGAAAGCCAAGCTATAGAATAACCATCAAACTTGATTGTGAGGGTAAAAGATGTTCGTAACAGCATGATTATTTTTGTTTTTGGACAATAACGTTAATGATCTCAGTGCCCCCCCCCCTTCCTCATTTTTCATGATACCCTGCCCTGCGTGAAACTTCTCTACTTGACTCGTACAAAATCATCCACAGTTACGACTAGATCTAGTACCGTAGAGACTTCCACTCTTGCATTGGCCTATTCAGCCACAAGGGGCGTACTCCATTAGAGCAGATATAGTCAAAACACCTCGGATTGCAAAATTTCATGGTCATTCCTGACCAACACAGAGCCTTCATCACTCACTGATTGATTCTCCTTTCTGTCCATTTTCTGATAGGATCTCGTTCCGTCCTATTTTTCTATTGTATTCTGTCTGTCATCTTGCTTTTTCATAACACAATGTGACCGCTATCGTGTCAACGTGCTTTCTCCAAACTCAAACTCACTCAAGCTCAATTCTCCTACTCCTCCTGTCTTTATTCCTCCTGTAGTTCCTCAATACTGCTATCTCTTACGTCACACATACTTTTGTTACCTTGTCCTTTTTGTTCCAGCTCGGTTCCTTCGTGTCAAGTCCAGGGGATTACTTAACCAAGCAACTGCAAACTAAACATTGCAAACACTTGAGAAAAGAGGCCCCCTATTTTAAGTTGTCCTGAGCAACGGTAAATAAATCTCAAACTACATTCAATCAGTGTCAGTCAGATGCAACGTCTCTGTGTAGTGCCACGACTTGAAACGTTAGTGAAGCAAAGAAAACAACAGAAAGTCACTCTGAGAAAGGTACCATATTAGTATCATACAAGTGTTTCGGAACACTGCGTCACGGCGGTATCTTATCCTTTACCCTGCCCACCCCCCGGTATTACATGCATGTGTTTGGGGGCATTAGATCCCAGCAGTATCTTATCCTCACCCCCTCCCACGCTAATTCGGCATAAGTGTTTGGGCACACTAAATCTCAGCAGTATCTTAACCTCACCGCCCCCCCCCCCCGCCCGATAAATATCTCTTTCGCAACTGTCTTGAAACGTTTCTATTTCAGCACTTCAATTCCCTGCATCCCCCCCCCCCCCCAATCCCGGTCCCCTCTCTCTCCAATACATACCTATTTCACAGTTGCCTTGAGACGTTGCCTATTCAGTACCTTCATTCCCCGCCCATGCCACCCTCTCCTCTCCACAATAAATACTTCTTTCACAGTTGCCATGAGACGTTACTACCTGCAATGCAACTTAACTTGCAATAACAACGACTCTGCAGCCTAGATCACCTTTTTTTTTCTTATTTTCTTTTCTCCCAGATTTAGCATTGAGAAATTAATGGTACAGACAGAGTTTAATGGTACCTGTGGCCACTATCTATCTATCTATCTATCTATGTATGTACGTATCTATCTATCTATCTATCTATCTATCTATCTATCTATCTATCTATCTATCTATCTATCTATCTACTATCTATCTATCTATCTATCTATCTGTCTATCTATCTATCTATCTATCTATCTATCTATCTATATCTATCTATATCTATCCATCTATCTATCTATCTATTCATCTATCTAGCCATCTATCTATCTATCTATCTATCTATCTATCTATCTATCTATCTATCTATCTATCTATCTATCTATCTATCTATCTATCTATCTATCTATCTATCTATCTATCTATCTATCGTCCAGCCATACCTAATAGAATCCTAGGAAAATTATTGTTTTCAAACAATGAATGAAGGGCAGTTCTCATTCTATATTACTTTGCTTCAGAAAAGTGGAATAAAAAATGTTTAAGGCACACAAGAAAAGGGGAGCAGAGCAAGCTTCATCATCTCTCTTCAGTCAGGGCCGTGTAAAAGATGTGTTTCAGACATGACGTTTGTTGACCAGTATTTGTTCCCTATTGTACGTAAGAACAAGTATAAAAAATATGATGTAGTTGTTACTGGAACCCAAATTAAATTTGTGACACGTGGTCACAGGAAGGTACCACGGGTTAAATTGAGATACTGGTCACAACAACAACAACAACAACAACAACAACAACAACAACAACAACAACAGCATCATCAACAACAACAACAACAACAATAATAACAATAAATATGAGGTGCAAATAGTTGCAACTATGTAGCTGACGAATAAAAACAAAACACGATTGAAATATCTTCCATCCTATGCTTTTCATTTTCCAACTGCTAATTTGCAAACATTTCCCTCCTCAATTTTGTTTCCCGTCTAAGTGGATAATCCGGGCCTCCAGTTGTGTCTTGCATAGAAAAGGTCACGGCTGGGGGGTTACTGAGATGTACTTTTTGGTGTTGTTTTTGTTGCGAGACCAATCCGAATGGTACTCAGGAGAGTTTGAGGCGACCACGTCCACTTCTGCCCACCTCACGTAGTGGGAACATCAACAGTACAGTTAATCGTTCCGTCAGGAGTTAATCATTCTGGCCTCATCGACGACCAGTGTGAACTTTTTATTGACCCACCCACACCCCCCCCCCTCCAAATTATTTCGTGTCTCCTAGACATGGGCCAGTTCTCGCGCATTTTCGGTTACACCAGTGCCTTGGTCATGTCTGTGAACTTTTTCTGTAGAAAATGCTATTATTTTGACTAAATGAAAGAATGAAAAACTGTCATATATATTGTATTTATTTTCTGTTGGTATTTACAGACGTTTTCCATCTTCCTTAATATATCCCATGGTACACCTTTATCATAATAATCATGTAGATGCTTTTTACTGTACATGTAAAACATTCTTTGTTCTGTACTATTTTACAGGATGTATACGTATATTATGGGTATAAGAATGCAAACAACACAAGACAAGTCATTCAAATACCTTCTTAGATTTCTCTGATCGCTTACAATTTTAACTCCCTATCTGGACACTGAAAAATATTTTACTCCACGCTAAGAGGGTTCAGCCAGCAGGATTACTTACTTAAAAAAAAAAAGTGAAACCCATCTTATGATGGTTTAGGATCGTATTCATAATAATGCAAACTCTCTCTCTCCTTTCCCCCTCTCTCTCTTTCTCTCTCTCTCTCTTTCTCTCTCTCCTTCTGTCTCTCTGTCTCTCTCTCTCTCTCTTTCTTTCAAATTGAGAAAATCCAAAATGTACACGTACATCAGATAAATTTCTAATCATAGAATTACTCGCTCACAAAAAGCCACGTGGCTTCAAGTATTTTATGTAAATTCTTTATGAAAAAAAAATGTGCCTAAATCTGAAATTCTTATTTAATCGCAGGTGGTTATCTAATGTCCCTGTGTCAAACATCAGCGTCGGTTAATAACAACACCCATGCCACCATGCATTATTGCAGTTTCAAAGCAGTGGAGCTATTCGGGCTGCCCCTACTGAGCGCTCACAACGTAAGCGAGACATTAAGCTTCCCATCGTCCCCGCAGGTAATTCCATGACCTTAACTGAGGCAATCAGCGGTGCAGAAAGTGTTCTCCAGGAACGCTCACGAGTTCCATTTCAGCTGGTCATGGCTATTGTAGTTTTATTTCGGTCAGCTGGGTTTAAGGGCATTAGTCTGCAATAATTTTTGCCCATGGTATACTGGCCACGGGAGTTCAAGGGCTTGGCTGGTGCTCACATGTGTGTCTACTAATTCGTTACATACTGTCGATTCTGTATTAGTTTGGTGGTGATTTGGTGTAAGACTGTCGCGAGCTTCGTTCTTGTCTGTTGTATCTCCATTTTCTGAAGAAAATACAACAATAAAAAACTGGAGATCTTTTAGTATGTAGAAAAGGTATAACAGATACACACTTTAACTCTTGTTTTAAAATGTTTTGTGGCACTTGTCAAGCTATTTCACAGTTCCGATTTATTCTAACTCTTTTTCACAATAACTAAAACCTCAAACGTCTACCGACGAATTTCTCAGCTGTGCAAAAATTGGAGCTGAAACAGACACGGTGGCGATTTATTCCTTGTTTGTTGGGGTTCTAAATCTCTCTTCATCACATCCAGGCTGGCTAAGAGACTTGACTTGAACCAAGAGGGACCATCCATACACTATGTGTGCTCTATGCCCAGTTGGCCCCGGGGTATGAATAGCGTACGTTAGGGGTGGGAGTGGGGGGAATTGGACGTACTTACTTCATGGATGGTCACTAATCAGACAGCCTTAAAATATCGGAATGACTTTGTGGGTCATACGCCAAAATGGGTTTATTTGCACGATGATTTTTTTTTTAAAAGTGCGAACGGTGAAATTCATGGTTAGGTTGGGGTTACATTTGATCAAATGGCTACAGTAATTTTTTAATGTGGAATTGGCCACGATATCTGTTTTGGAAACTGACCACAACTTGATCCCGGAAAAGCCTGTTATAAGTATTTTGGCTACATGACTAGTATGGCTTCTACCTTCAAAATTTAGAGGGATCCAAACATTGGAACTCTCGAAACTGGAAACGCGTTCTAAAGACTAGGCTACTGCAGGGGTAAAGTTTGATGCAACAAAAGTATAGTGAGCATTATAAACAATGGGAAATATTATTTTTTTTAGGAACAACACAGTAGGACAATGTGGGTGGAATGTTCATGGGCTTATAAGATGTAACAATCAAAAAATTATCACAATGGGTGGTACAGAAAAGATATGCCCTAGATTGCGTTCAAAAAGTCACCTAAAGTACCTAAGACAGAACGGCAAAATGGATTTAGAACTGGACTTAGTACCTAATTTTACTCTACATAATAATAATAATAATAATAAATGGCATTTATATAGCGCTTAACCCATACACCGTATTGTATATTTACTTCTTCACAGGGCTTCAAATCTGTCTCAGAAATATTAATAAATTTAACCCAAGAGTAATCATAATAGATCTTTGAGATGTAAGAAATGTAACGAGCCAAGTGAAACAAACCAATTCAGACACAAGCAATGGCACTCTTGGCCTTATCACTGTTTTGACCCCAGCGGCTTGTAAGACCAGCTGTCTTTCCTCATAACACCAAGTGGCCAATGACTTGGATGATAAAAGTCCTAACGGTAATTTGAAGCATAACGGGTGAGATTTGCTATACACAATCGTATACCTTTGGGATATTTCAGTTCTTAAAAGCGCCAACTTACTTAGCACACTTGACTTCACAGTCCACAGAGACATTTGGGGCAGGCTTAAGATAACGTGGGACTCAAGTGAGCCATTTCAAGGTCCTGTACTAGTCCGTAAGAAGAACGAGTGATCAGTTATTCTGTATTGTTGTGTTACGCTACACGGTAGCGGATATTGTGTGGTAAGTGATGACATTACGTTGTTATGGATTCTTTGACAATGTTGCCTTCGTCTATGCGTTTTCTTTTGTAAATTGCGTTTAAGGATTTGTGCACGGCTACAATGTTAAATTTCACCACAGGCGTTGAATCAAAATTCTTGCTTCTGGTTCATTTTGGACTTTGTTTATTTTTTCTTGTTTTTTGCTGTTTCCAAACATAACCCATAAATCGGAAATTTCTAAAACTGTACAGCTTTAATTTCAAGAGAATTGAATAATGTCAAGCATTATAGTAATATTTTTAATAAACGTTGTAGACTAGGAATAAGATCCTTTTGAAGCTATTTAATTCCTGTATTTCAGCTATGTCGAATAACTGTAAATATAATAATAATATGCAGCACCGGTATTGAAAAACAATAGATCCAAACTGGCACATTCACAGTATTATGCTCGAAACTCCCATTCAATATGGTATGTTTGGCCAGTACAGCTAAATACATACCAACAAGTGGTCAGTTAAAAAAACAACAACAACCATAGTAATGTCCCCCCTAAAAAAGTTTGCCACAGCCACTTACTAACCACTTACTAACCACTTACTAACCACTTACTAACCACTTACTAACCACTTACTAACCACTTACTAACCACTTACTAACCACTTACTAACCACTTACTAACCCGAATCCTATCTCAAGCATGACCCTAAACCTGCAAAAAAAAAATGTGCGAACAAAACCCATTTAACTAGGTGGAGCAATTTCTTATCTTAATGACTTAAATGTTATGTTCATTGCCAGAGTGCACATCTCTCTCTCCGCCTCCACAGACTACGTCAATATCCTTCTCCACTCACTTCCTGCCTTATCGAACTCACACAGGTCATGAGGAAACAACATCAGCATTATATTTTCTCAGTGGAGTTATCCCCCAGCGGTGTTACCTTTCATGTTGGAGCGTCCAGGTTTTCCCCACTATGGGAGAAATCAATTTACACCAATAATCGAACGAATCGAATAAATCAATCACATGAAGGAATACTTTACGGCCTAAACTGAAATAACTGACACTTAAAAAATGTAATTCAATAATAATAAAATACTAAATAATTGATAACAACTTGATAAAAACGAAGTATGAGGAGGACTTTCATTTGAGGTACATGGCGTCATGAAAAGAAAACGGATTAAATTGGTATGACTCCATATCAATGTGCCCGACAAGTATTGAGTTGACAAGATGAGTCACAACTGAGATTTTATCAGCTAACATTTAAAAAGTTTGAGTCCAACGAATTGAAATTTATGCTGCGTGGAAGGAAAACTATTTCCAGTGTCTCCTGCCAGTTAGTAACCCAATGGTTAGATTGCATGACCTGGATGTGATTTATTTCAGATCTGGATTCTGCTAGGGCCGGACTTCAAATTTCTTTGTGGTGATTATTGTTTGGGTGCTCACTCGACAAGGGTCAGACAAAGCCGAACTCTCATCTATTGTGCTGCCTTGAGACGCTAATATGGGATGTTAAAGCCTAACAATGTGTGTTAGTTGTACGTTAATTTCATGTTGTAATAAAGTATCGCTTATGAATGTTTTCCACTTAAAGTAATTTCTTGGAAAGGACATATCAAACGAATCGCCTTTGAAAATGGGTTTTCATATTCTCTCCAAATATTTGTGTATCGGGAATGATATTATTTCTGGCAATTTCTGCATAAGTGATCTCTATTGATCGTTGGTTATCATTGTACGGGCCATTAAGACTTAACTACCTCCTCGAGATAAGGAGCCGCAGTTAACTGTAACTCTATGCATCCCGTGTGTACAACCTAATGCTTACTTACAGACCATGAAGACAGTATCGTCTAAAGCGTTACCGAGTTAATCCACCGTCATTTCCAATCAGGTCAGAGTGCGGAAGAATAAGGATTAGCGTGGATTAAGAACGATTTTCTTTCTGCGTGAGCTTTACCTGTAATTCCAAATTGTAAATAAGTCCGTTTATTTTTAATGCTCTCGATAGTTTACGTGTAAGAATGTTGAGTGTTTACAATGATTTTGTCGTGTACTGGAACTGACAAAACTGGGCTAAAGATGAAATACATCCCTCTTCAAGAAGTCAAAATAAAATATTTCTAAGCGTTTCAAGCAAAACATTTTAACTGAATGCAGAAAAATGGTTAGTTTTTCAACTTTTGAGCATAGGTCAATTTCCATTTCTCTGTCTCTCTCTCTCTCTCTCTCTCTCTTCGCATGTGTGTGTGTGTCTGTCTGTGTTTCTGTTTCTTCTTCCGGAAGTGTGCTGTGTGTTGTCACTCGTGACTATCACGATGACATCTTAGCTTAATCTATTATGCTTGTTACACTACAGCCAGTGACAGGGATTGACCATTAGAAGTACAACCCGAGGTATATCCTGTGCTATTGGCCACACTTCTTCTCAATCCTTTCATGGTAGATTCATGAACTTATTGTCACGTCCATGTCTGTTATTTTTGTTCATAGTTTCCAGGCTCTACCGTAACACACACCAGCTATTACTTTTCCGTTTGAATGTCCATAGTAGTATATGTCATACTTTCTGAATGACCAGCCAGCAATAATTTTTGCCTTTGAATGTTCATACATACTTGTATGTGTAATTACTTCCCCAGAATCCAAGGAAACTCTTACACCACAGTATCCTGTACCGAGATCAGCATCCACAAGTATTTGGACAAAGATTCTAGCCCTGCAGCATCCGTAGTTCAGTACAGCTACCACAGCAGAATCCCCACTGTACTGTAAGGTCTTTGATTCATTCGACCGCTGCTTTGTGATTTCACCATTGTCACTACTTCACCCTATAACAGGTTCCTGTAAATTAAGGTAATTCATCAATTTCATTTTGATTTTAAAAAGTCAATGACAAACTATTAATCACTTAAGAAGCGTGGTGCGTAAGGCTGAACCATAAGACGATTCTTGAAATGGCTTTTGATTAAAATAATGTCTGTTCTTTAATGAATAATCACAGAAGAAGGGCTCCATACATCCTACCAGGTCAAGATATTCTAAACCTGTCACAATTTCTTAAAAGTAATTATTATCCATTCAAACCCCTGGGCCTTTACTCTTTCAACAAGAAAGTTTAGATTATATTAGGGATAAGGATAGGTTTAGGGTATATTGACTGGGTGGTCTGGAGGTAGGAGTTCTTTCGGATCACACAATAATTCCACAGAACATTCCGGATTTGGAAATATAATGTGAATTTTGAATATCATAATGCTGTTATATATGGCTATTACATTTAAATCATATGAATATTATCAATTGATTTTTTGTATATTATGTTTGTCCCCTATATTTAACGTAAGAGTATGTGAAGAGTGCAGGTTGTGGGCAGCCAGTTTACTCATCTTTACAATCTTTCCATTTGTCTTTTTTTAAGGTCATTTAATACAATCTGAATAACAGGAATAAAAACGGCAACGTAGTTCGTTTTGCCATGAATTTGCCTCGGCCATTGGAGCTGGAGATATTGTTACAGAAGAACAGAAAACAACATGATTCTTAACCATATGGTTTTATAAATTGACAGGAACCAGCTGCGCTATTTACTTTCAGATGACAAGGGTCATATGGAAAGCATATAAATACGACAATTTTATTTTAACCAACCCTTTCGCCTGGAGAATTTCAGATTCATTTCCATTGTCAAGCGAAAGCGAAGTTTTTTGTATAAGCCTCATCTAGGACTGAATTTATTCCACAGGCAAAATGTCAAAGAATTCAATGGATGAGCCAGGAAACCAGAGCAAAAACAACAGCTCTGTTTCTGGCGTTAACAACGACAAAGAAAACAGCGAGACAAACCTAGACTCAAACAAACGCAGACCTTTCAGCGTAGCCCCAGGTCAACGACATCTCCGTCTTCAAACTTCAGTACCATCTCGTGAACCCTCCATACAAGAGAACGCCATTCTGGGAGAAGTTCACTCTCCTAGTCCTGGAGCAGATGGAACTCATTCGGTCAGTCGGAAAAATACAAATGTTTCCGCCCACTGTGAAAGGGGAAGCAATGTGAATGATCAGAGGAATGGAGAAACAAGAAAGAACAACTTTGGTCCATCAGAGGCCGAGAGTAGGCGGAACAGTATTATGACTGACAGCAAGAGATCAACCCCAAACGACAGTAGGCGGAGCAGCTTCAACTACGGATCAAACGCCAGTAGCCGAGTGAATTCAGGAATGATTGACAACCGGAGGAATTCTTTTCCACCAACGCTGGAGGACTTGGAGGCGTTAATGACAGACAGAAGTACAGAATCCAACAACTCTGGAAAGATGTCCTTCAGCAGTCTCAGCCATTCGTGAGTACATTCCTTGTTAGTTGCTGTTAGGGGAGCGTGGTATTTTACAATGCAAGCTGTTATACAGCTGACCAGTGAACACAACTCAGAGTCTTCTCTATTTGGCTTTGTAATTATGCTATGTTCCCTTAAAAAAGCATTCTTGTTATGACAGACACTGCAATGGTCCCCGGCAAAAAGACCCCACTCAAGTCTAGAAATTTCAATGTCAAATCTTGCAATATAGAAATAACATAATATCAATAAATATGGTTCAATGCTGAATGACCGGACTCAAAAAGGTAAGAATTTTTTTATCATTTTTTTTTTCATCTTTAGTTTGTCCTAAGTTATGATTTTTTGTACACCTACTGTAGACTACGTTCTCCTCCAGTTTCCAGAAAATAACAAGATAAATAAATAAATAAAACAAAAGGAAAATTTTGGATCTGGGCCAATTTTGTGTGCCAGACAATCTCACTGTCTGTCATCTACTCTGTCAAAGAATCTCTTCATGATTTGCCAAAAAAGAGAAAATACCTTTTTCCTCCTCAGCTTATGATAGACATGCCAAATTTATTTACATTTTTGTTTTGTTTTGTTATATCTGATACATTTGATTTGACGGTTTTTCGGCCAAGCGTAGCTATTGAGAAATGGATCATTGCGTAGTCCGGATCGTTTACGATCAGCATTTAGCTGCATCTGAAAACGATTGACATACTACCATGGGAGATAATATTACTGGCTATGACTTTGTTGAAACATTCGGTTATGTCCCTTGATGAAGCCAGAAATTATGTTTTTTAATGACAGAAATGTGAAGATAAAAAGTTCCCCATCCCTTTCCTAATCTGTCTGTCTGTTTGTCTGTCTGCCCCTCTGTCTCTCTGTATTTTTGCCCTGTCTCTCTGTCTGTGAATGTCTGTGTGTGTATGTGTGTCGGTCTGTTTCTTTGCCCTCCTACTCTGTCTTTGTATATCTTTGTGTGTGTGTATGTCTGTCTGTCTGTCCCTTATCTCCTTCCCCTCTCCCTGTCTCAAGATATCCCCCAATAACAATAGTAGCCGACATTTCTTAAATCTCTATTTTCCGACTGTTCGCCGTATCACCCACCGCTTTCATCTCTCACCTGATCCAAGTCTTCTCAACATACAGGGCTCTAGAGTTTTCCTCCGAACTGCAACATTGTCAACTCTGTACATAGGTTTTATTCAGTATGAATTAGTGGGAGGGGTGGGGCGGAGGTTAGGGGTGGAGTAGGGGCTGGGATGATGTTGGTGCTGGTGCCCCTGATGCCTCTGACTGAGCTTCTTTGTCGATTATTTTGTCTTTTCCTCGACAATATCTGTCTGGCTATATGCCTGTCTATCTGCCTGCATGAATGCATGCCTGCACTTCGGCCTGCCTGTATTTTCTGCCTGTCCGTCTGTCTGTCTGTCTGTACTGACGCCTTAATCCGCCCATCTTTCTCTGTACTTACCTGAGTGAGGTTGTTACCATCCAGTATTCATCATTATTCACAGGTTCGATACTTCACTTTAGTTCCACCAGTGCAAACGACTACAACACTCTACCCCATCCTATTTCCTTCTTTGTCCCTACGGGCGAAATTGTGCAGAAAAATTCAGCCCTGAAATCAATAAAAATAGAATTGCCCATTATGCAGTCGGCACTTTCAACGTTTATGTTTGTTTGTTCCACTTTCATTTCACTACAGTTTTGCGTCACCCCGCTGACGTCAGACGGAAGATCAAACAGAGGAAGACATTAATTTCTTTTTAAATACAAGTCTGTAGAACAAAAAAAAATCCATTTAATCAATAGTTTACAATAAACTGGTAATTGTTTTTTTTTAATTATTTTTTTCTTTAAACCCTCAAGCGTATTTAATTATTCATTTAGCTTACGTAAAGCAAGACTGCCACTTTTACTTTAGTTCAGATGTTTGTACATCGAGGGTTATCAATGAGAATGTGTTATGTCCAATTTTATTCATTGCTCTTAAATGCCTGTAGATATCCAAGACACAAAGGTCATAGAGTTTATTTCATAAACCCAGTCAAACTAATCATGTGAACATGTTGAAGTTTTTGTAATTATTTGTACTTTCATTAAGGTTACACCTTTCAAATTCGTTTTTGTTTTTTTCTCAGTTTGACTATTTAGGAGATAAAACATTCTAGATGCCAAACTTCGATATATAGGCCTAGGGCTTTGTTTCGGTGGACGTGCCGTTTTTTAGAATATTAATTTGAAGCGGCGGTCTCTTTGTGAGTTTTTCCTCATTCGGTGCAGCTTTTAGAATTCAGTAGAGGTTAAAGAAGAAGAAGAAAAAAGCATCAAAGACGTTATTTCTTCATAGCTCTATTATCATTTTAGAGTGTTGTTTCGTTATTAGTTTATTTGTTTGGGATTGGGGGTTGGGGGACGGCGATTTGGGGGGGGGGGTGGGGAGGGGGGGGGTCATACCTATGTCTCTTCAGTATTGTTGTCTTCAAGTTATTATTCCATCTATCCTTTTTCTCATTCTTCTCTTTCCTGTCCTGTCTTAGACATTATAGTATGATAATTGCCTTTAAGCAGCGGCTTGTAACTCTCTGATCATTCCTTTGCTTTTACTGTCTTGTAAATGCAAAATTATGACAAGCATTTGTCATTACCAGGCGTGCATTTTACACATTAAAATCTGCTTTATGTGGAAAAGAGTGCTTCGATATTTCTAATTTATATATTAATTATTTTATAATTAGGTCACTGGGTCAGCAACGCACCTGATACATTGATACATTTTCTTTCTCCCGTTGTCTTAGATTTCTTGTGCGAATCGATTGAATTCTTTCTTCTTTCTCCAGCATACCTTTACATGCCTCACTTTTTGCATTGTTTGTGATTTCTAAGCTGGAGCTGAGCAGGTCAATACGGCACGGATGTCAGTTACGCCCTAGGACTGTAAATGCCAGCATCATGCTCAATCATGCACAGCGCTCTGACCGCGATCGATCTCCTCGGTACAAGGCCTTCCTTTGGCGTCATACTTAGAGGAACAAAAAACCAAAACGGACCAAGACTGACATTCGACACATGACTGTATATACCAGTTGATCTATTCTGAGACGTATTTTTTTTAAATGTGGCCAAAATAAAATTAAAAACAAACTTGCTGTACGTTGAAAAGCCCAGGTGGGATGGAGTCATTCTTGGAGAAACAAAAGCCAAACCCAACAAAAACTGGCATTCGACATTTTGCAGTATACCAATTGATCTCCTACTGTGACGTATTTCGGTAAAATGAGGACCAAAAAAAAAAAAACCCAACAAAAACTGGCATTCGACATATTGCAGTATACCAATTGATCTCCTACTGTGACGTATTTCGTAAAAAAAAAAAAAGATGTACGTTGCAAAGCCTCGCTTCGAGAGCGTGTTACTTGGAGAAACAAAAACCAAAAACCAAGAAAAAAACTGGCATTCGACATATTACCGAATACCAATTGATCTCAAACTGAAACGTATTTCGTTAAAATATGGCCAAAAAAATGTTGAATGTCACAAACCCCGCTTGGAAACTATGAAGCAATGTGACAGTAAATCACAAGAGAATCAGAAATGAAAAGATATATTTCGTGTAGCTGACATGTTCATGGTTTCATCTGTTCAGTTAACATTCATGATTCTCCCCCTCCCTCTCCACTCGCTTCACAGTTCGCAATCTTAGATCTTGTTTGTTCCAGCTCTACTTTGTTGCACGACTGGGAAGTTCGACGTCAAACATTTGCGGCTGTAGTTATTATGATGAGCAGTCAGAATAAATCGGAACTGCGAAACAGCTTGATAAGTGCCACAACACAGTTTAAACAAGTGTCAAAATGTACATGTCTCGTATAATTCTTCCACATACCAAACGATCTCCAGTTTTTTTTTCAGAAAATGAAGATCGTAGACTACAAACAAGAACTAAGGTCGCGAATTGTAATGAAAGGATTGATGAATGGAGAAATGAAGAAATTAGTTATTTTTCCTACAGATTTTAAAGTTTGATATTCTTGTTATGTTTTATTAACATTTCGCATTGCGAAATGTCACCTTATGGTTGATGTCACTATGGAATTGTCTCAATAACATAGCAGCCATTATTCATTGATGATTATATCACTTATAGTAGTGAAAAGGCATTCCATAATCTTCTTTCCTGTTTGGACTACGGAAGTGGACAAAAAAGCTGTCACAGTTTCCATCAAACAAACAGGAAAACCAAGGCTGGCGTCTGTTTTGGTTACTGTGTCCAATATTCCTCAGGACAAGAACGACAACTGTAGGGGCTTGGAATTAACTCTGTTGTGTCATGTTTAGCTTTTGTCTCCCCTGGCTAGGCCGGTGCCACCTGTTTGTGTATGTACAGGACTGGTGTATGGTCCATTGTTTGTAGTGATAATATTATTATAACATATAGAGTAATTAACGCTGGGAGTCACCAGTAGATATCACTTAATGGATTTTGTGGCTCTGCATGTAACGCAAGAAGGTTGTATGGACCTGTTTCTTGGTGGACATAATTATTAATCCGTGATATATCGAGTGTTAGACGAGATCTTTTCTGCAGTGGGCATGATATTGATCTGGAACAGCGCGCAAGTCTACGACAAAAGACCGGGATACATAAACAGCTAAGACCTGCGAAGTTTTTTGCACCAGGCTTACTAATCAGCCCACCTAACTCATTCCCGCCCCAGTTCACTGCTTCTACCTCAGCGATTTGAAATTATAGATAGACATATAAAATATAGATAGACAAACGGACAGATAGATAGATAGATAGATAGATCGATAGATCGATAGATAGATAGATAGATAGATAGATAGATAGATAGATAGATAGATAGATAGATAGATAGATAGATAGATAGATAGATAGATAGATATATAGTGATTGCGTGAATGAGAGAGAGAGAGAGAGAGAGAGAGAGAGAAGGAGAGACACACAGACCGGGAGACAGACATAGGATCTACTAAAGAGAACGTACCGAAAAACATTTAAAACAGTCTGGAATAAAATCCCTAAACTCTCCTGGTGTCTGGACATTTCGCACCTGATCGAGTTAGTTGATATCAGTAGACCAAGCAGAAAACATTAAGAAAAAAACACACGCAACCTATTTCGGACACTGATTTTGATCTCTTTATTCACTTGGTAAAATCGGTTCGTGCCAGGCTGCGGTTTGCACCCACTGTCGAAATGGCAGAAATCTGCATAGCACTTAACTTACTGCTGACAAAGGTACCACACTCAAGCCAGCCAAGCTTGAATGTTTGACATGTGAAGAAAACGCTTTGCCCTTGTATCAAACCTCCAAATGAACCTACGGACTCAAACTAATGTGTAGGAATATTTTTACCAGCTTGGATTTATGGTTCTAGAATACGTATTTCTAGACCTTACGAATGTCTCACTAATGGACATGCACTAAGATTTGGAACACCCAAGCACTTAATGACATGTAAAAAAGGTTTCAATAATGCAGTTCAGCCCTCACTTCTCACATCCGCCTCCCTCTCTTTTCATCCCTCAGTTTTTATGTTGGTAACAGAAAAGCCATTTACAATGTTTTATTCATTCACCAACAATGATAGTCAGGCATTGTAACAGTGAACAAAGCAACAACTGCAATATCGATGGTCTCAGCAATGGTTACAACTGAGGTCATTAAGCCACCTCCTCCTACCCAAGTTTTTGTGCAGCAGAAAAGCCATATTATTATTTAGCTAGGCATCCGTCTGTCAGGCCGTGGAATGTTGCACTGTAACTGTTAATTAAAGCCAGGTTTCCTTGTCTACAGAAATGAAAACGAAAACCCACCAAGTAGTCAAATAGAAAGAATGTTTTCATGTGTACGGAAACACTTTTTCGTATTTAGGTGGTCCCACATCTGTTGGGGGTGACAGCGTTCTCTTCTGTGGGCCAGCTTGTCACCCACTGCATTCATCAGTTTTGATTGCCTGCCTTGAGATATTGGCGAATATGTGGGGCGTTTTAATCATTTACAAACAGTAGGAACAACGAAAGACTCGATAGTCATCCACTGCACAGCCTCTACAATATAGAATGTCTGTAACCGGATACATTTGATTATTGAGTCCCTGGCCTGCGGATGTTTATCTTCGATTAGCCCCCCACTCCCCACCTACAAACACACTCATACCCCCACCCCTCCGACGGTCATAATAAAAACAAAAGGGGGAGGGTGTGTGTGTATGGGCCATGTAGCCAACATTCTTACAATATAGTTTTTAGTTAAGACACTTATCCCGGTTTCAAGGTCTCTTTGTACTTATCTCTGTTCCGGGTTCGACCCAACTGCTTCATGCATTAGTTGTCGGCTTGTCGGGAACCCAAATGTCATTTGTGGCATAAACTTATTGTCTTGAGACGGAACATACCAATCTACACTCCCCTCACCACCACGGTCCCATTTTAAAGTGAAAATACTGACTTCCTTGTAAGATGATACACCATAAAATTGTAATATCATAAAAACCACAGAAAAACTGTGGGGTCGCAGCAGGGCTATAAGCAAAGACAAAATTGGGCAAAAAGAAAAGGTTGTATGTTGCGAAGCTCCGCGTGAGAAATAAAACCCAAACAATACAAAGCAAACTAAAGAGAAGACAAAAATTACACAAATTTTCGGCTTTCGCCTTTGTCAAGTGAAAAAAACGAACAATAAAAGACTTCAACAGGAACGAAGTGAACCAGTTTACTTAGCTGCGAGTTCTTGCTTCGTTAGCAGCACCAAAGCACGTCCGTCCGCCAAAAGCATGGAAGCAGGAAGTTTTATTTCTCACGCGGGGCTTCGCAACATACAACCTTTTCTTTTTGCCCAATTTTGACATAAATTTGTAAGCTCCAACACTTTCAAAACTTGAAGGTCAGCATTGCCGTGAGAAAATAATGTTCTTTATCCTGGCCGTGACACGCCAGGAGGTCTTCAGGACTGGTAATCTAATTACGAACTTATACTTGATTAGATCCGGGTTTTTTTGTTGTTGTTTTTTTTGTTTTTGTAGTCTTGGTAAAAGATTTGTCATTGTAGTGGAAAAGTTAATAATACCCAAGGACTACTGTATGAAAGGACGCGCACGGCCGATCTTCTGACATCGCTAGCGAAGGCCATTGCATTGACCCAGTTTCTGATGAATAGTCTATCTTTAGATCGAACGTAAAAGTGCGCTTTAGCGTTGTAATCTAGATTAATAAGATGCGATGAAGTTTATGTCAATTAAGTAAGTAAACACATTTTCCATACGATTTGTTGGTATTAATTTACTTAGTGAATATCCAACACGCCAAAACTTTTATTTTTATGCCTAGATCTAGTGCAGAAAGCTTGCACTCTTTTTCGCCCGGATGTTTACGTTACCGGAACAAGTGCTTTGGTTGTGTGGGAAAATATAAACATTGAAACAGACATGTGAAACAATGTGATACTGGTGGATATTTTTTGCAAGTTGTGGGATTTATATTCTTTCAAAATGCCAAACAAGTGTGGTGTTGTGAACTGCAAATCTAACAAATGCCGTGTGTTTAAACTACCTAAAGACGAACAAGAAAAACAGAAATGGTTGAACGTTCTCCCCCCACGTGAGGATTTCGTTGTCGACCCAACAAAATTTTTTATATGTGAGAGACATTGGCCAGCGGATACACCTATGATCAAGATACCAGGTGGACATACTTGGCCTGTGTTGCCAGCAAGTATTTTTAATGTTCCTTCTTCTTGTTTGCCAACACCAAAACCAGCACCACGCGAGCCTAAAGCTGAGGATCAACAGCTGAACTATTTCATCATGAAAGACAGAATCACTTCGTTTTCTGAGTTTTCTCCTGACAAAGAGTTGTTAAAAAAGTATGAAAATCTTCTCATGTCTCGTCCAGAAGACACATTTGTGTGTATTTTCATGGTGAAAGATTACAGAGAGAGTTTCTTGTCAATAATTGTTCACAACAAATCTACTTTGTGTTCACCTCTTACTCTTTCTGCTTTCAAGAATGGGATTAATCATTAACGTGCCTTTGGGTAAAATCTTACGTCCAAACACTGGTCTGTCATCCTACACACAATTCTTTGAGGCTGTGCACTCAGCGATTAACTATGACCTTCCTGTGGATGGTGTTGTTAAAAAAGTGGCAACGACTCTTCAACAAGTTCAAGCCTAAGAGTCGCTTGAAGCTGCCAAAGGCAAGAAACTCAAATTTCTTACAAGACAGCTTCAAGTAATATATGACAAGGCATTCTCGGTGGCAGATTACTGCTTTGCAATTGAATTTTTCCCTCACTGTAATTACCATCAACTGCGTGACTTTCTTGTTCTCCCAAGTAGACGAAAGCTGCAGTCTATGATCTCTTCTACAGATGTTGACAAAGTACTGGAGAAAACATTTCAGAAAGCAAAGAATGCTCAGCAGAAACATTGTTTTTTGTTAGTCGATGAAGTGAAAATTCGCCAAAGAGTCGCCTTTTCAGGGGGTGTTCTCAATGGCGTGCCAAAAAATTACCCAGACTCCAAGGCAAGCTCTATGTTATGTGTCATGATGAAATGTTTGCATGGTGGACCTAGTGTTATGGTATCTGTTACCCCTGTTCACAACCTAACAGCTGCCTACCAATTCACTGTTGTCAAGAAAGCTGCTGCTGTTGTTGAGAAGACAGGTGGGATTGTTTTAGGGTCCATGACTGACAATCATAAAATCAATCAGCAATACTGCAAATTATTCACAAGAAGAACTGACTTTGAGACTGTACATCCTTTGAATGATCAGCGAGCTTGGTATTTGTTGTACGATTCAGTTCACCTGCTGAAGTGTTTATTGTCAAGCGAAGTAAAAGATTTCATCCAAGAAGTTTCAAGGGATTGTTTGACTGTCCCACACGCTTGCACATATGAGTTCGTAAGGACTGGTTTGTGCTTTGTGAAGAAATCCAAACATAAAGCATGCTGCCGTCAAAGACTTGTCAACATTCTTCTCACCATGAACACCTACTATGGTTTTGGATTATTTTCTAAACATCTGCTGCGACACCTGGCAAAATAAATGTTCTTCTGCATGGGATTCATAATTTGGAAAAGGACCATCAAAGAAATTCAGCTCTGTACCAGACCTCCATCAAGAAGGCAGGGCTCGCTGACTAATTTGGGCTGCAACATGGTGAGTTATTTTTCGTTTCTGTATACAGAGGAACCATTGCTATAAGACTACAGAAATGGTCCTGATTCATGGAATGGGCTATAATTTTAAAGGTGGTTAAAAAAAATCCAATAGAAAAGGTTGATTTCAAGGTCAAATTGCATGTGTTATTACATACTGAGGTCTTATGCCAGAGGTTCTACTGTATGGTATCGTCATTAACTGTGGTAAAACTGCTTTATTTAATGAGGTTATGTTTGGATGCAACATTGTTGCAATTGGTTAGTCTTAGGTGTCATAATAAGGCTGTAGGTGTCAATAATCAAATGGCCTTCGCTAGCGATGTCAGAAGATCGGCCGTGCGCGTCCTTTCATACAGTAGTCCTTGATAATACCATATAGATCTAATCTAAATCCGCCCTTTATCATGAAAGGCCGATTTGTTGATAAGATGTTTAATGTTTAGTTACAATACTCCAGAGGGACCTTTGTTTTGGTGCATGGCGCCACTGCGTGCCGTGGTCATTACAGCTTGCATCTGTCAAAACAAGACGTAGACGACCAATTCCTTGGTCAGAGGCGTGAGCTTTCAATGTGACTGACGACGGACATGGATTATTAACTAGACAGTTACCATGGGCTAACGATCTATACCTTATGTGACGCCACAAAAGTGTCCACCACCGCTATTTTGTTTTGCCTTACTTGTCATAGATACAAAGCACGCTAGCTAATTATTCATTATAGTCCAATAGCACTCATGTTTTAAAACAACCTTATCAAACCTTGACCTCGATTACTTTAATATATAAACTGCATTGACTGAAGCCAGCCCACGATGTACACACCCAGAGACTGTCTTTCGTCTGCAAACACCCGGTCTTCAATTAAAACAAAATGGATCCCCGGCATTTGCCGAGGTCATCTCTGCAGGAAACCGATGATCTGTTTTTATTATTCTGAGAGTGAATATCATAGCAAAATTAGGAAAAAAAACAACAACAACAAATCTGGTTCTAACCCATTTTGCTATCTGGATAGCAATTGTGCATGCATTTTAAAACAGATTGTATACTCATATATTAGTAAATAATTTTGCAGTTTTCTAAAACGTAACTTTAAATTAAAAAAAAAAAGTGACAAAAGAATTATATCTCAAATTTAACTAACTACCCCCACCCTCACCCCCTACATAAAACCGCCCGATTTCTCTACATCACGAGATACTGTTACTTGCGTGGATTCCGAATCTAAAAGGGCTGGCGGGGCACTGAGTCAATTCTTCTCTTTCCGTTTTAGTTTGAGATTGAACTATGAAGATAATTGGGACCTCACTAATTCGGGGGCGTCAAAAACTGTCTTGAGACAGCTGGTTGCAAGAGAAAACCTCAGGCAGTGCATCAAAACACAGGAAAAACAAACTTGACTCAGTGCGTGACCAGGCCAAATATCCGCACCACAGCAGCTGAACGTGTCTCTCAAGTTTAAGGACAAGAAAGTTAAGGAACGGCCTTTGACGAACTAGGGGAGGCTTAAGTCTCAATCGGATTATCCAGCTTGTTTTATGGACTGGAGATCTGATAAAGAATGGCAAGTTGAGCACTGACGTGGAAAAACGGCTTGGGAAGCGTAAAAACCCGGCATGAATGAAAGTCTGGATCACTTACCAGAAGTGAAAATACACTTTTTGTTTAATCATTGATACGAGTAGAGGCGATTTTTGATGTAATGAGTTATTGAGTCACACTACGTCGAGAGAAAGAAATTCGTAAGGAATGGCCTCCAATCATGAGCTGGCGATTTGTTCTACCTCAGAACATTCATGCCTACGTAAGTCTGTTAAATCATTTCTTAGATCATAAAATATTAAGTCATTTTGACCTCGTCACCTAGTTCTCCAATGAACTCGTGTGCTATTTATATTCATATAAGGCGGTACTGGAGTATGTGACGTTCAATATCCCACACGTTGTAGACGAGGTCAAACGAGAAGATAATGTGACACTTAAAAAAAACAATTTCTTGTCACATGTAAGTCATTTTCAAGGCTTTTCAGCATCATGAGCTTCTAATCATACCTATTTACAAGGTCACCAACGAACTTTTAATCGTACATACTTGCTAAGACATTAGTAAAGTTCTAATGGTAGATCTGCTTATTTACAAAGTGATTTGAAAATGAGGAAGCTTTCCTAGACCACATTGGTAAGTTTTATCAGTAATCCTTGCATCGATATTTAAAAAAAAAATTAAATCATAATAAGAGAAGCTTATCATGGGATAATCTCCATGGTCCAGTTCTGGTGAAACTTTCTGGTAGTTACAACTGTTTGGTAAATGAAAATCGTGTAACTTTGTTTAAGATATAAGGTTGTCGCTGATATCTATTCTGCATTAAAAAAAAATTTAAACAGAGCATGCCTACTTCTTAAAATTGTTGTAGATGTCAGTATTATGACATTGTATCACCCGCTTCAACAATTATCAATTACCAATTGTGAATGCTTCATAGCTGCATTACAAAACCGTGCGTAATTTTATGATAAATTAATGTCCAAATATAATTCGTTCGTCGCAGGCCAGAAAATCATTTAATATCAAATTATTTATTCATTTCCATATTCTTATTTTAATCAGCTGAAATATCCACGTTTTGGCATTACTTCATTGTTTAGTCTTGCCGGCCTCGAATAAATCAGCTCTCATAGCAATAGTGTCGGACACAGTTATTAACAATTAATATACTGAGTTGTTTCTAGTATTATTCATGTACTTCTTCAAAATAACTGAAATATATATTATATTGTTTTGGCTTCTTGTATAGTTCATTGTTAAGTCTAGTTGGTAACGCAAATGCAGTTTCTGCTTGAGATGGTACATAGAATATTGCGACCATTACAGAACAATAAAGTCCATTAAGTCCGGGGACTTATGGTTCTGCAGCAGTCATTGCCGTGCACAATCCTTTTAAGTGCCGATCTAGACCAGGGTTGTTCATTCATTGCTGAGCTTGATTCAGTACTCAATAACTGCTTTTATAACCTCGCGTTATGGGCGATTTAATCAAGATTGGTTCTGTGATAGCCTTGTGTAGTGCCCAAAATCGTCATACATTCTACAGTAGTTTGGGGACGAGCGCCCTTCCAATAATGCAGAGTTAATCACAGTTGTCATGAATATAGAACGGTCAGATCAGCCTGTAGATTTGTATTCCTGGAAACTCGCCGAACGGTGACAGGTAGAATCCCTGTTTATGTAAGTAATTTGCTAGGTATATATAAATATCAATGACTATTTCCCCAGTTTTAGCTTACTATTAAAGGCGAGTTATGTGGAATATTTCTATCCGTACTTTGTTCAACTGTCCTTCGCTTTAGTTGTTCTAAATACTAACATGATTTAAAAAAAAATCAATGAAATTAAAAAAAAGAATGCTAACTTCATAAATAGGGCTCAGTAAGTTCTGCAGGACGAAATAATACAAAGAGCTTTTTGGAGTGAGGAATGCATCATGCTTTTGAATTATTGAAGAAACACAATTTCGGATCCGCACTCTACATTTGAACTGTTCTGATTCTGAATTTGTACGATGTTTTCTTTCAGTTCTGTGACACAATAGAGAATGACGACATACTGTATTTCAGGGGTTTGGAGGGGAGGGAGGACGGGCGGGGGGGGGGGGGGTGGGGGGGGGTGTCTTAAAAACATTTCTCTGTCAATTTTTATTAAGTTTCCTCTTTTTGGGAGAGCTCCAATATTGTATGCATTCTAGAATAGTTTGTTATTGATTTGTTTCACCCAAAAAATTGTGATGCTGACCTAGATGTTTTGCGTGGCATCCCTGCTCCCTAATTTTGCATGGCCACTATTTTTGGCCGGCGGCTAAGCGTGCGCACTGGTAAAGCTTGGGTTTTGGCACGGCCCCTGAGCATGCGCGCTCTTGGGAGAACGAAACATATGACCCAGGAATTTCCAAGGAAAGGCGAAAGAAAGGTCAAAATATGGCAGGAGCACAAGTTATGTGACGTCACGTTGAGTAACCCAACAGTTTAGTGTGACTGTTTCACGGAGCTTAAAATATCTCAGTAAAATGTGAGTGTGCATGAGAAAACCCGGTATAAGTCGGCAGAGCTGATTTTGAGAAAAATGGCTTTGAAGTGAAAATATGGGTCCGACACAAACCTCCAACTTGGCTGTTGTTTAGGGGACCGTGGCATGTTACAGGGTAAACTGTAGACGAGCAGTGAACACTACTCACTATGATCTCTATAACGGCTTTGTAATTAGACTACGGCCTCCTAACAAGATCCCAAAATTTCCGACTCGGCTGTTGCTAGGGGACCGTGGCATGTTACAGGGTAAACTGTAGATGAGCAGTGAACACTACTCACTATGATCTCTATAACTGCTTAGTTATTAGACTACGGTCTCCTAACAGCAATCACTCCAATATTACTTGGTCAATTAGCTATGGCCACTAATACGATTAAATGCCGTAATGCCGTTTTCTCAAAATCTTGTTTTATGGGGGTCATTGTCTTCAATTTATCAGAAATGTCTTGTCTTTTATTACATGTACAGAACTCAAAATGTCATGTTGCCGACTTATACCTGGTTTTCTCATGCACACTCACAAATAATAAAAAAAAAAGTGTTTAATATTATTGTGCTCTTGGGTTTCTGTGGTGTCTTGCGAAAAAGTCCACAGATAAATATATTCGCAGGGCGTTCGGTAGAGTTAGGCAAATGCTCTAGGTTCCAATATTGACCCATTAGTGCCGGAACTTTTTATTGAGGTGAAATGCGTTTTTTTCTTACAGCAAAAAAAAACAAACCATAAATGTGGGAACGTTGAAGGCTTTTTTCAGTCTCTTCAAATTTCAACATTTATTGGCAGTTGACGGTGTGTCCCCATAATTATAGGGACGCTAGGCACGAAAGGATGGTTTTTTTTTTTTCCTTATATGTATTATTAAATTTAAGTTCCGACGAGCATCATAATAATCTGACAAAGCGTTAAGTTCAAAAACCTACTTTTTATACAGAAATAATAAATGCTACAAAATGCTTTGGCATCAATTTACACGGCTATGATGCAAGCAAGGATGACGCATTTGTCTGTATTCGTGATATTGTGAAATGGAGAGGAAAAACAAAAGACAGCAGGACACACCCTTATCAAATAAAGGACAACATACTCTTAAAATCAGTGAAAACTACTGTCGTACAAGTCTGAAATGCAAATAAATACCGTGCATTATGTGCTGTCACTGAATAATCTACCAAGGACACAGGGTTGTAATCAATGGCCTACTGTCCTGCAGCGCATAGTCAACTGACAAACTCTTCAATACTTATGTGCATGTAACAAAGAGAAAACACAAAAAGAAAAATATATTCTGTCTTTGTATTTAGGGACTGACGTTTCGAAGTTTGGGTTTGGTATTTTATGTGAAAACATTCACAATATCAATTATGCTCTTTCAAAGTGACCTTAAATGAGAATCACACTCTGCCGTCAAATACAGTTAAGACCCTACTTTGAAAATTTTCACAACATTCTATGCTACTTTGTGTTTTACTTTGTGAGGAATCACCTTCCTGACTCAGATACATCAGACAATAGCCCAGAAGTTAGAGTACTCCTAGATGCGGAAGGTCTCAGGCTCCTTTCTCTCTTCTCCGTTGTTGTTGATGAGCCCTGAAAAGGACAGCTTTAACCCCCATGAGATATGTTATCAATAAGGTTAACGTCATCATTTCTATCACCGTTAGTCTTATGACAGTTTTCTCTATCAACGCCACCACCATCGCCATCACCACTTCCACCCCAACCACTATCAACCACTATCAATTACCACAAATCCCCATCCGACTCCCCCGTTCAGTTTCACCAATACCATCAGCTATTCAGCATTACCACTGCAAACAACATTAATCTGGCAAACTGGGTTGATTAAATGTTAATGTTTTAGAGTAATTGTCGGGGGCCTCGTTTCCTATTGATTTGATCAAAACTCGACAACCGTTATACAGAGACAAGACAAACAGTTCTCCTGTTTCAATTCCTTTGTTCATAAATGAACAAGCAAAGCAAAATTGAAAGTGAAATGTTATTCAAATGTAACCCAAGCATCCTCTAACACATTCCTAACCGATGTGAGGTAATTAGTGTTTTCATTACATTTATTCAAACCGTTCATGCCAAAATCAAAGCATATTCAGTTATGCGAAACAGTTTTTGTGAGTTTCAAGTTTAAATATTTTAATGGGCAGCTGTATTTGCTGAAGTAAGAGAGAGAGAAAGAGAGAGAGAGACAGAGAGAAACAGAGAGAGACAGAGAGAGACAGAGAGAAAGAGAGAGACAGAGAGAAAGAGAGAGAGACAGAGAGACAGAGAGAGAGAGAGGGAGAGAGAGAGAAAGAGAGAAAATTAAAGGAGAAAATTACAGTCGTACAGAACAAGTTTTCAGAACAAAAGTAACAACATCAGCACTATAATGGTAAGAGAGGTGGAGTCGAGACAATAATAACCAGACAATGAGGTCAGAGACAAAATAAAGTAAGGACTGCCAGAATGTGACAGAAAAATCACGAGTGTGCGGTTTAGAGTTGCCATATCGGTATTTTTGCCCCTCCCCCCGCCCCAGTAACTTTTAAAATAGATTGTTTAATTTTTTATACCAACTTGTTGCCAGTTTAGGACAATGATATCGAAACTGTGGTTGTAGCCAAATGTCCAATCTGACCTGAATCCTAAAGTGAGCTTTTCGGAACTGGCGCGCACATAGTGTACATATAAAGAACTTTTAATGGTCTATATTTTTTATTTTGTGTGTTTGTGTGCGAGCGGGGGGGGGGGGGTAGAGGGGCATACTCCAATTACAAAGCCGAAGAGGTGTTTAGGTCTTCATTTAAGGAGGTTCTCTGCCCTTGGCATTTACACCGTACTTTTCTTGTTGTGGTACTTTCTTTAGAATTTTGCCCAGGCAGCGGCCTGTTCGGCCAGCTCTTTTCGTTACCAACTGCCAAGGTATCTTTAACGTGCGCAACGTGCACACGGGCCCCCTGAATGTTTCGTTCTTATCCGAGAAGACTAGGTGCTCGATCCTACCTTCCATAGGATCAGGGACAGGAAAATATGAGAGAAATCCCAAAATTCCAACATGCCTTCACCGACCGGGATTTGAACCCGGTACCATTGGCAAGAGAGGCGAGCACTTGCTTCTAGGCCACCGCGTCCCTAAAGAGAGCTATGTCCACTGCTCATTTATAATTTACTATGTGATATATCACTTTGCCGTAACCATAGCCTTTTTTGTGTAAAGTTGAAACACCGCATTTGAGCAAGTTACGTCAAATTTTACATTATTTATTTCCATTTTCAGTAAAAAAAAATACCTATGTTCATCGACCATTCCAATTCTCTGAGTTTTGCATGCAGCAGACTTACATTCGCCCACACACATCGAGTACAATATCCTTAACGTGTCCAAATACAAACGCCCTTCTCGCACAGTATCGATTGCACAACAATTGAACCATATATCGATCTTCAGAAATAGAAGACGCGAGAAAATATCGATGTGTGTCCACGTTGAAAAGTTTAAATTTGAAAACTGAACGCAGAAAACTGAACTTGGCTATTTGTGATTGTTTCCATAGCAAATAGTAGGCCGAATTGGCGAAGGGTTTGGTAATTCCATACAGCGTACGGATCACGGCTTTGTGTTAAAGGAGTTTTATTGTCATAGAATTAGCAGAGAGGTTAAATACCACGTAGCCATAACGAACCTCTATGGAATTAAGCAAGGTTGTTTATTTTAAATATACACACGAATTTCCTGTCTACAAAATGTGTTTGGTGGTAGAAGTTGAACGATTTTTGTCTACATATCTTAGAATAGAATATTATAATACATTGTCGCCATTTACAGATATCTGTCAAACATTCTTTATCGGAAACAGCTGCGTTCCACCCCCTTCCCCCTTCTTCCCCATGCTTTCCAACTGATCTATGACTGCAGAGATGGAACCGGCTAATGGGGTTGTCAGTGGAAAAACTAAATCAAAATAGTATCGTACAGGCTATAAGTCCTTTAAAATTTTAATTTACCACTGTTACTATTAGTCCTAGGATTGGAATTCAAAGGCACAAACTCATGGAGCCTTTTTTTTCTATTCCTCCTCACCCCCCCCCCCACCCACACTTTATCCATTTCCCTCCATAGCGTCTCCCAACGACTTTGAGGTTATTGTACTTGATACTATCTGAGACGAAGTTCAACATAATCCAGGTAGAATGGAATTTCATATTGTTTAAATCTAAATCAACTAGCAACTTTTTTGTGCCAGGGAGAACATTGATCTAAAAACAACAAAAAAAAAAAAACAGCAACACTGCTCTGTACACCCAAACATGCGCTGTATCATGCTTCATCTAAGCTTCCAGTCTCATGCTTTTGACAGAATGGCATGTTTCCGAAATTGAGTGCTCTTGAACCATTCAGTGTAAACGTTATATTGAACCTATCAATGCCATGTCTTGCAAAGCTGTCAAACTTGATGAACATTGTCCATGTTTTGCTGAACAAACGCAAAGACACTGTCTAGAAATCGGGCCAATCCGCTTATTTCTTGGCGTGCCATATTCATTATGTTCTACCAGGCAATGCAGATCCATACATCTGTGACAGGACGGGCCGGATTATGTGAGCTTTTCAAAAGCCACCATGCGAAAAACAAAGGCATTCACCGGAGATATTCACAAGGTTCATGCCAAGGTTTGTTTCCCAGCCCGCGGGGTTTTTAATGACAAGGTTTAAAATTGCTGCTTTTGCAACTATGGACTAAATCAAGCGGAAAAAATAAGGCCATGGAAATAGGACCCCATTAACCCTGTTTGTGTGCAGGTATAGCAAACAGGGGATAAACTGGTTGAATGTCTAGGTTACAAGTCCAATGCCATTTCGTAAATTTATATCACGGTTCCAGCTTGGAAAATAATGAGGAGATTATGTAAATAAAATACGTGACCCTGCAAAGAAGTGCCGTGTGTTTGAAGGCAGATAGATTTCGGTGCCTTAAACCTATTTGGTGTCTGGCACTTTGGGCTCCAGAGGGTTAAACACTTTTTTCATGAACTCCTCACCAGAAATTCATTATTTAGCATTTACTTGTTATTGGAGAATGCGCACAGGAATATTAGAAGTTGGAAGTGGGTTTATTAATTTTTATGAGGTTGCGTAGTTGTCATGGATTAGAAAAAAATTAAACAACGTTTATTTTTTGTGTTAACCGCACTGACGGAGTGACTCTTTATATAGATAGCTTGACCCCGGTGTAGGAGGTTTCACGTTTGGAGGCTAACTTAACTAATTTCTCGTGGTATTTTTAATCTTCTCGTCGACGGTGTGACAGGAACGGCAATCGTACCCCTGATAGTGTCTGTTGTGCTGGAAAATGAACGTGGAACCCTAACAAAACTTGTTAATGGCAATGTTATGCTTGTCCAAAAGCGAAAAAGTATTTATAAACGTTTTCCAGTTAAACGATGATTTCCTTGAAACGGCTTATTAATCGAATCAGTTTCTCTCCAAGTATTTGTGTATGACATGCAATGTTATTTTAATAGTCATTTTATCCTGGCTGTATGTAGAGATCCTTTATCATCTGTATGTTGTAACTATTCGGGAGGAATTGGAAGAATAATCTCACAGCACTGATTCAGAGAAACAAATCACCATGTAAATAGAGACATTACTCACTTCAATTTACTCATATTCGGGGCATATCAGAGCTCTGAACAAATCATATCCTTGGCAGTGGGAACTTTTAGAATCAGCTGCTTAGAGCAGAACAAACTGAGTGGTTATTTAATAATTAGAAGGTTCAACGAAAAGCCCCAGGTCCGGTAGCTCTTAAGATATTCGGCGATTGCAGGTCAAGCGACTTTATAATTAACGTTCTACTTGTATTTTTTTCAGGTCACATCAATTTTAAAACGTAAAACGAATTTGCAGATTCCCTGATCACAGTACACATAAAAGAAACTCGCGAACAACATTTGAAATTAGCCTTTTGACAAGTTTTAATACGTGTCATGGAACAACTCCATTTGATTTACGATTCCCCTTTGCGTTTTTGTTTTGTTTGTGGATCTAACTCATTGTTTGAGCAACAATGCATTAAGTCAGGTTCTGAATGCGGGGGTATCTTCCTCACTGGTTTGATAACTGTTCATACCAGGGCAATTATGGCTTGTCATATACTGGCGGAGTCCCCTGGATACCTTGTTTTGATAGCCAAATCGCTCCGTTAATAGCCATGTTTGGCATCTTATCTCTGCTTTTATCTACCTGAATCACCTACTGGTGGCGAAAGCGCTCCAAATGGCCACGGTATTTTATATTTCAAAGCTGTTTGTTTTCCTGTTGTTATGGTCCATAGAACCAGATGCTGTCCATATAGTTTCATTTCGTAGACTTCTGAGTAAAATAAATACAAGAAAATTTAGTGGTAATTGCCTACTTAATGGAAAAGTAGTAGAAATTAATATTTGCTTTGGTTCAAAATTATCACTCAAGAAATTGCCACCATAAAAAGGTGCTCGAGAGTTAGCCTCTTTTCGTTGGACTCATGAGAATATGAAGGATTTAATTGATGAACTCGGGAGCTTAGAGGTAACTCCTTTATCAGTGAGTGTTGTCTGGGCTCATTCGGTGACACGAACAGAAAGGTATTGCTGAGCAAAGTGGTCATGGGTGTTATCAGCTATCCTCTTCCTCTTATTACCAAGTATACATTGTAAACGTTTACAGGATCAGTTTTCCCCATGGAGATACTATTATGTTGTCTTGGAATATCTGCAGGCAAAGCGGTCCACGGTGTCTCCGGTAGCTGGGAAGTTTGAGACATGGAAGAGAATAATAATTATATAACTTCCGATCTGATTAGTTTTGTGGCAAACTGGGTGCTGCCAAAAGGTTCACGCCGCTGAGGGTAACTAACTTTATTTTTCCTATCTTTTTTTTTTTTTTCATGTGAAACTTAATTATAAAGATTATGGGTATTTGAAAAAAGTTTTTCAAAAAAAGTCAATTCTGATGTAGAAAAAATGAGAAACTCGTTTTATGAGGGGAAAAATGTAATGTGTTCACAGAAAAACGTATTTGCCCAAAATATAACGGGACTTACTCCTTGGTTTCATAAACTTCCTAGTAAATCAACATTTCTGTAAACATGCAATTAAAACATATTAAAAGTGTCATGCAGCCAGACATCATGGTGGGCAAAACATTGACACGTATCAGTCAACAACATTTAAGAGAGTTTAAATAAATGTAAGCAGGAACCATGAGTATGTGTATGTGTGTAACGGGAGAGTCCCGAGAGGCAAATAAATCAGGAGACTATTTCATTAAGCTTTGCACAGCTTTCTGAGTAAATTAATTTCAAATGAAAAATGTAGAACAATCGTGGATCTTTCTAAGATTAGCTTTTCAGTTATTAATGAGCCACCTCTCATCAACTGACAAATTAATTATTAGCGAAGGGGGTCGAAAACCGTAATACCGGCAACGAAAAGGGTCGTAGAAAATCCAGCAAGTTTTGTACAAGCATAAGGGACAATATTGCAGCCTTAGCTCTATGTCGTATCTAAGTTATGAAATAGTGAGCGATAATGTTTTTCATGCAGGGCATGACTCTGAACATTTGAGCTCTTGCAAGGTGCCCTGCTGTAATCTTATTATAAAAAAAATTAGTGGCGGGAGTAATACATTGTGGTGCAATTTTGTCTATATTTTTGCCCAAGGCTGCAGCCTGAGTGACAGTCTAAAAAAATATAGAATTAATTTTCTCAAGTATCAACTAATCTAATCGTTTAGCTTTTGTATCGGCTTATTGTATTTATTCAAGTTTCAGGCAATTGTTTAAAAAAGTTACAAAAATGTAAAATACAATGATGTCTTCTAGAGCTCCCTTTGACAAGCTCCCCGCAAGGGAGACTGTTTAACAAACGTTCAAATTAGCGTGTTATGTCTTGCCGTGCCTGAGTTCTAAAGTAAGACAGTGGAATATTATGGGAAATGGCCCAGATCGGAGGGAGGGAGAGAGAAAGCTGGGAACACCTGTTTATCCCATGTAATGCCTGATACCTCATCTAGTGATATGATAATAACAGTCTATGGTTATTGAGCTTCGCACAAAAGACAATTGTACTCGTTGATCTTTAGGCACATGATATACATAATATAACATGATTGTTCTGGAGTCCGGTTGGACTTAGGCATGGTGTAGCACAACTCCCCTTCAATTTTCTGTTATAGGTGTTCGGACGTCAATAATCTGCTAGTTGCTCAGTCCTGACGGTTATTGTCCATTTTCTGGTCGTCCTTGCCCTATTTCTCTTGTCAATTTGCTTTGTACATCCAAATCTTATTCATTACAGCGTTAATCTTTCAAATCTATGAAAACCGAGCCATTCGTAAGTAAAGATCAAACAACCCTGTCAGAACTGCCTTTCTTTGTTTTCCAAATTTGTTTTTATCACACTGATACAAAAACTCCTTGTTCCTTCACAATGAACCTACGTGCCTTTCCGGAGCTATCGAAGGGTCGCTGTTGGGGAAATGTAATACCGTTTGTTGACGGAAACAAACCTGTAAAATTTTGTATGACAAAATCCAATCCATTATAGGCAAATGTTTACAGCCTGAATGGAGCTTTTGTGGGAGAGTCGTAAAGCAGGATGTATAAGAGCAGGTCTAGATGTTGTATTGATTGTCTTGTGGTCTCCACATAGTTGGATTTAATTACTGTTATCATATAACTACTTTATCTATCGATCATGTTTTGTCGTCTACATTTACGATTATCATTGTTATTATAGGTGCCATTATTGTTGACATTATTATTATAAAATATAACTACTAATATTAGTTTTCATCCGCCCCTCCAAATCTTATCATTACTATTTTTTACTTTTTGTGTCCTTCTCTTGTAATTATTTATCTATAAATTTTACTGAGTTAGTTATTTATGTATTTGTTTACTTATTTATGTATTTGTCTATTAATTCATTTTTTCAATTATTTGTTTACCTGAACTCTTAAAAAAAAAAAGAAACGAAACTTTTCTAATCCGAATGATCTCTCTCCTCCCCCCCCCCCCCCCGAGCCCCGAGGGCAGAAAATATTTATTGTCAATATTCCAAATTATTTTTTTTTCTTTTAGACTGCCACAGTCACTGATTGCCGAGGGCAATGACTGTTTACAGAACAGAACCCCACACTTAGATAGTTCAGTCACTGGAATAACTTATGGCTGGTTGGATTAAGTGGCGTCTCCTCTGTCTTCTCTATAATGATAATATGCCTGACAAAATAGAGACCAAATTTTTAATAAATCGATTGATCAGCGCCGGAGGGGGTTCGATCTGCACCGTTTCTCGATCAGATGGCTACAATTATTGGGTTGCGTGACGCCTGAGGCCTGGGCAGGGCAAGGCTGGGCTATGTCGGCAAACAGCGGTATCGATGTGTGTTTGTATTGGGTGGTGTCGGATTGAAAACAGGATGAGAGAAACACACAGATATGCACACTAACCAACACATACACGTACGCATGCATTCATGCACAAAGAGCACGCAAAAAAAAAATGCATGTACGTATGAGAGAGAGAGAGAGAGGGAGAGAGAGAGAGAGAGAGAGAGGGAGAGAGAGAGAAAGGGGGGAGGGAGAGAGGAAGGGGGAGGGGGGAGACAGGCAGTGAGACAGACAGACAGAGATAAACAAAATTATGTCAACTAATCAGGTACAGTCTTCTGTTTGCACACTACTTTTTTCTTGAAGTTTAAAAGTCAAAGATAGGATTAGGAATTATGTTTAGCTAACTGATCAGACATGGCCTCTAAGACTTTTCTGGAAATTGTCCAAATATTGGTTTTAAAAAAAAATAAATCTCATTATAAGTATTTTGACTGCAGGGCCGAAATAGACTCTACCAAAAGTGAATGTGGATTACCTACTCAACATCAATAAGAAAAGTACATTAAAGCTTAAAGCCAATTCGATACCTGGAATTGTGGTATCGGCCCGAGAGTACCTTCGTCCTGAATGTGGTTTAAGGTGAGGATGAGGGCTGGAAACCAAGAGACACTGGATGTTTGTGTGGGTGGTGGTGTTCGCGGGACGGGGTGGATGTGGGAGGGTGGGGCTATATTAATTTATTTTAAGTTGATCCTCCCTCCCCCTTTTTCCCCCGCTAGCTTTACCTGTGCCTTGCAAGTGGTCGAGGCCCTAGCCTTATCACTCTGTCCCGTTTGTAGTGGGCCCAATGCATTATTCACACACACCTAACATAGGGTCTGCGTGTGCGTGGATGGCAGTGTCATGCTTCCTTCCATAGCCTGGGATGAGTGGTTTACGAACGCAGTGTATACTTCATTCTGTGATGACCCGTGAAAGTGTGAAGCACATGTTACATATTCATTGGAGTTGTTACATATTCTTTGTGACTGAATTGTTTGTCTAGCTTCAAAGGCCCTTCGTAATATGTGGAAGAATTCTTTTGTGAGTGGCAATGGAACACTTTTAACATTTCAAATTGAATGTTTGAGTCGTGGCAAGTTGGAGTTTTTGCATCAAAAGTTTCATAGAAAAAGTTTAAGGTTAGGATTAACATTTACAGCTGCAATTAGATTTCGCTACTTGTCCACAAATAACTAATAGTTGCTGGTGAAATGGAACTATTGTGAGTCTTTTGGCTAACATAATTATGGCCTTCAATAGTCACGACTTTGAACTTTACATGATATGAGTACTGGTATACAGTCATGATGTGCCTTGGTATACTTTACTAAAAACAGAAAATAAAAACACTGAATTTGGTTGAAAGCCGAGCAGCTTAATCTGGGAACTAAGTAACAGTACATGGAAAGCTTCAGGAAACATCAGTGGTTTTCGTAGGTTTGTAATTCAAAGATATTGAATCGATCTCAGAAATGCAGAACAAATTTATTTATACAGGGTAATAACTAAGCCTATAAGAATAGGTTTGAGTAATAGATTTATGCACTCATTGAAACGGCTTATCCACATGCAGATCAAATACAATATCTGCCTTGACAGAGGAGTTCTTGAATTAGTAATAATTGTTAAAAATGTACATTAGCCGTTATTGTAAAGGGTACACTTGTTTTCCTTGACTAAAAGCTAAGTTTTACTTGACTGCGTGTAAGAGTGTCGGCGCCACAACACACTTCGCGGCCTTAGATCTTATTTATTCCAACTCCACTTTTTGTCCAACTGAGAAATTTGACGTTAACCGTTTGTGGGTTTGATTATGATGGTGATGTGTTAGAATGAATATCAATTGTGAAAATATACACCTGGACAATATTACATAGATTTATTGTAACTCGGGGTTTTGCATAGATAGAATTTCACCTCATTAAAAAAAAAACAACAGTAGAATTATAAATTAGTCTAATTTGTTTCAATACACTTTTATTCCTATTTTGAGCTCGAACATGTGCGAGACATGTGGTTAATTATTATTCTGTGCCTGCCTCATATCAATATCATCATTGTCCTTTTTTTTTTATTCGTTATTATAGTTTCATTAAATTTGAAAGGCGCAAGAATGAGTGGCAAACTGACAGCTAGGCAAAAGAAGACGGAAGGGAATTCAGCCGAACGGATTAAAGCTACTGAAGAAAATAGCACTAATTACACAGCAGTTTCTTCTCGTCCGGACAGTGGAGAGAATCCTGGAGACAAAAGTTTCGGTTCAACAAAAGTCAGTAAAACAGATTCGGATGATAGTGGAAACCGGACTGACGATCTAGGTGATCCACAGCCTTCGAAGTCAAAGAAAAACAAGAAAAACTTGTCAATGAGTAAAAATAACGGACAGAAACAACCAATGAATACGGATCAGGCTCCTGAAGGATCGTCATTACGGAAAGATCCGTACCCGCCGATAACTAATCATTTTACGGGTACGGAATCTAATGGTGAAGGTCCTGTAAAAGTCCCATCTACGGAAAACACAGGTGAAAAGGAGAACAAATCTGCAAATAAAACCAGAGTGAAAACGGCAAAGAACGGTAGAGGTATGGCAAATAACCAGAATGGAAATCAGCCTACGGATGACCAAGCGGCCAAAGCAAATGGTCATTCTGACGCCTCCAAGAGACTTTATGTTCCTCGATCAGGGGGCAGCGACGGGAGTGATTCTGACAAGAAAGTATCGTTCAGAGACAATCTGGAGGACCACTCTGACGCTCCTGAATCTCTCAATGACTCTAGTCCACCACCAATTGCTCGTGAGCGTGTCAGCTCATGGGGCAAAAAACTAAACCCACTGCCAGGCCTCGGAATTGAAAAGCAAACTCCTATGTCAGCTAGGGAACCTCTGACTCACGACAATCCAAAGCCTGAAGGTTCACCTATGTGGAGAAAGATTTGCAGTGACCCAGCTTTGCCAAAAAGTGCCAGAGAGCCAAGGGAACTAGAAGCCTTAAGTGATGACCTTTCCTGGGAGAGACAAGAGAGATTCAGTCCTGGACGAGGCGATTACGATTTTGAACCAAGCGGAAGAAAATTCACTAGAAAATCAGGGAAAGCTGTATTTGGGTGAGTTGAATTGGCTATATTTGTTGTCTTTGGGTGAGTTGAATTGGCTTGATTTGTCGTCTTTGTGTGAGCTGCAGTGGTTTGATTTGTTTTTGCGATCTCTTTACATCTGTATGTGTTTTAAAGTTTTTTAGATAATGAGGCTATCAATCGAGTAATTACTACTTAACTGGTGATATAATGCGGGATGTCCTTTTGTTTCAATTATATAAGTATTTATTTATTACAATATGAGAAAAAAGTCTCGGGAGAGCAAAATCTCCAGCGATCTCTAGCGAGAGGGAAGAATGAAATAGAGAGAGAGAGAAAGAGAGAGAGAGAGAGAGAGAGAGAGAGAGAGAGAGAGAGAGAGAGAGAGAGAGAGAGAGAGAGAGAGAGAGAGAGAGAGAGAGAGAGAGAGGGGTTTTCAGGCCTTTTACATCAACACTATGGGGTCCTGAGGTCTTGAGTCTAGATGTTATTCTGTAATCTTTTAGTGCCAGCTGTAATCAAATTTCTGTATCTTAATCAGCCTTAATCAACCTATGTCATACAAACAGTTGATAATACTGAAAGATCTATGGAGAGAGTATTAACAACCTTTTTTATTCTAATTTAATGTTATTAGAAGTAGTCTTTAATTTTGAAGTCGCACTTTCGTCCCTACTATGTGGAACTTAACTAAAAACGTGTCTTCCAAATTAATCTACTGTAAAACTGACTTTATTATGTTGACATCTTGTATGCATATGTTTGTATTATCTTGCCATGAACTAGCATATACCCAGGTGAACTGATGTCTACGCGAACATTCTTTTTCATGAAGGTCAATGAGTCAAGAAACAAAGTCTTTTTATCAAACGATGCTTATGAAATACACCGAATAATGGCACAGGTGCTGTTCAAAGATGGAGGGCACATTAAAAAGCCAAAACAAATTAAACCAAATACAATATGTTTCCATAGCTTTTACTTTCACTTTCTCGAGCCAGAGGCCATTTGAGCTCAGGTCCTATAGCCTTTTTTTCGTAGAGTTCACAGACTGAGATCATCCCGGCACTGCAGTGGTCTGCGTCATGAGAAAGTCGATGCAAGTTTGCACCTAAACTATTTCATTACAACTAGCATGTTGCAGGATCGAGAATCAACGTGGCAAAGAATATTTCTCAATTCCACCGTGTTTACATAGTCAGCTCAATTCAGCGGTAGGATAACGGCATAATACTATATTATGAAAAACAGAAACACTCCTTGAATCACGAGGGATTACCTCGGGCAAAGCTTCATTACACTCGCTTCAAGACATGGATTTAGGACATAAAAAGTCGGCCCCAGAGTTAGGATTAGCATTGCGCGGCTTCGGGAACTGCTTATTGAAGTACTTTGTTAGATCACTCAATAGGTGGATCTGCTACCGGGGCGATCTCGCAATGTAGAAATATTATAAAGTAATAAACATGCATAGATTAGGACATTGCAGTTACTTTACGTTGCCCTCTTCTTACTTTGCATCTGTACAGGGTGATTATGATCAGCATTTTTAACTTGTAAAACGCGAAGTTACCATGGTAGCTGTGGTATAACTGTAAATAATTATTACGAGAGACACAGATGATGGGGTCCCAGGGAGACTTCGTTCTTCTGTTTACACTGCATATAATTTACCTTTCGTTACAACTTCAAGGATAGATCAGAATGAGCAGTTTCAATGTAAGTTTCTGAAGCAATAATAATGTTACATTAGCTCGTTTTCTTATTCAGTCTTTCTCAAACAACTCCTTGACAGGGCCAGTCACCTTTTGAACAGCACAATCTCCTAATCCTTCTTCTGTAAGTCCGATCTCATCATTTTATCACCAGCCTCTACTTGCAATCCATTTCACTCTTAAATTCCAACACGAGCTGTTCAGTTTCCTTGTCTAGAGCTGAGTGTAGGGAAAAGGAAATGGCAAGGGAAACACCAGAAACCTTTCATGTAGTGAAGTAAAAAGAATGTTTTCGTGTGTTCGTATTTCGTCTCCGTTGTTTATTGATTTTTTGTTTGTCCGTATATATGGATTTTTTACCTTTCCATTGCCCTAGCCGTGACAACACAGCTTGGGGGCCAACTACTGTTTTCTCTGATCCCCCTTCACCATCTCTTGTCCCTTCAGTTATTACTAGTTCTAGCTCATATCCCAATGTAGCGACTAGGCTGAGAACCATTGATAAGTGCAAGATGAAAATTAGTTATAGGTTCTCAGATATCGCCAGATCGTGCAATGTTCAAGGTACCGTGCTGTACAAAGCACAGTCTGTTGTTCCTTGTGAATGTGTCCAGTCGTGCTTTACGTTGACCAGGGGTCGTGTGTGTCAAAGTAAGTTCGTTGTACGCACGGGCTGGGGCAAATCCCATACAATTTCCTGGAAAGAGAGTGGTGTGTGATGTTGGATATGGGAAATAAATCTCATTTCCATGATATTGCAAAAGACTTTTGCTAATGGATCGTAGCCTGATTAAGAGACGAATAAAGAAAATACTGAGTTGTGTTCACTGCTCATCTATAGTTTCCTGGGTAAAAACTGTTGAAAATGGTACAGAGGTGGAGTCAGGTTGAGGGTGGATTGAAATGATATACTTTAATTATAACCTGCTAGGTATCCCTGGAAATTTTCATTATATTTATAATTCTAGAAATTAGCTTGTGTTAATTTTAAAAATTCCTTTGTGTATATTTTACTCACTTTTCATTTCACTATCCATCGCCAACGCTCTAGTTAAGCCTGATCTCCTCTCGCCGACTTTATTGTTTTATTCCTTTGTCTTGTTCGTGTTTCTTTGGCCAAGGCGCACCTTAGCCGATTTGGATTGGCCGACTAATTGGCTGGTGACGTCATGATATTGAGTTTCAATGAGACCTTGCGCACCAGCCAACTAATTGGATCTCCTCATTGAAACTCAATGTTATGAGCCCCGGACCTACTGATTCATTGTGTTAAAGTGTTTAGTTCTTATTATAACAATCTACGACATTTCGATTTGCTTTAGTTCTTATTGTAACAGTCCACGACATTTCAGTTTCCTTAAGTCCTTATTGCAACAGTCTACGACATTTCAGTTTTGTTTAGTTCTTATTGTAACAGCCCACGACGTTTCAGTTTGCTTTAGTTCTTATTGTAACAGTCTATGACATTTCGTTTTGACAGTTGTTTCCATTCTTCTTTCTTTAGCTTCTCTTCTCTTCTTTCTATTTCCATTCCTCAGCAATGATGTTACAATGTTATCGCTTTTTATTTAATGGTATCAATAAAGAGAGTGCGTGTGTGTGTGTGTGGGAGGGTGGGGTGGGGGGATGGGGGGGGGTGGATGAAAAACCTTAACAATAGCAAATGCATTAGGTCTGGTGGCTCTAAAAATGTAATAAATACATGGCACGTGTTTTGTCTGTATGTACGCGATAAACCTTATACGACCCGATGTCTGGCACGCAATGCAAGACTCCTGTGAACTTGTTGTGCTTGGCACAAAAAAGCCTATCAGTTGGACAAACACAACGGCCAGTGACCTTACAGAACTGGGAACTTAAATCCTTTACGGGTACACAAAACAAGGTGTAAATTAAATGAAATTGTATCCACTGTGTTTACTGAAGTGAGGTCGTTCAATCTGTGCTAAAGGGAGAGTGGTGATTTCTTGGGGGGGGGGGGTGGGGGCGGGGGGAGGGGGAGGGCGGGAGAGGGCTTATAAACGCAGCATACTAGCACTTGTTGTATCTGAACTCTCGTCTCGGAGATTTGCTCTAGCTGACCAGGACTTTGGGTCATTTTTAAAAAAAAATTCACTTTTGTTTGATCTTATTTATAATACTGTGAAAGCTGAGAATTACCCTAAAGTAAGATGACCAAAAAAAGCCGCGAAAGGCGCAAAACGGCCATTGTCGTGACGTCGAGCCGTCAAACTCAAACTCAAACCCAAACTCTGACGGTTGGGAATCTTGTATTGGCTACGCCGTGGTGGGGAGCCGTCGGCCAGTGACGCTGATGGTACCTGATACAAGAAGGTCTGTGGGTGATACTCTGGAGAGGAGGGCGTGTCTTTTTATACCTACTGCGATGAGGCTTAGCTGTACCACGGCCGTATTTAGCCATACGTTTTTCTCTCCGACAGAGGCCCATGGCTGTGATCGTCTTTAAATGAGGACCTTCAACACCAGCTTTTCACGCCAAAATACAAACATCAACAGATAATTTGCCTCCCCCACCCCCACCCCCTCCGCCCCCTCAAGTGTAACTTTCGATATACGTGACAGACTGTAAATTAGTAACGACAGAACTTATGGGTCATAAAGCTAAAGCACTCATAATGGGATTTTTTGCCACCAACTTATTTCCAAAAAAAATATTTCCAATTTCCTAAAAAGTTACTGTGGCTATGAAGAGGTTGATGTGGCCAATAAGCTAAACCAAATCCTGAAACTAATCCTTGCCTTCACCTTCAAACCTCAAAAAGAACAAACAAACAAAAATCTGGCTGCATCGTGCATGACACAAGAAGCCACTCCGATAAAATTTTTAGTGGATCTGGTGAATTGGGCTTACCTTGAAATTTTTATAGCTTTTTAAATAAGAAAATAAAAAAAATTCTAAGACGATTTCAAGATAAATATTTTAAATCAGTGCAAAAATTACCAAGCGTTCATTTTATGAGCAAATCTCAATTTCCACTGTTCCCCTTAGAAGGGCTTTTCTGAGAAATTTGTTCTTTCACCCTAAGCCCAAATTTCCCAGAACCATTCACAATTAACAGTGTCACGATTAAGGTTGATGACCTTGTACGCCACGAGTATAGAGGGGGTAAACTTAGCAGGGGAGAAGGGGAGTTTAAAGTTGTTGTCGAGCATGAAAGATTACTATCACGAGGAAGGTCGGTGGCCTTGTGCGCCACGAGTCTAAGGGGGGTGAGCTTAGCAGGGGAAAACACGGTTTTTAACATTGTTGACGAGCGTGGATAGATACACACGACTCGCTTTAAACTAGTCGCGTGTGCAAAAACCTCGGGAGTATAAGTAGAGGAGAAGCTCGACACACGTGGTTCCCAAATTATTCATTCCTAAAGGAAGAGGCAGCGAGAAGTGGTCCGGGCGACAGGTGGAAGGTCGTGCCATGGGGACCAGGGGTGTTATGTATGTGAGGAATCTATGAGGTTCCCAAGTTATTCATTCCTAAAAGGAAGACGCAGAATTTATCGGTCCGGGCGACAAGTGGAAGGTCGTGCCAGTGGGGACCAGACGTGTTAGGTGTGTGAGGGATCCATGATGTTCACATGTATTTCCCAATAAGAAGAATTTAATCTGTCCGGGCGACAAGTGGAAGGTCGTGCCATGGGGACCAGAAGTTGAGGAGTTCTGATGATAGGATGGGAACCCATCAGAAGCTCGTGATTTGCGATGGCGGGTGTGAACCGTCGATGTGCTGTGTGTGTTTGCAGAAGAAGAGTCTTTGAGGACGGGATGATAACCCCTCAAGGAGGTAGTAATCTACGATGGCGGGTGTGAACTGTGTGTTCTTATTTGTGTGAAGCCAGGGACGTCTGTTTCCCCTTTTATCGTCGAAGTTAGAGATCTAGAAAGGATCGTGTGAACTCTGGAGACGTGAAACTGCATCAACGAGGAGGGCAGCTGTTGACAGAGACTATTAAGTATACGTAGTTAAGTTTATGGACAGAGGGGTTAGATCTAGATGTGAAACGGGGAACAGATAATAGCCATGATCCCCAAGAGTAAATTTGAAGTATCTCTGTTTTTGTGATTATGTATGTGATTATCATGAGTTGAATGTTTTGACATAAGTTTTGTCATGCATTTATAATTAAATATCGTTTAATTTAAATCTCACTCCATGTGTCCGTTGATCGCTGGTCTGCTTGCTTGGCTTGTTAGCTGGGTTTGAAAGGTAAATAAGTTAGGTACTCATCACACACGTGGTCGTGACCATCTTCACGCACGTGATCGTGACAACAGTCATACGCCCCCCCCCCCCAACCCCCCGCATTATTGTCCGTGTCTCTGTCTTGAGTCTGGGGATAGGGGAGAATGGAAATGGCAGGGGGGCATATTCTCAGAGGTGTTACAGAAACTTGATAAACACAGCAAGTCATTATGTCTATTTGAGCCCCTATTAATTTATCTGAGATTTTATGTTCATTTATATACAATCTGACGAAGACGTTCACGTTGTTTCCTTTTTCCCCTTTGGTCTCAGATAATGGGTGCTTGACAGATTTACATGCTAGCATGACAGATTTACTTGCCAGCATTTAGCGCCTAGTTAATGTCTGTAACTTTCACTGCCAAATTTCAGTTGTCTTGCTTTGATCCACTTCACCCTCAGCAGTGCTAGCCCAATTTAGGGGTGAAACATATGACGGCTGGTGCAGTGGCAGGACTAGTCGCTCACCGCCCGTAAATTTTGCTTCACGCTAGAACGATAGGCACTGCTCACACCATGACCCAGCGGCATGCAGCGGGCAATGCCTATTGTGTTTGTGTGAAGCAAAACATTGTATACTTCTTTTGTATTTTGTATACTTCTTTAATGCCTTTTGGGAAATTTGCCTTAGTGTTATTGCAGACACGTCGTCGCCACTGTGCAGCGCCGGTTGGCGAGGTTTTTTTAGGGGGAGGGGGGGAGTGGTAGATATACGTTTTTTATTTAATTTTGCCCGGGCAGCGGCCTTTTCAGCCTGCTCTTCTCGATTTCCAACTGCCAAGGTATCTTTAACGTGCGCAACGTGCACACGGGCCCTCCGAATTTTTCGTCCTTATCCGAGAAGACCAGGTGCTCGATCCTACCAACCATTGTACCAGGGACAGGAAAATAAGAGGAAAAAATCCCAAAATTCTAACATGCCTGCACCGACCGGAATTTGAACCCGGTACCTTGAGAGGCGAGCACCTTGCTTCTAGACCACCATGGGTGGCGAGTCACTGGTCTGGTGCAAATACGAGCCACGGTCTGTTTCATCCCTAAAAGCGCTGCATGTAAGATATGTACTTAATGTTGCAGAATGTATCGGTCAGGTATCCTTGGACTGACGTTTTCTCGGGGGTGGGGTGTTCGTCAACAATGGGAGAAACAAGGTGGTAGAGAAAGAGGGTGGCGATGAGAAGAGAGGGAAAGAAGGAGGCGAAAGGGGAGAGAGGGAGAGAGAGAAAGAGAGGAGGGGCAAGAAAGAGAGAGAAAGAGAGAGAGAAAGAGAAAGAGAGAGAGAGAGAGACAAGGAGGCGCGAAAGGAGACAGATAGACAAGTAGATAGATAGATTTGCTAACTACCCCAAAGATGACTTTCATTTATCGATAGAGGGTGACGAGTAATTGCTTTGTGAACGGACACTTCAAGATTTTGTTAACTATTGTATCACCAGCGAACTCTGTGACAGTCGTAAACTTACGCCTGGTACTGACTTCTGTATAACAATATTGGTGACCGAAAACTGATATTTTATTTCACGGCCTTTAATAATCATAATATGTGTGTATCTACTGGCTCTGCAAATGCTTATGATTCTGGAAATCTACAAACGCCTATTGTTAGCGGCATGTTGTCAAACAGTCCCAGATCAAAGGAGGTTTGCGGCATGCTGTAATCAACTGCAAACTGGAAACACGAATGTAATAGAATGCAGCCTTTGTCCAACAGGCTAGTGTCTTTATTACCACTAATACCAGGGTAGCGGGTAATTGCAGCACTTATGTGTTTGGGTGATTTTGTTTACAGCCACGGGGCTTTTAGGGCATATAATAGAGATTTAAGTGCACTTGATGGTACATTTAGAACATTAAGTTCGAAGTTGGGAGGCGCATGTCTTGTTTCTGTATGTGAGGGGGCGGGGAGGTGGGGGTGGGGGTAAGGAAGGTGGAACAAGGGATGGGTAGAAAAAGGGGGAGGGAGGGGGTCGTGCAACAAGGTGTCATGACTACTGTAAACAGATGGAGATAGAGAGAGAGAGAGACCGAAATGCTGAGACGGTTGCGTTGCACAGAAACGTTGTCAGCACATCACAGACAAAGGTATTGGCTGTTTCATTTGACGTCACACAACTTGCGTTCCTATGAAATTTTGAATTTTACTGAAAGTTGCAAAACATCATGGGCATAGGGACTTATTGGGCTAAAAAAAAAATAACAGCTGGCGATAAGCCATGAGAAGATAATCCTGATAATTGTAGAAACCACAGAAAAGCTGTGGGGTCGTAGCATGGCTTAGAGCCAAGTCAAAATATGGCACATCGTTTTCTTTGCGTTTCATTGTGTCGTTTCAGTAAAACGCAAAGAATAAGGGTACGCCATTATTATTTCTTACGCGAGGCCTTGACTACACATAACTTTTTCATTTTGCATATCATTTTTCTTTACGTTTTAGTTTTATCGCTTGGGTATTGTTTCTTACACGAGGCTTTGGTACATACAACTTTTTCTTTTCGCCATATTTTGACGAAAATCCCAGCTTGTCTCTGTACTGAGTCTGTTACTGACACCACAGGGACATTTAGATGGGTTTAGGTGTGTTACTAAAACTCATCTTTCATGAATGTGCACATTCCTTATGAAATGCGGCTTTTCCCCATCTTTTGTGGCGCACTCCCATTCCTCCTGCCACCTTTTTAAACTTTGGACCAAGTCCTGCCGCGTCCTGCCCTACAGATTTTGTGTGTGTGTGTGTCTGTGTGTGTTTGTTTAAACATAACAGCACAATGACGAATTAAAACATTCATAGAAATAAGCAACTTACAACTTACTGCAGTGTGGGTTGCACTGGTTTACCCGGCCCTGAACTGGGTGCGCACGTTGTTTTTTTTCAGTGCAAAACAACAACAGAGGATTTACTACCTGTGGTTCCCTATAAGCAGGGATTTAAATTATGTACCCTTGGTGTGAAGCCTGGTATGCTTAGTTTGGCCAGCGGTCGCGGACACACAGATTTCGTGCTCTGAGAATAACAAGGCTCTGATGCGTCAAAGAGAACTTTATTACTATTATTCTTGGCTCAAGTCTTGTTTTAGGGTAAAATGTATGAATGTAAAGCTTTGCATTTTTCTGTAATAAAATATTATTAGGCCTACAAGATAATATGATAATAATGATACTAATCAAGATAATAATAATGTAATAATAATGATAATGATAATCTAATCATCAAATCTAGAAAGAGTAACAGGTTAACAAAGAATGATGCGGACAGCCCGCTGTCTCTTGTATAGTATGAACATTATTATCATTCTCAGGCATATCATTGTTATAATCATTATTATAAAATTTGGAAAGATATGAAGACTTATTTCAAAAATATTATTCTTTTGTAGGTTTTTTTTCACTGCATGTGGATCTTAAATGAGGTTATGCAATGACTGAACTTACCCGTATCATATAACCTTTGAGAGCATTACGTCAGTGGTCTTTCCTCTATAGCCCATCTATTATTTAGGCTAATGACCCCATACAGGTAGAGATAATGACCCTCTACAATGGAGGCTCAACAGGTTTAAAAAGGTGTTTTTCAGCAAAGCTCACGTATTCACGGTGAACAAATACGGACAAATGACGCAATGAAACAGCTCGGTGCTAATTTAGCTGATCGAGTTCTATAAATTGTTTAATACCAAGAGAGCATTTATCTGCTTTGAAGCTCTGGAAATGATCAGTTCGACAGACACTGACACTGGTGTCACCACATTGGTGCTTGCATTAAATTACTGAACGAAACACACATTGCCAAATACCACAATGATGAAGTTGTCTAATTCGCTCCTTAAGTCGTCATAATCTAGAAAACTGTATAAAAAAAAAAAAAATCACAGGTACTTACTACTATCATTAGTACGGTATTACAATTTTTCTTCAGAATTTCATTTGTGAATAAAAAAAATATAAACATCCTATAAACGAGAGAATAGATCAGGATTAAGTTTAAAATTGGGATTTTTAGAAAATGAAAGAACTTAGTGTTTGACGATGGTGTCAGCGAAGTGAAAAGTCAGTCACCCATCCCTATCCCACCCCCCAAACCCCCACCCTTCATGTGTCGAAAGTTATAATTATTCACGTATGTACTTGCAAGAAGGGTGATGTAATTTGTATTATGACATCTTTGTACAGAAAGACAAAATCATAACATTGTATTTTCTGCAGGTGTGCCGAACTTTCTTAATGTTTATTTTTCCTCCTAGTGTATACAGGGTTTGTTTCCACATGCACGAAGACAGGCAGACAGACAAACAGACAGACAGACAGATAGACAGATAGACAGAGAGAGGAACGGACTGACGGACGGACAGTCGGACGGACGGACAGACAAACAGACAGACAGCCACAGGCAGACAAACAGAGAGACAGACAGCGCACGAACGGACGGACTGATGAATCGATGGATGGATGGATAAATGGATGAATTAACGGACGGATGTTTGGATGGATGGATGGATGGGTGGGTAAAGGATGATGTGGAGGGTTATGTGTCTTTAGCTTTGTATGCACATGAGTCTTTTGTAACATAAGAATATAGACAATGTCTTTTTCTCCACTTCTTCAGTCTTTCTCTCATTCATTAACTCTTTCCTCTCCGTATGTTCTTTTGTTTTGGTACTATTATCTGAAGTGCTGCCGTTCTCGTCCATATTTTTCATGTGAATATCCTAGTATAGTAACTGTACCTGTCTCTGAAGCCAGCCTTTATAACAGTGGTTCTCAACCTTTCTCGGGCAATCATCCCCCTTAGTCTCCAAATTTGAATTAACCCCACCCCACCCCCACAAAACCTCGCCTCAAACCTAACAGATACATTTCACAAGAAGACAGACTACATGCAAATTACGATGCAAAGTTTTTCAAAGCCTTATTAGTGACAATAGGCAATTCATATTATTCATTATGAAACAGAAAGCTTTCTCTATCAAATGCGCTAACAGTAATAGGCCTTTTCTGTTCATACCACCCATCTACGCGTGCTTTTGAACAAGTCAGTGGCCGCTCTGCCTTTACCCCTAAATCATCCTTCATTTATGTTTTTGCTCCACTATCTCACCCTTTCATCGTTATCATCACCCGTGTCGCCCTATTCTGGGTTCTTTGCCCTCCTGGACAGCAAAACCGCTCCGGCCTCATCGCCCAGGTTGAGAACCACTCATCTGCAACAACCAGGTATTTTCACCTATGTTATGACAATGCCGAGATGAGGGCGTATACAACGAGGTTAGTACATAATTCAAGCCCGATAGCACACCGTGTTCCCACCCTGTGCCATTAATGCCCTAGGCTGTTCCACAAGAGTTGATCAAAGTTTGATGATGTTCCCAATGAATTGAAGATCGAATCGTTGCTATTGATTTGATTGGGCGACAACGCTGGAGACTTGACATTACCTAAAGGGAATTTTTAGGTTACCAATGTCTGCTCTTGGCAGCGAATGTTTTTAAATGTTTTATCAGCATTTTACAAGGGAAAACTTCAAAACTAAGACAAAAAACAAACAACAAAACAGCGTAAGATCTAGCTCTTGTGCATAATTATTTGAAATATTGTAGCCTTGTAACCTCCCCTCCCCCCGCCCCCTTTTTTTTAAAGAATAAAAATACAAAAATAAATTCCTTGAAGGAATTCATAGAATATTCGGCATAAATGAGTTGACGTCCATAGTTTTAAGAATGAATTGGAGATCAAATCGTTGCCTTTGATTTGATTGGATGACAGCGGGAGACTTGACATTACGAAAGAGGAATTTGCAAGTTTCAGGAAGCGAAGTTTTTAAATGTTTTATCAACATTATGTAATGGTAAAGCCTTAAAAGAAAAGCAAAAACAAGAGAGCGTAAGACGAAACTCTTCATGCATAGATCGAATTACTTGAAGTATTGTAGTCTTGTAATCCCCAGTCCCACCCCGTTTCCCCCCCCAAAAAAAAAAAATTAAATTAAAAAAAAAAAAAAACACTTGAAGGAATTCATAGAATACTTAGCATAAATGAGTTGACATCCGTGGTTGTACGAACGGGTTTGAGATCGAATTGTTTGTTACTGATTCAATAACAACGACAGACTCACACTACGCAAAGGGAGTTTTTTGGATCACCATTATCTGTTCTTAGATGTGAAGGATTTTTAATATTTTATCAGGGATGTATATTAAAAACTGAACAGTGGCTTTTTTTTTTTTTTAAACTTCTATTATATCGATTATGAAACGTGAACATAGTATCGGGAAAAAGAAATATGACATTATGAGATAAGATAAGTATCACTTTACTATCTCAAGAGGGAAACTGATTTCCATTAAGCGTTTCAGAGAACATGGTACATAAATCTTACGTATTTATACGCGAACATAATAATTCAATAACAGACACAACAGATGATGTGACATGGAATGGAACCTTAATAAAATACGCAATGTTAATATCAGAATGTAGGACAACATAAACACAGGAAAATGGTAGACGTGTTACTTATTATTGTAATGAAACGTTTGCCAAGAGAGACTAATATAATTATTATACTAGCTGAGGTCCCCGGGATAAATCGGTTTGAATATTGGTTTCAGTTCTGGGTGGTTATTATGGATCTGCTTCATCTGGGCTGTTCCAATTTGTTTATTTATTTTTGTTTGTTTGTTTTTAAATAAGTCTTACTGCTCTGCCTTTGTGAGTTGACACCCTGCGCATCCCGTACAATAGCATGATTTGCGCACGGGTTAGTGTGTTTGATAGTGAACACATCGCAGGAAGTGATAACGAAACCTTAAAATGGCGAGCCATGACTCGAAATAGATTTAAATGATGGCGAAACAATAAATTTCCAATAAAAAAAGAATACACCGACTTGAGACTTCTATTAAAAACTGTGCAACCTTACATCCATTCTGATGTACCATATACAATTTGAAGTCTTGAGTGTTGAGTGGTTCAGAAGCATTTTGCAACGAAAAATTTCACGTCCACAAATATATATAGTACTAGATGACGTACCGGGCATTGCCCGGAATATACAATCATGTGCTCTCTCTCTCTCTCTCTCTCTCTCTCTCTCTCTCTCTCGCTCTCTCTCTCTCTCTCTCTTATAATAAAAGTAGTAATCTGCAGTCTTGCTTCAGAACTCATGCGCGCCAGGACACTACGCACCAAACTGAACGCTTGATATGGTTACTTTTTATGAAATGCACGGTACTGTAACATAATGGAGCCAAGATGGAGGATTGAAAATTAGAGCTATTGACAGCACGATGAAACAATGCATTTTTTTTTTTAATTCAAGAACCAATCAAACTAAGCAAAATAATAAAAATTTCCGGGCACCCTGCGCGGTATTTGAAATGAACATGTAACATTTGGTTACTGTAGATGGCCTAATAAAAACGCCTTTTGCGTTCAAAGGTAGAGAAAGTGCGTAATATAATATAACTAGCTGAGGTCCCCGGCCCTGCCCGGGATAAATCGGTTTGAATATTGGTGGTCTCAGTTTTGGGTGGTTATTATGGACCTGCTCCATCTGGCCTGTCCCTATTTGTTTATTTTATTTTTGTTTGTTTGTTTTTAAATAAGTCTTACTGCTCTGCCTTTGTGAGTTGACACCCTGCGCATCCCGTACAACAGCATGATTTGCGCACGGTTTAGTGTGTTTGATAGTGAACACATCGCAGGAAGTGATAACGAAACCTTAAAATGGCGAACCCTGACTCGAAATAGATCTAAATGATGGCGAAACAATAAATTTCCAATAAAAAAAACTACACCGATTTGAGACTTCTATTAAAAACTGTGCACCCTTACATCCATTCTGATGCACCATATAAAATTTGAAGTCTGAGTGTTGGGTGGTTCAGGAGCCTTTTGCAACGAAAAATCTCAAGTCCACAAATATAAATATATAGTATAGATTAAGATAGATTATGAACAACGGCATAACTCGTCCTTGCCAAGGGAATTAACTCAATGTAAACCATGTAGTACTTTTGTCTTGACACGATTTTTAACGATTCCATTTTTGCCAAATGTTTCAAGGAATTTGATCTTTAAAAAAAAGTTACAACCTTTCATAAAATACTTGTTTTTGATTAATAAATGATTATGTAATCATAATTCCACAGTTTCCCCCAGAAGACATTATAGCTAGGTAATATGTGTCATATTTCACAAAAGTTCATGCTATGTTACTTCATGTAATAAACCTGTTATTGAGTTCTGATATGTGTAGGTATTGATGCGTTTGATGTGTGTGCCATTTAATGATGTGCCCTTACACGCACTGTGTAAGTGAATTTCCATCGCGGGAAAAATAAAGTGACTTTTATGTTATCTATCTTGTCGCACTCGATAGGAGAGAAGATCGGAATTGGTACAGGATCATACAATGGGCTCCATAGAAGATTATTGAAGAATAAACAAAGTGCGTGGGAGGGGAGGGGAGCAGGGGAGATGACGAGGGGGGGGGGAGGGAGAGAAGAGGGTGGTAGGAGAGGGGACGAGAAAGAAAGGGAAGGAGAGGTACTAGAGGAGGAGAGAGAACGAGACGGAAAGGGGAAGGGAAAGAGAGAAGGTTATATTAAATTATGGTATATTTATATCATAATGATTTCAAGAATGCACCATAATCATCCAGAATTGTAATACAATTATTGTTTTGATACAACGCGGTGCTCGGAAGATTTCGCTACTCACTTGTAGTATACCTGCCCATAATGGTACACCGAGTATATGTGTGTACAATACGCAGCCATTATAAAGTCTAACATTCAGAAAGTTCTTTAACACTGGAGACATCATACATCGAAGACTATACTCCAGTGCTGGGGGCCTTCGTTACTTCCGAAGCTAACTTACGCCATTAAAACTGCCCTATATTTACAGTACCGATGATAGCATTTGCTAGACAGTACGTAACGTATTCAAGATTAACGTTTATTATGTGATCAATTGGTGTTGCCTCCGCAAGAGGTGCTGCACTCGTTGTTACCCCCAATAGCGGAGTATGTTCTAATCCCTCTATGCAAATCGTATAAACAAGATGTCGTGACACGGTACATGGGGGGTGCACGGAAATAGTGGCCCACTTTACAAACGCAAGCTTGGACACCTGTGATACAACCCCCTCCCCTCCACACACACACTCACACACACCCCGTTCCCTGAAAAGTGATTTGACTGGGAGCTTTGCACCAGCAAGGCTTGTTTTTTCATGTATGTGTGCAACTAAAATGCCGTCTCGTTGCAAACCTTGATGAAACGCTCCGGTTCAAGCCATGTATTGTCATGAAATCATAACAACAGAGTTAACTAAGGTCAGCATTGTGCATTTAGAATCAAAGGTAACCAGTTTTGTTGTAATAGGTGCGCATTAAAATAACTAGGGATCAGTACTTCCTCGCCAGTTTGACCATTCAACTTTCAACAGCTTCCGACTGGTTTTTTAAACGTCTCCAAGTGGTTCTTTTATCAAATTTTGTATAAATTATCACGAACACCCCCATCAACACAAAGTTTGGTACCTTCACTTGCAAGTGCTCAATCTGTAAATTTATTGGTCCCAACTAACGCCAGAATTTGATCTCTTTGTCCACTGACGTCTCAGCCCGAAGTTGCAAAAATAAACGAGTGTACAATTTTATTACAGGCTTTAATGCTTCTTAAAGAAGGAACCACAATTATTCATTAGGTGCTGATTTAGCATAAAACATCAGTAAAGAAAATATCTTGAGCATGAAGAACTAGAACAACAGTGAGGATACTAAGGTGGTTTATTTCCGCAGCATCAGTGCTTTATTTGTAACAACTGTGGACGTCATTTTTAGACAAACTTTCAAGTGCATTTCAGATAATTTGTTTTATTCGTATGCCATTGTCCCCATAAAGAATACCAGAGGTATACCAGTTATCATCAAACCTTCTAGTTGGCCTTGGCGGGGAAAATAACCTAGAAGTTCATGGTCGAACAGGAAACTATCATTGTATTCTAATGACCAACGGCTTTATCAGTGTGGCAGGTCCAGAACTGTATTGTGTGAATGTCTCGCTCTCTATTCTATCTCATCCATACACCCTAGTGTGTAGACAGAACGGGGCTAACATGGACACAGTTAATGATACTTGTCCTTAATCACGCCCCCCCACCCCCCCCACCCCCCATCCTTCCTGCCCCCTCAGAGTAAAGAATTCCCCAGTGTTGTAAATCTTGGATCTTGGCACTGTTGCAGATCCTTGTAATGTTAATTTAGTCACAGTTCCGACTCTGAACATGTAATGGGCACAGTTAAACTGTATGACTGGTAGTGATCAGTGAATAGAAAGTGAAGAATTCCTTTATATTATCACATGGTGAACTGTGTTTTGGGCGGTGTGCTGTAATTGGATGTTGAATGTTGAAGAATGTCTAAAGATTTCATTTGTTATTTTTTTCTGCGAAAAGTACTCTGTGATCTCATTCAAGTGTTTTGTCTGTCATTACCAGTTTAATGACTTTGACAAACGGGAAAAGATTTTTTTGCTCTGCTGTGGTTGAGAGATGATTTGTTGACACGAAATCTCTCTGGTCTCGAAAGAATTTATCATATTCACATTGTCTATGGGCGCAGTCTGTATTAGTTCTGCACTAGAAGGAAAGTCTTGTATTTTGTAATGGTAGATCACGAGTGTGGATTCCGTTTAAGATTTTTCAAGTTTCTCAGCATGATTTGCTGCTGAGGAGATTAGTTCTTCATCACAACATTGTCATTTGGAATACTGCATATTGTTTGTAATGTCTGATGAAAGTGCAAAGCTAATGACAATCACACAAGCGTTGGAAACTATTTGTTGTTTATCTATTTCCAAATTAGCTGTGTCAGGTAGCTTACGATATACTCTGAGATGAGGAAATGTATGATTAAATTTCTATGTTAGTGACAAATAACAAGTGTTGTATTTTTGCTAAGCCTTAGGGGGTATTATATAATAAGCTGCGAATGTCACAGGCAGTGCTATTGCTGCCAGCAAAATGTACACTTAAGAAATAGTGGCAGAAGCTGACTGTGTCTGACAGGGCTTAGTATGAAGAGGTCTTCCAGGATTTACTAAGAAAATATAGGAAATTACGTTGTGCACTTCTTGTCTACCAGCAGCTGACTGTGCCGTTCCGGGCTTAGTATGATATCTCCGTTTACTCCGATTCAGCAGCTTCTCTGTGCTTTCTACAGTTGCCCAGAAGAAGACAATAAAAGTTCTTCATGCTCCGAGTTGCTACTTGGCTCCCAGAAAATTTCACAGCTTTTTGTCTCAGTCATGGTACAGTTCTAACGATTATTTTGTTCAAAGTTTGATGTCTCGAAATCATCTCCAGGTAAACGTTTTCAGAAGTTTCTTTCTGTGACTCCAGTTTCTTCTTCTGTAGTCCGGTATTAAATTTCCAGCAATTACATATGCATTTCTTTTGTACTGAGAACATTATTCATGTGTCGAATGTCGCCACTGCCTCACTGACGACATTACCAAATATCATAAAAACGACAGAAAAACTGTGGGGTCGCAGCAGGGCTATAAGCAAAGTCAAAATTGGGCAAAAAGAAAAGGTTGTATGTTGCAAAACCCCGCGTGAGAAATAAAACCCAAACAATACAAAGCAAACTAAAGAGAAGACAGAAAATAGAAGCACGTCCGTCCGCCAAAAGCATGGAAGCTCGAAGTGATGCGTGCTGCTAACGAAGCAAGAACTCGCAGCTAAGTAAACTGTTTCACTTCGTTCCCGTTGAAGTCTTTTTTTTTTTTTTCACTTGAAAAAGGCGAAAGCCGAAAATTGTGTGTATTTTCTGTCTTCTCTTTAGTTTGCTTTGTATTGTTTGGGTTTTATTTCTCACGCGGGGTTTTGCAACATACAACCTTTTCTTTTTGCCCAATTTTGACGACATTACCATTTCACGACGGCATGATTGTTCCTACATTTACAATATTGAACAGCACAAAGTGTACTGTCATAAATGAATGAAATAACTTGTGTTATTTCCAGGCCCGTTTTGTGTACAGCCATGCTTGAGGTTTGTCTACAACAGGCTGAAGAAATCAAACTATTCTAGTCCTGAGTGATAAGTAATGTCATTAGGCAACTACTCGAACAGAGTCTGACATTCTATGGCAAGATGAATTAAGCATTTAATTGCTGGTCTGGTAACTGGAGCAAATAGAAACATTGTTGTCAAAGACGTGCTTCAAATAGGACAAGCCCATTTCTTATTCTGATTGACAAAGTTTATTGGCGTTAGCTTTCTGGTATTGTATTTGTATACCTTTTATACTATGTAATTGTAGTCATTCTTCCATCGGTTCGTCCATCCTCTAGTCTTCCTGACTGTTTGACGTAGGTATACGTGTATGTGGGGAGCAGTATCTATCTATCTATCTATCTATCTATCTATCTATCTATCTATCTATCTATCTATCTATCTATCTATCTATCTATCTATCTATCTATCTATCTATCTACCTACCTATCTATCTATCTACCTATCTGTCTATCTACCTATCTACCTATCTATCTATCTGTCCGTCCGTCTGTCTGTATGTCTGCCTACCAATCTATGTCTGTATGTCTGCCTATCAATCTATGTCTGTATGTCTGCCTATCAATCTATGTCTGTATGTCTGCCTATCAATCTATGTCTGTATGTCTGCATATCAATCTATGTCTGTATGTCTGCCTATCAATCTATGTCTGTATGTCTGCCTATCAATCTATGTCTGTATGTCTGCCTATCAATCTATGTCTGTATGTCTGCCTATCAATCTATGTCTGTATGTCTGCCTATCAATCTATGTCTGTATGTCTGCCTATCAATCTATGTCTGTATGTCTGCCTATCAATCTATGTCTGTCAATTTATTTGCCTGTCCGTCTGCCCGTGCGCGTGTCTATCAATCTGTCTAAATATAAGAATGCAGTCCACCATGCCCCAACTGGCGCCTGACAATATTTTTTCGGAATCGCCTCTGCCCATGTCCAAAAGAGTGATAGGACATTTCATAATATCCAACAGGTGAGTGTTAGAAGTAGGGCAATCACCTCGATACCGCCCCCCAGCCCTCGCCACCTCCAACCCTTCGTTTTTAATTGCCAACTCGATGTGCTGGCCTACTTAAAGTTGTCTTTTCAACATTGAGTATCGTTCTTAGCCGATATAATTTGGAGAGGCAGTGAAATAATTAAAGCCTTTGTTTGCTGGTATATCAGTCCCAGCTGGGCTTATCAGTTCAGGGCTACCTGCCTGGAAACTGCTGGGAGAACACGGAAATAGTTGGAACTTTTTGGCATACACACATTGAATTTCTAGGCGATTGTGAACAGATCTGGTTGTCGACCTAGAACCGAATTTAAATGACAACGTCCAATGCTTTGGAAGCAAACTATGGAATTTCTCTTTGTACGAAAACGCCGGTACTTTGGGGGGACTACTCTAGGCCATGAATGTACTATTCAAACTCCCCACATACTAACTAAAGAAAGGGTTTATTGGCTGGTCAAGTTTTGTTAATGTCTCAAAAGTAGTACTGTGTCCGTTTCTTTAAAAAGACAACTTGTGGCCACCTGGCTACTTAAAAATCTTAACTTTAACCCCAGGCCGGAAAAGCTATTTTAAAAAAAAGGAAGGGGGGGAGGGGGGGGGGGAGGGTGCAAAGAAAATTTTTAATTTAGCTTCACAGACCATATTTATTTTCTCCAAAAGATTAAGTACCTGAGAAAAAAGACTGGCAGTTGTAGGAAACTGAAGCAAGACACAGGTCATTTTCATTATTTACTGTTTTCATAGGTACATAAATAATTATGTGGCCAAAACAAAAAAAAAGTTTGTATCTTGCATGTTGTATGGTGTACTATTTGCATTCCAGCAGGTGCATAAGTGGGTAAAGACTGTTCTCACAGTGTATTTTTAAGTTATCTTTACCTTTGTTCTGTGCCCGTAGTTGATCTCAGAAACGCCTCTGCCACATGCTGCACTCTGGGGTAATCCGTGAGAATTATAGGTGACACATTATCTTAACTCACAATGCAATCGTTTGTCTTTATCATGTATAGTTTTAAATTCTTTCTCTCCAGAGGCTAGCTGGAATTACGCACCTAAACATTGCAAAATATCGAAGTGTAAAGAAAATGTTATAGGCTACTTTTAACATTGTTTGGTCTTCAGGTGGCGCAGTGACTGTTTCGCTCGCGGCCTTAGCATTATTTTTTTTTTAGACAGATTGATCTGAGGATGGATTCTATATGTTCTCTTTCATCTTCTGTGATGAACCAGTAAGTAGAACAGAGCTAGCGTATGGCAAGCGAGGAAGTCATAAAAACCATTATGCGTGCATTATCGTATGTACTCTTTTGTTATAATAATATCAGCCTAGTTCAGAAAGATGGGTTCATTATGGGGATATAATGTTGCATACTTTATTTTTCAGAAAAAAAAAAAATCTAGATATCAAGCATCTCTGTATCACTGTATACCAAGTAAGTCGTACTAACACTACACCATTTTCATCCAATCGCCCCTTTAACTCTAGATTTTCTTTCATCGCCCTCACCCCCCCCCCCCAGATCCCACCCCTAAAAATCCCTACTCAAACCCAACAGATATATTTCACAAGAAAAGGGATTACACACCAAGTATAATGTTTTCAAAGCCTTACTAACGACAGTACGGTGCTAATCTTTCAGTATAAAACAGAAAGCATTCTTCATCAAATGCACGAAAGCAACCACGCATGCTATTGAACTCTTTGCCCCCCCCTCCCCCTCCCCCCATAATCGTCCTCCAATAAGGGGACGTTCAAATATAATCTTACGCCTCGGAGGGGGTGGGGGGGGGGGTGTTTGGCTCCTGTAAGAAAAGTGTAAGAAAGGGGGGGGGGTGGGTCTTGAACCAATATAATATTACACTTTTGTGAGGTGAGAATATAAAAAGAAATAAAAAATTAGACAACATAATAAACAAATAACATAAATATCTTTGACATTTATATGATGAAAAACCCCTTTGTTGATGATAACTAATTTAAGGCAATTTTGACATTGTCTTTGACATGAGTCTCATTTTTCCCTCATTTGTAAGAAAGAGTATGTGTGCAATGTGTAATTATTACATGTATTATTGTAATATTACGGGATTTGGGGGGGAGGGGGGAGGGGGGGGGGTCAAAAAGTCCCAAAAAAAGGTGTAAGATTATATTTGAACGTCCCCAAACATGTTCGCCGCCTGTCGCCCCCCCCCCCTTTCATGGTTTCCGCCCCCTTATCGCCCCTTTCTGCGTTCAGGCCCCCACCTGAATATCAAAATGGCCTGGCGTAGTGCGAAATCGTTCACGTTGAGAATCACTGGTATGGAGATTTAATCCTGGGATTTGGTAGTAAATGCAATATTGGAGAGGTTGGGGGGGGGGGGGAATTCCTGAAATTCCTTGCACCTTGTATCAAAATCATTAGAATATACAAAGCATAATATTACACCGTGTGTGATTTACCAAGAACAATAATTGTCATTTTCAGCCATTTGGTTTCACTGGTACACTGTCTCTTCCTTCTTCTGTGGTTGTTGAGATAGATAATTAACGCTTTAGTTTGAAAAATAAAAAACCTGTTTTTAATTATAGTATTATGCAGTTCAGTGCACTCAGTTCATTTACATTAAACTCCACCATAATTCTGTAATCATGTCAAAGTTGAAGTATTCGGTCTTCATTATAGTATCAACGGTGATTACGCTTCTTAGATACACCTGCAAGCGGCACTGAAGAATCTCCATCATCCAAAATGTCGGGTTCGACCAAATTCACCTTTGACCGAGAAAAATGCCGTTTTTCCCAGCCAGGTTCCCGCGATGTAATTACCTGTCTGAGAAAGGAGTTCACCGAATTATGATTCAGGGCGGCCTTGGATGACAGACACATTTGAAGAGACTATTACCAAGAGCGTACGCTGATGTGGTCACAGCAGGGGCGACTGCTTGTCTGTTTCAGAGCAATAGTATTCCCCTTAATTCGGCATAAAACATCCCTATAAAAGGCCCACGCTCCATGATCAAGGCGGGCATTTCCATTACAATACTAAAGAAGGGGGCCATTTGATCAATACTGCTAAAGGAGGACTGTCTGCGGAACTGTTTTTGAACTGCTCTTGGGCGATCAAGGACAGGAGTACTAGATCTTGGTCACGCTTAGTCTCAGAAACCAAAATATTCCTCATTGAATAAAAATACAGCTATAGACCAAAGACTCATAATAAAATAGTAGTCCTTGCTATAGACCTTTACGTCCAGAGCAGAAAGTGCTCATATTAATATCACATTTTATTGCGAATAAAACATATTTTATTTTTTGTCAATCGTAATTTTAAATAGCTAACCACAGACCAGTGAAGCCATTTTGCCCGTGACGTATTGCTGTTCACTACTAGATTGACTCATTATTACCTCTGCTAGCTGCATATAAATTATCAACCCTTTGAAATATACTTGACACGCAGATGGACGTTTTTATAGAATGTGAATATTAGTTTGCACCATGTGGATAAATTAGGTTTTGTTTGTTTGCGCGATGAAGATTTGGGAAGATTTAAGGCTAAGACTTGGGTTGGCACTGAGATTAGATTGAATAATTTAACCATAAAACGCTTTTTGTCGGGTATGTGGCTCCAATTACTTTTGTCGGAAATTGGCCACCAATTGGTAACCTAGATCGTCATTCATATTGTGATTATTTTGGCTACATGGCCCAAACAGCACCTACCTATTTTTATGCGCTTTTTTCTTTGTTTTTGTCACTGATCCGATCTCATTGAATTCCTTCTGCCCGTTCACTCTCCTCTTTGCAAACTTACTAATTGATCATTGTACAGTTATTATCTTTTTGTCCTGTTGAGTAAGAGAGTTTATCGCCTCATAACATGTTCATATAAAAGCTTTATACAAGGCGACGATCCCCTACATAAGCTTTCATGGCCTTGAGATGTATGTTCGGCGTTTCCTAATGCCAAGAACAGTCCACAGTCACTGGTCTTGAAGTTGTTTCTCGACTTAAACGGATGAAAAAGATATTCAACGCCAGTGAATTCCATTTCCTTGTGAACAATGTTGTAACTGTCACATGATCTGAAGTATATAATGAAAAGTCTGCAGTTGTTGTATGTGTTTCTTTGCCCTTGCCATTTTTTTTTTACGTAATGATATTAATGAAGATCATTTATACAGCGCCCAACCCCCAAACTGTTGTAAGTGCGTTACAGAATGCCTCGTTCTCTCTATTTGCAACCCACCCCCCCCTCCCCACTCTCTCGCTCTCTCTCTCTCTCTCTCTCTTATCTTTCAGTCGTTCTCTCTCTATATATATATCTATCTGTTTCTCTCTCTCTCTCTCTCTCTCTCTCTCTCTCTCTCTCTCTCTCTCTCTCTCTCTCTCTCTCTCTCTCTCTCTCTTTGTCTCTCTCATGCTAAATATGCATACACATACATATAACATAGGCACAAAGTGATGTAGTCATTATGTAGTCATTTTCTGAAATCTAGTACTCAGCCATGTCCCAATGATGTGGATTTCCAAATTTAACGGCCTGGCCCATTTCTGTTCAAAACAGACATTAATTGTGATGTCAGTGGTTTTTCCAGGTTTGAGGGTGGAGGAACAGCCGGGTTTTTCAGACACCTTTCTACAATTACACTCTAAATGAGATACGGCTGTTTTATGACCAGGTAGATTTCAGATGATGCCGTGTTGTAATCAAGTCATCGGAATCTGATCCTCAATCGATTACAGTTCTGGTGATGACTCGATTTGTGTTTGGAAATACCAGCTAATGTGAAGCTGGAAGCAACTAACCTTTAACCTTTCTATTCTTCCTTGCTAGAATATGGGTACTGTTCAATCTTATTGTTCTGAATATGAAGACGATCAAAACACCTGCTTCTCCTCCCGCCTTTTTTAAAAATGTGTCCCACAAAATAGGGATCCCAGTATTTATTATGCCTAATATTAGTAAATCCCTTTTCTGCGATGTGACACCTCCCCCCCCCCACCCTTCCCCCTTCTCCACCCGAAAAGTGTATTTGGCAATGTCCCGCGTTCAGGAACATGCAAGAGGGAACAATGAAGTTCCCAAAAAATTAACATTAGGGAATAAATGTTTGTTTAATTTCTCTTGGATTCTAGATTAATATTTCTTATTGTTTTCTTTCGGAGGCCGGACTTTACGTATTACAATATTTTTGTTTTGTTTTATTTTGGCCATATTTTATGTTGTGTCAAGCCCTGCTAGCAACGATCCCACAGGTTTTCTGTGCCTTTAAACGTTTTGTTTTCGCCGCATTTCAACATTGTACATGGCTCGACTTTCACCCTGCAGCTACAGCTGCTTCTTTGTGTTTATATGTGGGTGATTTTACCGAACATTCAGTCATCTCCTTTGCTTTACTGGCCATTAATGAGTACTAGATTTAGGTGTTTTTCCTCTCCCCCCCCCCCACCCCCCAACCCCATGTATTGTAACGCTTTTCAAACGTTCGGCTGCATCCCATACCCTTTCAACAATGGTCACTTTTCGTATTTTGGCTGTAATCTCTCTCTCCCCCCCCCCCCCACATATAAAACCTTTCAAAATGATGTTTTGCTTGGGCTATTAGACCATTTTTATTAGAAAATTTAGAATATCTAGACAATCCTACAATTCACTTTGTTACAGAAAAAACAACATTAAAATTTTTTCATTCATTTACCGAAACTGAAAAAGTACGAACATACCCAGGCCCCACTGCTCCCAGTATCATATGTTTTTCTTGCTACGAGGACATTTCCCTCGCTCCCCCCCCCCCCCCCCCCCTATCGTACGTCTCGTATTTAATAGATGGCCCTTTACCCGGAAAACATTTGAAGAGCTACCAGGATTGAAGTTTTGAGTTCGTCTATTGATTTTGTGCGGGTAAATTTGATCTCGTGTAATTTTCATGGATTCAAACGTAAAAAAAAATGTGAAATTTTGTTTATTGTTTGATCTGAAGGTATTATTTTACTTTTCGGAAGTCACTTATATGCAGAACAATTTTGATTGAGCGATGAGGAGGCGCATGTTCACATAGTGTGTCCAGGAAACGTTCTGGAAGTGGCAGAGATAAAATTACGGAATTGTTCAGTCCCTAAGTCCACGCTGTGGTTGCACAATGGCACACCTGACTCTCAACCGGAGTTCAGGACGCAAATTTTTGCCTGTGGAATTGGACTCCGATTCAGAGGATGATTGGTCACGGTTTGGGTAAGTTCTTGTTCAGGAAGCTACGATAGAAGCACGTCTTGTATTTCATTGATAAAAGATTCCTAAAGCAAGGCACCCCCCACCCCCCTCGCTCCCTTTCTGAGATTCGGATTTCACTGTTGCAAAGCATCACGGTCACCACCACCGCTTTTTTAGGAGAAAAGGAGGGGGCTGTCAGGAGTGTAGCGCTTGATAGTTTGGCTGCAATCGTCTCTTTTTTTTTGGAGATAAGGAGTGGCCGAAGGGTTGGGTGAGTTCTTTTCTTCTTCCTGTCAAGGCGGTTGGTATCGGAGCAGAGGTCGCAGTTTCGATTCCTACCTTGATCACGTGGGTTTCTCCGTCCTTTCACTCCTGCTAGTCTTTTCTTGAGCTCGAACTAGGCCTCACCCTATATCTGAATTATTTTCTTACTCTCCCCGAAGTTTCTGCTTAGCTGCACTGACCATCGTTTTTGGTGAAGCAAATGAAACAAACCCAAAGAGACTTGATGAAACAGCGGGAGGTAAACAGATTGTTAGAATAAATTTAATGCCCATTTCATTCTGTATTAAATTCTCCAAGTGTAATATCCGAACAACCCGGCAATACAGATGCGTGGATAGAAAAGTGCGTGGATGAATAATGGATTTGTGAGCGGTTGAGCTGCAAGGATGAAAAGGTGGTTTTCTTTCATGTATTACAGATGGGTTGATGAGTAGATGGGAGAATGGATGGGTGAATGAATTATTTGAATTAATGAACATTTAAACTGATGAATTTTTGAATGGGTAGATGAATAGATAGGTGGATGTTGAAGTAGTTGGATGAATAGATGGCTGGTTAGTTGAAAGGACGGATGGATGGATGGATGGATGGATGGGTGGACGGACGGATGGATGGATAGATGGATGGGTGGATGGATAGATTGACGGATAGATAGATTGACGGATGGATGGGTGGGTGGATGGCTGGCTGGATGGCTGGGTGGATGGATGGATGGATGGCTGGGTGGATGGATGGATGGGTAGGTGGATGGATGGATGGACAGATGTTTGGATGGATTTGGTTACATGGATGCTATGTTATACAAGGTGATTTAATTGCTCTAGTAGGATGGAAGGATATAGTACATGATATCATGAATGAAGGGATAGATCTAGATAGACGCATTCTCACAAACCAAACAATTTGTTTTAAATATTGAACATATCAGTACATCTGTAAATCATTAAAGGCAGTCCCAGCCTAAATACCGCTAATACATTCCAGAAATAAAAGATACAAGATGACAATGTATGAGATAAAAAACAACAACGAGATATGTGCAATTAGAAATACAAGATACAAAATACCTAAGATAACAGAGAGTGAAAGGGGACATTTAAAATAGGAACAGCGTATACACCAACCTGGAGGGCATCCTGGCCTGGTATCGTCCAATTTTTTTGGCCAGGTACAGAATTAAAAAAGCGGCAGCCAGGACGCTTTTTGTCAAAGTATTCTTGCATAATGCCGTGTTAACGAAAACTTTCCCCCACCTTAAATCTTAAACTCGAGTCCTAAAAAAAAAATATATATATATACATAATTATATTTCAAAACGAAAGCGTCATTGTCAGTTCGAGGAGTGAAAAAAAATAAAAAGAAGACCTAGCGTTTTGTAGGATGAATGTACTGATGAATGAAAGAATACCTTTTAAATGGAGAGGAAAAGAATGCCCGAGACATGAGAAATAATTGAACCTCTATAAAACTTTATGGCAATAAAAATATCTACAATATTACTTTCTAAAGATGACACCCCCCCCCCCCCCCAAATGCACACACAAGTGAGCGCACGCTATTCGAAAACCTGCGAACAAGCAATCATCAAACGATACAAGATAACAACAAAAACAGGAAGAACGGAAGTAGTAGACAAAAACGAGTGAGGAACCGAGAAACAGAACAATTCACGAAAAGCAGGTGTAAGGATTAGAAGGAGGGTGTAGAATAATGACTGTGATCGGCATGACAGGGAAGAATCACTGTGTGACACGGGTGCTCTCGAACCTGCCAGTTAGAAGTCTGATGAGATCTTTGACAAGCACAACACGGTAGTCCCTTGGCATTTTCAAGAACGAAGATTAAAATACCGAACAACTAACATCGTGGACATAGCCTGTCCTATAGGTTAAATCCAAGCACTGCCAGTTACATCATTGTGATGTAGTGGTGAATCTACTATGAAACTAAATAAGCTTCAAGGCCCCTGGCCCCAGTGAGGGCCTGAAGAAACTTTTTTTAACTTGTGAATTTTGGATGTTGCCCTATTGTTGCTGGTTGCGAAGGGGTCCCATAACAACATCCAAACTTCATGATCCCAAAAATTTAGGCCCGCCACGGCTGTGATGTCCCTATAGGTAAAATGCTCATATCCACCATCTTGTCTGTCCGGACCCATTTAAGGTGTTGCGAACCAATCGGCGGCGAGTTTTAAAAAAGTTCACTAGTGTAAACAATGACACGTGTGTATACGCACATGGGAGACGTTCGGTCAATTCTTTCACTTCCGTTCCCTTGTTTACACGGATGGTAGGGAATCTGACCAGCTTGGATACATCCTTTCCACCCCTGTCACAACAGTCAACTGCAATGCAACCAGTAGGCATTTTAACCGCTTAGACACATCTCGAATTTACACTTATCAGCTGATCCACCGGCCATCTTGTTTGGCGGAAGTACAAGACAAAAACTCTGTGACGTCATGCGCATTCTACCTATATGAACAGCTGTCCAAAGCTAAAATTTCTTAAGCAGTTTCTCAGATTTGTATGCCATTGCAGCATCAAACATGTCTTTTTTATTGTAACTTCAATATTTTGTGGTAATATTTAAAAGTAACATTCCTGTTTTGCTGACTTCTATTAATACACTCATTATATTGCGCAAGGGAGTAATCATTATAATTAATATGTAACAGCCTGCCCTTACTGTCGACAATGGCAATTGTGCACGTTAGGGCATGACACAGGTGTAACGAACTGTTACACTTGGCATGGTGACGCGGCAGATAATTATGATCACCCAAAGACCTAATCTGCACGGCCCGGCATGCTATATTTACTGTGCCTTGCAATAACAGTGGTGCGTGTCTTCATTATAATGACTAAAGACATAACTGTCTACTTTACTAAAGTGTCTTTAATCATTTCAAATTGTGTCTGTCTATTTCAGGAGCACGACGACCCTCTCGTCTAACACTGACAATTCTGATGATTCTGATGATGTCTTCAACGTTGTACTCAGGTGAGTAAAACTAGACTCAGAAATTTAATGGAACTCAGAAACCTGAAATTGCTGGATATTTATTATCAATACCCATTAGATTCAGGCCTTGGAGAAATCATTAACGCCGGTGGTACACTGTCAATTAGTCTGTTCTGCGACTGTTTTGACTCAGTATGCGAGGTATCTCCTTTCCGCCAACTGACTCAAAACAGTTTGGACGCTCCAGAACAAGTAAGACAGACTTGTTTCGATCTCGTCAGTGTGCGAGGTCCCGTCCAACTCCACAGTCCACATCAGCTGACATTAAAATAGAGACAATACAGAGCGGACCCAGAGTTGACCCAGTGCAGTCAGCCCTTGTCCCCTGTTGATTCATTACAGATATTACACATAATTACAAATTTAATACAGTTCTAGCACTTTATAACGCCATGGTTCAGTTACACAAGAGCAATAGCAAACATATTTTACTTCGGTGACACAAGGACAATACCGAATACGGCTATACTACTGCTATTGTAATATCTTCAGCAATACAAGAGCAGTCGCGAATGTAGAGATGCGTACGTATACTTAAGATCTCTAACCCTGCCCCTTACCGTTTCAACCAAAAAGTAGGGGGAAAACAAAAGGAAAATCCGAAAGAATAATTGGTTAAGGCTGTTGTTAGGAGTATTACAGGGCGGGGGGCGGGGGGGGGGTTTAAAATCCTTATCCCTGGCGCAAAACACTTGGGGTACGTACGTACAGGTAACAACAATGTACAACAATGTAATTTATTAATTAGGAATCTTCATATTCGAACTGGCTTATTGTGAGACATGAACATTGGAGAAAACTGGTTTTAAAAAGTTAAGAACAGTCGACTTTATTAATAATTATGTTGATGTCCACGCAAAAGGTAAGATTGTAGGGTATGCAACTCCTTCAGAAATTCGTGTTATTGATTTTTTTTATTTTATGGATTGTCTCCCTGCACAGAGTTCGTCCACTCAACAATCAGGAAAAGAACCGCCGTGACAAATTTGTGGCTGACTTTCCAGGCGATGGTCAAGTGACAGTAAGTGGGATCATTGTTTTTATAGGAAGTATTGTTAGATCTAGTGCATTTTCTAGTGACAAGGTGGTCTAGAGGCAAGGTGCTCGCCTCTCATGCCAAGGGTCCCGGGTTTTAAACCCGGGCAGTGCAGGCATGTTGGAAATTGGATTTTTCTCATATTTTCAAGTCCCTGGTCCTATTGGGGGGTAGGATCGAGTACCTAGTCTTCTCGGATAAGGACGAAAAAATTCGGAAGGCCCGTGTGTACGTTGCGCACGTTAAAGATACCTTTGCAGTTGGAAATCGTAAAGAGCAGGCCGAAAGGCCGCTGCCCGGGCAAAATTGAAAATTGAAATTAATAGATTGAAATTTATCCATATCATCTCCCCCCCCCCCCCCCGGCCAGAATTTATTATTCGTTATTAAATATATATTGTTATTAATAAATATTCAAATATTATTGATGTGAACTGTTTGTGAACTGATGTGAGTTGTTAACTGCGCCTAACAGGCTGCGTTACAATTTGCTCTGAGATAGAGAGAGAGAATGAGCGAGACAGGGAGAGAGAAAGAAGCAATGCAGTGTGTTGAGCGCTTCGCAGGCTGCTCCATTCTGCTCTGTGGTTGACATGTTGTTTCTGTAAAGCACATAGAGCATTTTAAATGGATATGCGCTATATAAATGCTATACATTATTATTATTATTATTATTTTCATAGTAATAATATGCATTCATTAATAGATACAGGAAGCTGGACGAATGAAGAATGATAATTATACGCTTTCCAGTTTGGGGAATGAATCAAAGAGTTCGTTTTTGTATACTTTTCTTCCAAGAAACAAGTTTTGGCATTATATAAAAATTGATCATGGATCTAGGCTGATTATCCAACAAAACAGTCAAGTAGCCCATGTAATATGACGCTGAACGTTTTAAAACATCGAGGCCTTATCATAGACAATCACCATCCTTATGGTGGTACACTTTTGTACAGGGGGATGAGGCGGAGGCGAGGGTTGAAGCCAAGCGTTTGAACACGTACACGGGAAGGGTTTGTTGGGTGGGGGAGAGGGTAGGGGGTAAAAATAGCAAAGTCAAGCATGAGTAGCCTTCTTTATGAATGACTCTTTCTCTCTGTTCGCTTTTATTGTTTTTTTTTTGCATATCATGAATGCTCATTGTTTGGAAATACATAATCATCGAAAAGATCTTGAATCTAAATGTCTCATCACTTTTTTTTTATTGATATAGATTAGGCCTCGCCTATTTCATATATCATTTTTTGTTTTATAACTCCTGCTTTCCAGGTCAGTAACTCTGGCACCCATCGCAGTTTCCAGTTCAATGTAGTGTTTGAACCAGACGCTGCACAAGAGGATGTGTTTGAAAACTCTGGCATCAAGAAACTGGTGGAAGCCGCCTTAAGTGGGTCAGTTGAAAGACTAATTGTCACTCTGTTCTTTTATTTATTTATTTACTTATTTATTCATTCATTTATTCATTTATTATTTATTTATTCATGTGTTTATTTATTCATTTTTAATTATTTATTTATATTATTTATTTATTTATTTATTCATTCATTATTGATTGATTTACTTATCTATTTATTTATTTATTTAACTTTTCACTTACTTATTGGTTTATTTATTTATTTACTTTGTTTCTTCTTTTTTTTTTTAAACTCATTTACAATCACTGAATAAACATCAAATAAGAAATATGCGATGGGCCGCTAAAAAGAAAGAAAACTGGCACAATTATTTATTTATTTATATATGTATTTTGTTTTCATTTCTAATTATTTTGTAATTTATTGTATGGTTTCTTCATTGTTTGCTTCTAAGGGGGGGGGGGGTCTTGGTGTTTTACTTTCTTTGCCATTTTCACTTTACTTATTGTGTATGTTTTGGCTGTAAGCGTATTAAATTTGTTTGTTAGTGATTTATTCCCTCTTTTTATCATTTCGTTGACCTCTTCATGTGCAGCGGAAATCATATCATCAGCTGATCTTCATCATCGTCGTACCGCTGCCATTACAGTAGTTGCATGCGCTACTGTTGTGCCAAATGGTGTTAATAAATGAAACGAAATACGAAAGAATCATACAAACAACCGTGTATACATAGTATGTAATAACATACCACTTGCTACTTTCAGATACACTTGCACTGCATTTGCCTTTGGGCAGACTGGCAGTGGTAAAACTCACACAATGACAGGACCCCCTGCCCAGGTCAGTAATTTGCTATTTTCTCACTTATTTTACAGTAATTATCAATAATTATGGTCTTTTGCTTATTCCGTTAAAACTTTTCCATTGCTGAACCCATAGCATTATGATGTAATATATAAATGTTATTCATCATCGGCCTTGAAATACTGAAGCCGTAGCCATCTATTAACTATATTCATAATTATATTACTAATTTATAGATACGTATCAGCATACATTAATCATTTAGTACTCCAAAGTCAGCGAGCCTCATTGTGGGACAGTGCTGATGTGGAACCGAACATGTATAATAGACGAAAAAGTCTCTTGTCTGTGGGTTGTATTGAATTTCTTGTGGAATTATTGTTTGCTTGAGGCAGTAATGTCAGCTTATTACAAATAATGACATATAACCAGACAAGACCTTAATAAAACATCAGAGTACGTTTTTAACGATTTCAACCATTTTTGAAGAATTGTTCTTAACATTTTTTTTATTTTTTTTTTGTAGAAGAAATTGTATCTTCGTTTTAAAGTATATAACTTTTAAGGTTTATCAGGTTCAAAAACATTACAAAAGCACCCAAATCGAATGTTTATTGGATGTGGATAAGAAGAGACAATATCTGTGACCAAATGATGAAACTACCACGCGTGTGTTTGCACAACAATAACTGACAACTTTTTTTTTGTTTTGCCAAAATATTCTATGGAACAAGCTTACTCGAAGGAATTTATATTTTCTATTGATTATCGTGAGGACAATTATAATTATTTCAAATATCAAAAAACTAAAAATGTGTTAAGGAAGACATTTCAGGAGTTGTATTCCCCTTCTGTAAAATCAGGTTCTTTTGCAATAGTGTTGTTGTATGGTAGGGCTGGTTTATGTGATACATGTCTGTATAATAATTGCAATGAAATTAATAGAAAAACGGGGCGAAAGTGGTAAGTTTGAACAAAGAGTGACGTCACCGAGTGGGGTGCTGTCAAGGAGAGAGTGACTGTATTCATATATTATATAGATATCTGATATGCACGATTCATTTAATGTTTTCTCTTCCTTTCCCGTTCCCGTCTTTTTTTTCCCTTCGATGCGGCTCTTTATTGGGACACTTTCATACTTCGAATTTGAGTGATCACATACATTATTCACTTTTCAAATCACAAACCTTTCTCCGTTACAGTTGAATCACCAACAGTCGTTGGTTCAGTTGAAGATATCTGTACAGGCAATTACTATTCCATTTTGGACAGAAGATGGACAATCACATACACTGTGTTTTCTTAACTTACTGCCAATGTAATATTTTGTGTACACCATTTATTTGAACAAATTGTAGGACGATGGAAAATCTGAGGTATGCCCTGCTTTGTTTTTCTCCCAAAATTATTTTAAAAACTTTGTAATGTGCTTTAATTTTCAACATTTATCTAAAATTTAATGTTTTTTTTTTTAGTGCCGTTGTTTCTTCAAACCGATCAGTCGATCATTTCTCTGTGCATTACCTACATTATTAACTTTCAGTAACATTGTTTTGAGCTAGTTCTTTGTGTTCGGTAAGACTGGAGTCGTCTTGATAAAATTTAGGGATGAAACAGATCAGGGCTAGTGTAGGCGCCCGTAAATTTTGCTTCATACTAACACAATAGACAGTGCCCACACCGCGACCCAGCGGGATGCAGTGCCTGTTGTGCCAGTGTGAAGCAAAATATGTAGGTGGCGAGCTACCGCTCTGGCGTCTACACCAATCTTGGTGTGTTTCACCCCTTATTGTGGTCTATGGTTTAAACCAAATGTGAAAGAAAGCGTTGCTCAGAGAGGAACAGTATTCTCGGTTATTTCTTTTGGAGTCGTTTTGTTTTGTTTTTGTCTGCCAATATACCTCGTGTGTGTGTGTTTGTGTGTGCTTATGTGTGCGTGGTGTGTGCGTAAGCATGCGAGTGTGCATGTGTAAGCATATATACTGTGTACTTAGGTGTTTACGTGTGCGCAGCGTCCTTTTAGAATTATGTAGGCTAGGCGTATCTATGTGTTTATGTGGTTGCGTGAGTGAGTGAGTGAGTGAGTGAGTGAGTGAATGGGTGAGTGAGTGAGTGAGTGAGTGAGTGAGTGAGTGAGTGAGTGAATGGGTGAGTTGAGTGAATGAATGAGTGAGTAAGTTAGTGAGTGAGTGAGTGAGTGAGTGAGTGAGTGAGTGAGTGAGTGAGTGAGTGAGTGAGTGAGTGAATGAGTAAGTGTATGAATGACCATAATGAGGAGGGAAAAACATTTCATTAGAGAAGCAATATCCATAACATATGACCGCAAACCTTTACATTCAAATGTAAGTTCATCAGTATTCGTCTTTTCTTTATCTGCGTGCTTACAATGTTCTAGAAGTGTTGTCCAAGGTGCAACTTGTGTATACTTCATTTAATAAGCTCAGTCACTCATTTTCTTGCATTGAAGTGGTCATGGTACATTAAACTGGTCACAGCATGAGACATAATGAGGAGACAACCCAGGCAAAATACATGTCCATAGACAGTATATTAGATTATCTCCTGTTGGGTGTTTTGTATTTCGTTGTGCACAATTATTTCATTCTACATAATCATTGTACTTCCAAACACCACTCTTGTATTAATGAGTTTATAGACTTGTAACATTTTGAATGCTATTTGTTACTTTGCACAGCTGTCATAAAATGGAACTAAATTTTCCAAATATAATCTAACGTGATCTAAATTTAATTTCCATAATAATTATGATGACCCAAGTTATTTCTTCTTGTGGAAATTTATATTTATTGTTGTTATTGTTTATTTTTTTCATCATGTATTCTTTCTTCTAACGCTAAGCATAGGGACATACTACTTTTCTCACTCTCTCCCTCTCTCTCTCTCTCTGTGTACCTCTGTCTCTCTCCTCTCTCTCTACCCCGCCCTCCCTGTCTCCCTCTCTCTCTCTCTCCCCCTTCTCTCTCTGTCCCTCTGTCTGTCCTCTCTCCCCCTCCCTCTCTCTTTCTTATTTTTTTTCTCTCTCTCTCTCTCCCGTGCTTTAATGTTTTTTTCCAAGTACCTGCTGCGATCACACAGATTTTCTGGGTTTTTTTTTTTTAAATGTTTTAATATTTTGTTAAAGAACTACAGAAGTATTTGTCGTCTTCATTAAAATATATAATTATGTTATCGGTATGATAGGCACTAGTATCTCTGGAACTAATTCCCAGGTCGATAAATTATGTCTGTTATTATATTGTCTTTCTGTTTCTCTTTCACATTTCCACCACTGCCATGTATCGTCGTCCGTTGCTTTTTCTTTTTTCTGTTTCTTTTGCTTACCCAAGTTTAATGTGCCCATTGTTGATATAATTCAAATGCTCCATTTCCTGTAAAAATTTGATAGATGTTCTCTTTTGCGCAAATATAGCTCTCGTACTGTTTTTTTTTTTTTTTTTCAACCTCATACTAATTTCTTATTTATGCTTTGATAGAATGTTTAAACTTGGTGCAAAACATGGCTTATTGCTAGTTACTGCTTATCCCGCCTCCGAATTTGCGTCTCTGGTTTTTTTTGGTTTTTTTGTTGGTTCGGACATAGTAGTGTGCTCACAGAATGTAAGGGTGTAATGCAGAAATTCTTTCCAATATTATATCCACCGAGCCTTTTCCTAAAGCATCCCATAATATTTATATCTATCTCCTGAATTCAAGAGCATACCACAAGGTACGGCAAGTGAGCAGCACCTTAATATGGCGATACAATTTCCAATTTTCGAAAAGAGCTCTTTTTTTTTCATCAAACTCCTAAAACAGATGCCTGGGAAACAACCACAACAACAATGCTATTTGCCCATGTTTAGGTCGTGCACGAACGTGCCCATTTTGACAGTTAATTATTTTAATTCTTTCACAACAACAAAATTGAAACGCATACATACAATATCTGACCTAGATCTGAGACCCTGTGGCCATTTTGCTAACAAAATTCCGAGAAAGTAAACAACTGTTGCTGTTGACTATTTCAGTTTCATACGGAAGGAGTGACCCCTGACCCAAAAATGTACGGCATAATGCAGAGATCCTTCAAATATTTGTTTCAAAGTTTGAAGAAACAAGGTACCGCTAAAATCATTCGAGCGTCCTACCTGGAAATCTATAATGAACAGGTATGTACGAAATTTGTGCCTTTTATTTTGCAGGTTAGACCATTGATAGGCTATGGCCAATGTCACTAGATACAATAAGGTGAGACAGTTAGCACGTTTACTGTGCACAGATTTCGCACCGCCACCTAGCGGCGAATGCCCGGAAGTCATTTAACATCTCTATATTTTACAACTCCAATATAGGGAAAATACTGAATTTTGTTCACTGTTCAGCTATCTCTGTAGGCCTTGATTGAAGTTACTTATTTTGTAATGATAACTTCAATCTCTGCAGAGAAACTGGCTATTTTTTATAAATTTTTTTTTGTCGCAGTGGCAGTGTAAGAAATCCGTATCATTGATTTATCATTATATCAAGCATTCTTATGCAACACGCCATATGCCCCGCACCCCATCAGAGCGCAAAACTCTGTGCACGACTTTTTTAGAGGCGCGGAGAAGGGAGTACCTTATCTTATTGTACCTAGTGTCTTAGGTATGACGGAGGTGAGAACAGCAACTGACGTTTTGTTTTGTTTTTCCCACTGGAGATTCAGAGTTATAACCATAAATGAGAAAGTGTAAGAGTACTCGGTTGACTCACTAAGCGTGAAGTAATCTGAGTAATAATTTGATCGAATACTTGATCTGTTAATTAATTTGAACGAGACTGATAGTCTGTTAATTTAATTGTTTAATTGATGGACTGACTTACTGATCATAATGAACGTTGTTTTGTTGAAACGAATGATTAATATTACAGTTCCTCGAATGATCAGTCCAGAAGTTTAATTACCGATTTATAGATCGGATGATTAATTGGCTACATAATAGGTTTGTTCATTGAGTAATGAATTGATTGATCAGTTCACTGATTGATAGATTGACTGCTTGATTAACATACAAGAGGATTTTTTGATTGATTAATTGTTTGATTCACTAGCTGGTTGATTGATTGATTGGTCACCCACACAGGTGATTGACTTGCTAAATAACAGTCACAGACGCTACCTGGCAGTCAGATGGAGTAAAAACAAAGGTTTCTACGTAGAGAATCTGTTTACCGTGGAATGTGAGACCATCGATGACCTTATGGCTGTACTGGAAGAAGGTAAGCCCATTGAACATGAACTACTGATCTGGTAATATTCTTCCCCAGTCTCTGTCTTTCCCTGTCTGCTTAGCTGTCAATATATGTGAAGCTTTTGCATCGTTATGCTGTTTTTATCTCGAAATGTGTCTGTCTCTTCATGCAAAGTTGTTGTGTTCTACATTTGGCCAGTCACAATGGGCCACCAAAAAAAAAAAAAAAATTAAAAAAATGTTAAGAAAATGTATCGGTAAACCCAAGTCAACTAGCAACAACAAGGCACATTCACGCACACATATATTTGTATTTGTATTTGTATAACTCTTTAATCCCCTTTGTGAAATTTGCCTTTGTGCCATTGCACCCCAGTTACAACTGGAGTAGGCACGTCGTCGCCACAGTGCAGCGCCGGTCGGCGGTTCTTTTTTTTTTTTGTGTGTGGTGGTTGGGGGGGGGGGTGGTAGGGATGAATTGTACTTAATTTTGCCCGGGCAGCGGCCTGTTCGGCCTGCTCTTTACGATTTCCAACTGCCAAGGTATCTTTAACGTGCGCAACGTGCACACGGGCCCTCCAAATGTTTTCGTCCTTATCCGAGAAGACTAGGTACTCGATCCTGCCCCTCAATAGGTTCAGGGACATGAAAATATGAGAAAAATCCCAAACTTCCAACATGTCTGCACCGGCCGAGTTTAGAACCCGGGACCCTTGGCATGAGAGGCGAGCACCTTGCCTCTAGACCACCTTGTCCCCACAGTATAAACACATGTAAGCACTCATACGGGCACACACATGTACACACACACAAACGCCAATGTGGTCTGGCCTGTGAACCACAACAGTTTGTGCTGGCAAGTTGAACTCCTTGACATTGCTTACACCTATAAACGCCTCTAAATTAGTCGGCAGTTCCTTACCAACCATTGACAGTCCCTCATCTAGCCATTCATAGCCCTTACCACCATTTACAGGTTTCCTGACCGGCTTCTGTGTGCATAGTCTCCCCTTTTCAGACTTCCGAACGGTTACTTCCCCTCTATCGGTTACCTTGTTGACTTATCGCTAACGGTAGAAAGTTACCTCATTTCCTTGAAGAATTGTAAATTAATGTCCATACAACGCTAAGGTTTCTGGTCTAAGCAAATGGGCGCTTAGTGTAGACACTGGTGAAAACTAAACCAAGGGCTCTCAAACATTTGATCGTCGTTGAGTTTAAGTGGACTCGACGTATGACATTGATTCCCAGATGAACCAACGATAAAGCATTGATATAAACAATCATGGCGCCCTTAAGCAGCGACAAACTGAGGACTACTGTCCGGGTCCGTGCAAGGGACAGTTTATTCATGATCAAGCAATATAAGTAACCAGCCAATCTGTGTAGAGTGGGAACAGGTTTGTAGCTCTGCTTTGTAAAACTGAAGAACTCGCACCTTGACAATTATTATGCTATTCTCTACACAACCCTCAGTATGGAACTTAGCTACGAGATAGTGTGCGACAGGCATATTGCCCAAAAACGTTTGTGTTACTGTGCACAGGACACATTTTCTTTTTGAACAATCGTGAATGATTCAATTAACACATTTGTGCAGGATTTCGGTGACATATAGGCCTAGTCTTGCAAATCATGATCCACGTATCCGTACAAGTGTAAAGATAAGGCAGAAGTGTGAACACTCACAGACAAGAGTATCACGTGTCAAGTTTGATCTTTCTAATTTCGTTGGTAAAATTTCTCTCAATCTCTGTCTGTGTTTTCTACAGAATAGCTGACCTACACGTGGGCACTGTGGTTTGATAGGATATTGTGAATCGAACGGGGAAGCTCGTTTATACTGAAATCTGGCGTCTCAGTTTCTGCATTATCTGAGTGAATAGTGGATTCCATAGAAGTCGCACAATTTGATACAATACGAATTTAAGGTGGAGAGTGATTTTTACCGAGGATCATGTGAGACTTGATAGATAAAGATAATCCAAGATCACTAAACTCCTATAACTTTAATTTCATTCATACTCGGATGTTTAAAGCAGTTGTTTTTTTTTGACAATGATTATTTTTTTAATCCTTTTTCAATGGAGTGGAAAACTCGGATTTGAATTATGCCTTTACAGCTTCGAAATCATTCTGGGAGGGGGTAAGGACCTGTTACGTCTTGCATAGCTCTCATTGACAATGTTTTTTTTTTATTTTTAGTTCTATCGGTTATCTCGGCGCACTTAGAAAGTCCAGTTGCAGGTGTTTCATTGAAGGTGGGACACAGAAACAGTTGTATGTACAACCAGTAGTTTAGTTGCCAATACATTGCTTGGGTTTTCACTCGTATTAGTGATTGATAGGAGCGTTCGGCTGTTTAAAAGAGATATTTATAAGTAAAGATGAAACTACTTCATTACATTTGATTACATTCACGTGTGCCACATAATTAGCCGTCTTCTGGTAACTTCATAAATGATGCGCTGAATCAATCGGGCATAAATATGGCTTGTACTAAAGAGCACTTGGTTCTGCGCTGTACCCTGTATGTAAATTCGTCTACCCAAGCAGGTTAAAGTATTCGAAGCAGATAATACTGTTATTTTACGTGTGGATTACACATACATTGTGTCAATCAAAAAGGCATTGAATCGGTCATACAGATTCTAAGCCAAGGGTAGTTCTTTATCAAGTAGAAAGGAGTTCCACACAATTACAGGTCTGACTTTCATTGATCAGGACGTGTGACAGAAGCGGACGGTTGTAGCCCTTGTCAAATGGTATTTAAAAATATTGAGGTCATATGTTTTGAATGCGATGAGCGCGGGCCACTCGAATAATGGCAGGTGACGGTATAAATAGCAAAAGCAGGTATTGTTGTACCATTCAGATTTCCTGTTATTTTGTTGGAGGAAGCTAGAGAAAGCAATATCTTTCTTATGCGAAATACAGTTCGTTTCTTACGAGTCTCTGTGTTATTCTGTTAGGATATAAAGAGGATTTTTGTTCGCTGGCCATCAGATTTTGACATGAGTGATTTCTGATTCGAAAGTTTGACATTAAGTGAGGGACACTTGTGTTTTGTCGACATGCCTGGAGATAAAACGTTCATATCTCAACGTGAAGATGAGCTGGGGAAAGTGGTAAATGAGAATGGGCGAGGAGGACGTGGCATTTCGAGACCTGACTTGCCGTTTTCTGAGGCAACTGAAGAAAAGACAACCGAGCTTGTCAGCCACCAGAGTTATGGATCGCCGTTGGAACCTGAAAACCACTTTCATTTAGATAGTCAGAAAGAAGACAAGATTGCCGAGCTGGTTGAACGTGGATATACAAGACCGGTGACCAATACACATTTGAGAAACGTGAATGCAATTTTGTTCGGTGATTTTCAAAGTGCTCCAGATAGTGGAAGTGATAACGAGTATATAGACGGCACAGTTGATGGGTTTGTTGAAGCAGGAGAAAAACAAAGCTCAATCCGACATACTCACCCACAAACCTCGGCACCATATCGACAATTCTCCAATGAAATTCATTTAAATTCTAGTCGTGAAAGTAAGCTTGAAGATTACAGTGGTCAGAATTCCGAAAAGGGACTTTCAAGAAAAATAGGGAAAGACAAATACGGATTCTTAAACACATCGGGCATTCGAAAAGGAAGCTACAAAGAAGACACTGTATCAAGGCATTTGGCATCAAATACCACCCAGGATAAATCTGGCCTTGGAGATTATTCTGAAAAAGGATATGTGACTGAAAATGGAGATAATGAGCCTGTGTTACCTCTCAAAAGACCTCTTCCCGATATCTCGAAATCAAATTCTCTGCTCTCCCAGTTTAGTGAAGCCAGAGGTGCTGAGACCGAGGATAGCGGCAGACTTAAAACCAATGATCCTGAGCCTCATGTCACAATTACTAACGAGACCGAAGACGCCACTGCTTACCACCTGAATTTAATTGTTAATGAAGACAATGCACATGCTGCGAAGAACAGCTCAGAATCAAATGGTGACGTTAGTGGACTCTCGCCGAGAACGCCAAATTCTGCTCCTCCATCAGATCTGAGTCTTCGACCAGTCTCACGTTTAACACTCAAACAAGACATTGAATGTATTCAATACCTGTATGACCGTGTTGTACAGCAGACTCATCATTTATCAAACACTTCGCAAACTAATATCACTGATCATGACCAAAATGATCGTATTATCACTAAGGAAAACGCAAATACCGAAAAAGTAAATAATTTATCAAAGCCTGACAGGCCAGTTTCTGGACACACACTGAGCCTAAAGGCCGTAAAAGAGAACATCAATCCCCGTCAGTGTTCAGATCACACGGATCATCGCTCAGATTCGACTTTGAAAGCAGACTTAGAACGAATATCGGAAATTTACAACAATTTGATCATTCAGGGTCTACTGCTCAGAAAGCAAGAATCGTTGTTAAGTGCAAATAGTGATTCGCAGAATAACAGTTATCACAGTCTTCAGACTCAGGATATTGATACATTATTAGTCCCTGGAGTACAGGCGGACGGCAGTAACGGGGTGTCAGATTCAAACTCCCCGAGACAGATAGATGGGGGAATTCGAGGTAGGTTAAATTCCTCCGTTCAACAAAACTACAGTAAGCAAACACAGATGGAAAGCAAAGATCATTACAACATTCAGCAAAACCAACATAATTTATTGGATAAATCAGCAACACTTGGCCTTAAGAGTAACTCCAACAGTAAACAAACCATGGCAGAAAAAGTTGAAAGAGAGGACTGGGAAACAAAGCAAAAACAATCATCTGCACTTAATCTGTATGTGGGAGGAGAAATAACAGAGGAAACATCTCTGCCATTAAATATTACTGGTGTCAACGCTGAGCCGATAACACAAAGTGTTTATAAAAGTACCATACCGAATACTCTGCCTCATTCAACTCCAGCCATAAACCAAGAAATCGATCGTCTCCAGGAAGGAAAGAATCAAATAACTGCAAGTACAGATTTCGAGTCTCTAAACAATAAGGCGCGCGAGCAGCAGCTTAATTCTAGCCAAGGTCTGATTTGTGTCAACAATGACAGCCCGTTGCCAGACAGTCAGATCGCGTGGACGTTATCGAAACAACAGCAACAGCAGGAAAGGTTGACACTCGACGCCGATGACTTTATGAAATATCCCGGGGATTATGTGCCCCACCCGAATGATATCCCTGATAGTGATAAGGACTTTTCTGGGCACTCGGGTAAACCCAGTCAAAATAGACGGAAAAAAATATTGACGTCTAGTGCTCCGCCATTCCAACCTCACAATCTTAATCAAAGTGGCGGATATATCAGTTACGCCCAAGGTCCCAAGAGTAATTACGATTCATTAATCACCATTGATCGGGAGTCAACTGCTCACCTCCCTGTGTCGCCCCATGCCGGCAACTCACTCAGTACTAAACCTCCAGCCAGCAGAGAGGAGAAAAACTGTGACTTAGCAACTTCAATATGGCAAAATAATGACCGCGTAGATACGGCATCAAAGGAGCTCCCACGTACCTCCGTTGCTAACAATTCAAAGGTTGTTAAAGACTCTGGAATACAAGACAATCAAAGCCGCGCAGAACTATCGACAAACAGCGAAAGTGAGAATGTAAAACATAGCCTTAAAGATGAGTCTGACTTGAACCAAAATTACGAGCATAAGGAAATCAACAGTGAAAACATAACTCTCCACAGCGCTAAACGTTCCGCCGACTTTTATAGGTACAAACATTATACTTCCTCTGAAGTGCGGACACATGGTGGTCTTACTGATTCCAGAGGAAACAATGAGCAAGAGAATAATCTTACGTCTAATTCCAGAGCACAAAAACCCGAAGAGGATTATCAAGCGCAAAATGGGACACAAAATATAGAGACCTACCAACCAGCAACAATGATGTCATCACAGAGTCGCTCAAGCGGAACTTCAGCGAGGGACGCAGACCAGGTCAGACAATACCCTGGTCAATACGGATCGACTCATTCCAACTACTATAAGTACGAGCAGTTAGAACGTGAGAACGAATTCGGAAACAAAGTGAAAAGTAGAGGAAAACATCCTGCTGATAGTAAAGAAGAACATTTTCCACGAGAAAGAAAGGATAATATAGTTGATGGCAAAACTGATGATAACAGAGCAAATACTGTCAACTATAGAGACGAGAATTTCCGACAGGAACGAAGGCACGGCCACCATGGCAGAGGCAGCAATGAGAGCACTCGCAAACATCTGGTAAATGAAAATAACCTATCAGGACATCCTAACCACAACGCCGGAGCAGGCCGTCGTTTACCACTGACAGTGCAAGACACAGGATCTAGACCCAGACAAGATGTACAAGCTCAAGACAGAGATAGTGTGCCATATAAACAAACGGGACATGCTTACATTGTAGATTCCTTGAATAAACGCCATTCTAACCCAAACGGTGAATCAAAAACTTATCAGTATCACCCCCGTAGAGGTGTCCGACCATATGACGTAGAGGACAGGTCGTACGCTGATCAAGTGGACAGTGCCAACAAAACAGAGAACATTGGAGACTCGTGGAGAGACAATAGTAGGAAAAATGAGGGTCATCGTTATCCCGTGTCACGTGAGTTTCGACCTCAAGACCAGGAACAGAGGAAGAGAGTCAGCGGTAAGGACCAACAAGTGACCGATATTTCCTCACATGAACATTTACGTAATTCACGAACTGATTCGTACAAAAATAACACCCAAAACGAGGCATATAATGATGTCTCGTCTTTGAAAGTTCAGAATAAAGCTGACCTGAAGTCACAACAGAATGGATTTACTAACAATTTCAGAGGACATAATCAAAAATCTATACGAGAAAATTATAATAGTGGTAGACGTTACAACGACGCAGAAACCATCTTTAACAACAATAAAAACAACGGTAATTCTTTAGGTGCCGATCAGGATGACAACTCTGGAAGACCTATATCCAGAACTCCTATAGAACTTCGCGGTCTCAGTGCTAAGAGACAAATTTTGGGTAACATCAGCTCAAATCCAACGTTTCACCCTCAATCTCCAATGGAGGAGGAGCGGGAGGGATTACCAACTCCTTCTCCGCTCCAGGAAAGGGAGCTTGAGGATTCCGAAAGAGAGAACGCCGAAATGCACATGGATGTAAGAGGAAACACACAATATGTTTTACGTAGCAGAAATTCTCGACAAGCTTCAACAATTTCCGGCAATTACTCTCACTTTGACCTGGCTCGGGAGTATTCGGAGTACGATGTGGATGCTGTATATCCTGGTGGGGATGTGTATGTATTTTACTTACAAACGGATGAAGGAGACGTTATAGGGCCTTTGAGGTTTGACGTAGAAGACATTGAGCTCGGACTACCTATGAATAATGGACAAGTTCCAGAGAGTGATAGTGAAGGTATCATTTATGTGTAGTAATCTTAGTTAACTGGTTGTATGTTAGCTGGTTGATGGATCTTGTCTCGATTTTGCTTGTTCTTCCATTCATTTATTCATTCATTCGTTCATTCGTTCATTCATTCGTTCATTCATTCGTTCGTGCATTCATTCATTCATTCATTCAGTTACTCATCCATACATGCACACATAAATATATCCACTGACCTTCCGGTGGCTATTTTGTTTCGCCATCTATCTATCTATCTATCTATCTATCTATCTATCTATCTATCTATCTATCTATCTATCTATCTATCTATCTATCTATCTATCTATCTATCTATCTAGCTAGATATCTATCTGTCTGTCTGTCTGTCAGTCTGTCCGTCTGACAGTGTGTCTGTCTGGCTGTCCGATTGTCCGTCTGTCTGTTAGCTTGTCTGTCCATTTATCCATATTTCATTCTTTCTGCTGGCGATCTTGGATACCTGTAACCATTGTGACCCCATTAAGGGACACGAAAGCGTTTAACGTTATCAGTCTGTACTATCAAAAGACTTATCAATAGAGGCAGTTTGCAAAGTGGGTATTTTTTGCCATTTATATCTACATAGCGGTGTGTCGATAATCATAATATTAATGAGTGTGTCCGTAGACGTAATGAGCGTGTCTGTATTTGTGTCTGCGCGCGGGCTCGTGTGTGGGTGTGCGTGCGTGTGTTTGGTCGGGTGGGTGTGTGGGAGTTTGAAGCTATTGACCTGTTTCTATTGCATGAAAGTTATTGATTAGATGATCAATCCGATCGGATCGATTATTTTTTTTCATTTAGACCGTATAGTTCTTCACCATGCCCCATTTGAGCTCTAAAGAACTGTCCTCAATAAATTTAAGACCTCGGCATTTACTTGATTTGCCGCTGAAAGACAGGAGAGTGCGTGATTGAAAGACCGTCCATGGCGAAACAGAGAGAATGGGAACATGATAAAGTCTAAAGAACGTGGAAAGAAAATGAGATAGAGAGAACAAAATGATGAAAAATAAGAGAAACAGGTGGAAGGAGAGAGAAGGAATACTTTGCATTGAAGATGGGGAGAGAGTGACACAGGAGAGGAGAGGCGAAATAAATTTAGAAACAACAACAGCGCTGTGATTGTGTTGGAATGATTTAATAAAGTGAAAAAAAAAATGTTTCTTACCTCAAAATTAAATTTTATTGACTCCATTAAAAAATACAACGTCATTTTGTCGCCCCACTGTAGCAGAGCGAATGTGATTTTTTTAAAAAATGTGGTTAGAAGTACGTACGTTCCCCAACTTTTTTTTTGCGCCATTTTAAAGCCTTTTGTGACTCCAAAGCTAGAGAGCTCCTCCCCCCCCCCCCGAAATACTCCTAACAACAGCCTTAATTAATTATTCCTTCAGATTTTCTTTTTTTGTTTTCCTCTTGTTTTCCTCCATTTGGTTGAAATGGTGGGGAGAGGGGGGGGGGTGGTTAGGAATTCGATAAGATTTAGGATTGGGGATAAGGATGGGGTTAGGGATACGTACGGACACGGTTTCACCCCCAGCGCAAAAGGCTTGGCGTGTGTACGTATACTTACAGCAACATCCTCTTTTGAATCAAAGTCTGTGGAACAAAAGACACAAACATTATCTTAAAAGGTAACGTTTCTGTTATTATTATTTTCATATTAACTTACCCTTTACCGGCCTCGGGTGCAGGGCCAGTGATATTGCTTAGAGAATTCCAGAGACTCCATGAATTCATGAACTTAACAAGAAATAATTGTAAAGCGACCTTTGCAGCTCAAATACTCACTTTCTTATTGTGGATCTAGACAGTGTCAGAATCTTTAAAACTACAACTACTGCCATTATTATCACTACTACTGGTAGTACAGAGCGAATGTGTATTGTCAGGTCAGAAAAATCTGCTACTGGTAACATGTAATCCAGTACAACCTGTTTCATGAACTGGTACGCTAGCATGGTATCAGTGGGCGTGCACCTGTCGGTGCAAACGGCCAGGGCGGAGGAGGTTTCATCTAACCCAACGGCCACATGCTAGGGCACAATGTGACCCTCAGTACTTGAGTCCTTCATATTGGCCCCCGGTAGCGGTGTGGTCATAGGCTTGTTTGCCTAAATCACAGACGAAGAATTGAGCAAACTTCCCGGACGCAGCTTCGAAGCTGGCGACAGCAGGCCAGTGGTTGATTGATAGGGCAGATGGCAATATACCGTCACTCTGGCCTGATATCGTGACACAGAGCATCCACCAGTATTGGTGTTCTTTGGTTTGGGTCTTTCACCCTAGTCAGTTGGGACTGCGAGGCTGTGGAGTAGCCTACAGGCAGCCGGTCAGTCAATATGACTGTCCCTCTGGCATCCTCCTGCACCTGGATACATTTCCAGTCGTCTTGACCCTGTCTTGCCACTTGGATAAGTTGTGTCCAGGCGAGAGAGTGAGTCTGATGTTTGCGCAGCTCTTTCTCACTAAAAACAAATTCTTTGCGCCAGTCTTAACACTCACCTCGTCTTCTTTCATCTTTGTCTCGTCTTCTTTCCTCTCAAAATTCCAACGGCGATGGGCGAGTGCGGTGGCAGCAGATTTGGATAGACTGGAAGCTGTTAGCACAGACCTACACGTTGGTGGCTGTGGGCTATGGTCGCTTCATCGTCGATTGAAGTGGAGGCGTGGGGAGGCAGCACCCACAGTAGCTGAGCAGCCTTATTTAAGGATAGCACTGCTCACCTCAACTGAGGAATGGGCTAGAAAAGGTGCCCTAAAGAAAGCCAACTTCACATCACCCTGACTGGTATACCGCGACCAGTGGGGATCCCTTTTTGCGGTCGAAACAAAAAGAAATTCAGCTTACTCAGGCTAGGAGCCTGGAATATACGCACACTACAGGACAACTCAAACAACCCGGAAAGACGCACTGCACTTATTGCCATTGAGCTCAGCAGGTACAACCTGGACATAGTGGCACTCAGTGAGACCAGACTCCCTGATAGTGGCCAACTCAAAGAGCTCAGTGGTGGATACACCTTCTTCTGGAAAGGCAAGGGTGCAGTCGAACCGAGACAGCATGGTGTTGGGTTTGCAATTAAAAATGACCTTGTCAGAAACTTGCAGTCCATGCCAATTGAAATAAATGACAGGCTAATGACACTCAGGATCCCAGTTGGGAAAAGCCAGTCAGCCACCCTCATTAGCGCATATGCGCCCACCATGACAAACCCAGATGAAGCCAAAGACAAGTTCTATTCTGATCTAGAATCTGTCATATGCTCTGTCCCGGCAGCTGATAAGCTGATTCTCTTGGCGGACTTCAATGCTAGGGTTGGCTCAGAAATCTCAGCGTGGCCAAATGTTTTGGGCCCTCATGGACTTGGTTCATGCAATAACAATGGGTTGCGCTTACTTACTTTGTGCGCTGAATTTGGCCTGTTCATTACCAACACAAATTTTAGTCTCCCCGTGAGAAACAGAACGTCATGGATGCATCCCCGCTCAAAGCATTGGCATCTCATAGACTATGTCATTGTGAGGAAGACTGACAGAAAGGATGTCCTTGTAACAAAGGCGATGTGTGGTGCCGAGTGTGGAACTGACCACAGACTCATTGTTTGCAAGCTCAGACTAACATTGAGGCGCAATAGACGCCCTCAAGGGAAAGCGCCACCTAAACGCCTAAATGTTTCAAAACTCTGCTCAGCTGAGAAACAGAGCGAGCTCTCATCAGAACTTTCCTCAAAATTGGATTGCGTGACTTTTGACCCTGAGAACATTGAACAGAGCTGGACTGGCCTAAATACGACTGTACACTCTTGCGCCAGCAGCACAGTTGGTTTTCCTGTCCGCAAGCACCAGGACTGGTTCAATGATAATGATAATGAAATCAAAGTGCTCATCAAAGAAAAAAATAGTCTCATCCAAGCTCACTGCAGTGACCCCTCTTCCACAGCAAAAGCTGATGCACTGCGTGCATGTAAGGGTGTACTCCAGAAGAAGCTGAGGAAAATGAAAAATGACTGGCTTGAAGAGCGAGTAAGAGAAACTCAGAAATATGCCGACACAAACAACACTAGAAAGTTCTTTGAGAGCCTCCGAGCTGTGTTTGGACCATCCCGCTCTGGCACTACGCCACTTCTTGCGTCAGATGGTTCAACACGCATTGTTGAATTGAATGCCATAATTCAGCGTTGGGCAGAACATTTCGGAGGTGTGCTAAATCGGCCATCAAATATAAATACTGGGTCCATTGACCGCCTCCCTCAGACTCCTATTAATGCAGCTCTTGCCAAGCCATTCACAGCAAATGAGACCCGAACTGCCACAAATCAGATGTCCTTTAACAAATCACCAGGCGTGGATTCAATTCCTGCTGAGGTGCATGCCTTCGGTGGAGAAAAGCTTATTGAAAGGTTGACCGAGTTGTTCAATCATATGTTGAAAGCAGGGAAGCTGCCACAGGACTTCAAAGATGCTTCAATCATCCATCTGTACAAAAACAAAGGGGACAGCCAAGTCTGTGACAACCATCGGGGAATCTCTCTACTTTCAATTGCTGGCAAAATATGGGCAAGAATGCTTCTGAATCGCCTTCTTGATCACCTCTCGTCAAATGACTTGCTTCCCGAGAGCCAATGTGGCTTTCGTAAAGAGAGGGGAACGGCGGATATGATTTTTGCTGCCAGACAGATTCAGGAAAAATGCATGGAACAAAATAAAGCGCTGTATATCATATTTGTTGACCTCACAAAAGCATTTGACACAGTGTGTCGTGAAGGCCTCTGGAAAATCTTGGCGAAGTGTGGGTGTCCACCCGAATTCATCACAATAGTGCGCCAGTTTCATGATGGCATGCAAGCTGCAGTCAAAAGCAACGGCAGTGTTTCAGAGCCCTTTGCTGTCACAAATGGGGTAAAACAGGGTTGTGTCTTAGCCCCAACTCTGTTCAGCATCATGTTCTCTGCAATGCTACAAGAAGCCTTTAGCTCTCCTCCTCAAGGGGTAAGCATCAAGTACCGAACTGATGGCAGTCTATTCAACCTCAGGAGACTTCAGGCAAAAACCAAAACCAAAAGTATTCAAGTCTGTGACCTACTATTTGCTGATGATTGTGCACTTCTGGCACACGATGAGGATAGCATGCAAAACTGTGTTGATAAGTTCTCTAGTGCCTGTGACAACTTTGGCCTCACAATAAGCACAAAGAAGACGGAAGTGCTCCATCAGCCTACTCCAGACGACAAGTATCCTGTGACCCCAAATATCAAAGTCATGACAGTCTTCTGAAGGTGTCGGAGAACTTCACCTATCTTGGCAGTACACTGTCTTCCGCGGCTCGTGTTGATACTGAAATTCTCTCAAGAATCAGCAAAGCCAGCTCTGCATTTGGCAGGCTTCGAAAGAGAGTATGGGATGTCGCCGGCATTCGCACAGACACTAAGCTGAAAGTGTACAATGCTGTGGTCCTTCCCACCCTACTCTATGGGGCTGAAACCTGGACAGTGTACCAATCGCATGCCAGAAAGCTAAATCACTTTCATCTGGCCTGCCTTAGAAAGATCCTAAGGATCAAATGGTAGGATAAAATTCCAGACACTGAGGTCCTCAATCGTGCCAAGGAATTGAGCATCTTCTGCCACCTGAAAAAAATTCAGCTACGTTGGGCAGGACATGTTGTCAGAATGCCCGACTCCAGACTCCCTAAGCAAATCTTCTTCTCTGAGCTCTCCAATGGAACGAGGAATGTTGGGGCCCCAAAGAGACGTTACAAAGACACTCTCAAGCAATCACTGAAGGCCTTTGCCATTGATGTGAGTGAGTGGGAAAAGCTCTCGCTTGATCGTGCAAATTGGAGGGCGGCCCTTACCAGAGGCAGCAAAGCATGGGAAGCTGACAGAGTCCAGCAGGCTATCAAAAAAAGAGAACGGCGCAAGAAAAGGCCCAGTGGTACTGAACCAACGGAGCACTCTTGTCATTTATGCGGAAGGGTCTGCAGGGCAAAAATAGGACTTATCAGTCACATGAGAAGCCATAAGTCATGAAAGAACAGTCTTTCCATTCTGTCCTCTGTGTCATTTAGTTCTCTTTATTGTCCATGTGTTGAAATTCTCAACAATTTCTGTTCTTTATTCCTCTGGTGTTGTTAAGGTCATCATCATACCTGATGGACGAACTATTATTACTGGTAGTACAGTATTACTGCTAGCTGTATACTACTACTGCTATTTCTATTTCTGCTGCTACTGCTACTACTACAAATACTACCACTACTAGTAATACTACTACCACTGCTACTACTATTACTACAACTACTACAAATGCGGCTACTTCTGCTACTACTATTACTATTACTACTACACTGTTGCTACTACTACCTCCTATTACTACTACTAGTACTACTTCTAGTAATAATAATAATTATAGTGATTAAAAGGAGAATTGCCGACCTCACCAGTTGGTCATTTTGCAACTATATACATGGGAAAGTGAGTCTGATCATCTTTTTGATGGATGTTGGACACTAATATTTTAATAACACCTGAGCTAATTCCTAGGCTCTTATTGCTTGTCTACTGAACTTTTCAGGTTTACGAAATAGACAGACTGGCTCTCATGGTCTCAACGAATTTTCTAGTCGGTCACACAGTGTTTTGACAGTCACCATCGACTCTGAGAGCCAACCAGAACCGGAGGATGAGAACCTGTACGTCACCAAGAGAGGAAAGTTGTCCTTTGTGGATCTGGCAGGTAACTCTGAGATTTAACTCCCAATAGAATAGTGCAACATCACGCGTCCCTAGTTCTTTTTTTTGCTCTATCTCCATGTCTTGAAAAAACCAGAGATCTTATAGTATGTCGGAAGAGGTACAACAAATACACACTTTGGCACTTGTTTAAAATGCGGTGTGGCGCGCACTTATCAAGCCGCTTCACGGTTCCGATTTATTCTAACTCTTTATCAGAATAGTAAAGCCGCAAATTCCTATCCTGGAATTTTTCAGATGTGCAAAAAGTGGAGCTGGAACAGACAAGAAACTAAGATTGCAATTTCTGCATGTCAGCGTAGGTTGTGTGCGAGATGATCTCAGCTTCTTCGGTTGCATTTAGAAAAGAAAAAAAAAAGTAGGGCAAGAAGCTGCAAACATTTGGGTGCTCAGAAACACCACAAAAACAAAAATGAGAAAAGCTTGGACATGAGTTAGGGTTTGAGTTGTCGGATGTTTTATCGAAAAAAAAAAAAGAGAAAAAATTGGACATGAGACTGTCTGGGTTGTCGAATATTTCACATGCGAGACTTACACATAAGCCTGTAGGATGTTGCTTTTTAAACTAATTTGACTTATATGTCCAAGGTCGTTTAAAAGTACATGACATATATTCCGTGAGTTTCTTTCACTGTTGTCTGGTTTTACATCAATTTATTTTTGCCTGTGAGCCATGCCCTTTTTTCCTTCCCCACTTTTGGTTTCTTTGTCCTCAGTAATGAATCCATTGTATCTGTGACTGGCGGAACAAACTATCAACTTGTTTGTTACTAGAACTCTGAAAATCACTCAACTCTGGAATGTTGATTGGCTTTATTTATTTACCATTAAAAAAAAATATCTTATCATGCGTAGAAATTAGAAATATAAGTGTGTGTTTGTGCATGAGAGAGAGAGAAAGAGAAAGAGAAAGAGAGAGAGCGCGAGAGAATGAGAGAACAAGAGAGACAGAGAAGAGAGAGGGGGAAGGGGAGATAGAGAGGGCGAGAGGGAGATAGAGAGAGGGAAAAAACAGGGAGAGAGAGAGAGAGGGAAGGGAGAAAGAGAGAGACAAAGAGAACGGGAGGGAGAGAGAAAGAGAGAGAGAGAGGAGAGAGTGAGAGAGAGGGATTTTGGTGGGGGGGGGGGGAGGAGGAGGCATATTGACACAGTGTTTCGGAATGTCTGCTGGATTATTTTAAACCTCTCTGAAATGTTAATTAAAGTTAATTGACTACAGTAAGTTTGACCATTCCTTTTTTGTATTCCCAGGTAGTGAAAAAGTCAAGGACGCCTCGTCACCAGGTGGTCCAGTCATGGTGGAATCCAACAGTATTAACAAAAGTTTATTGGTGCTTGGTGAGTAGGTTGCTTGGCGATTGAATTGGTGTGTTGATGGATAAAGAAACAAAAATTATTTCTCTACCAACCAGTTAGTCTTTTTTACTTGAATCACACAAAAATAGTATTGATAAAATAGCTCTAGATGTGCTTAAGACATATACAAATAAAATAAAGCAGAGATATTCAGCAAAAAGAGTTCGTTGTGCAAACTTTGCAAGTTTCAGTTCTTTCATGGAGCCTCATTGTGATACAGTAACAGTAACTGTCCTCGTTTAATGTGTTCTTCATGAGCATGTGACAAGGAAAAAAAGCATCACTGAACAAGGGCCTGCCTTCATTTGTTTTTGGAATTACATCCTGCTGGCCAGCCCAGCTGTTGTGCTTATCTGGTTTTCTTGGACATAGTGCTAATGATTTGGGGGAGACTGAAATAAAACGGAGATTTTCAGAACATTTTCTTTTTGTGGACCGAAGACCTGGAATTTGCTGTCTCAGAACCTAAGATATATATATACATGTATATTTAAAAAAAAAACAAAAACAAGAAACGTCTGGAAAATACACCCTTTTTATTTGAAAGAATGCAAATATAGCCGTTTCTGTCCATTGTCCCATGTTTAGTATTTTCTTTCTTTTTGCGAATTGAATGTTAGTTGAAGAATGACTGTAAATCGCGTTGAGCTAGCGTTTGACGGGATGAAGCGCGTCATAGATGTTATTTTTTGTATTGATATTAGATGAAAGAATACGTGTGATTGGTTTCCACAGGCAATTGCATCTCACATTTGGGAGATTCTAAAAGAAGAACGGGCCATATACCATACAGAGACAGCAAGCTGACTAAGTTATTAGCTGACAGTCTTGGAGGAAATGGCATTACACTCATGGTAACTACTCTGCTATAGCCCAGTAACTGACTTGCCAAGCCCTGCAGTTTGTACAGTTTCGCTACAAAAGGAGAAAGACCGGAACACGGGTTGGGGGGGGGGGGGCAAGAGACTGAGCTCTTGCAAAATGTTTTTTGGGCCATAAAATTAATGGTAACGTTATAAATTTGAGATCTCGAGCTGCTACCAGTTTCTTTCAGACACGGTGATGAATTAAAAAATTGATTTTATTTAGGCTATCTTTTTTCCACAGATTATAATTATTTGACATACAACAAATTATTTGTACCATTATATAAAAACCGAATGAAATATTCAAACAGTCCATGCAAATATCATCTACAGTTTTAAGACTGCAAAGGTTCAACGTAGATTTTAACCCTTATGATTTTGGCACGGGGGACTGAAAAAACAACCCACCAAAGTCGAGGCTATGCACGTTATGGATGGCCCTTTATCGTGCTGGAAACAGAGACCCGCCCCCACCCACTCTCCTATTCCCGAAACAAAACATTGAAAAGGCCATTCGAATGTGTGAGCTATTCTTTTTTTTTTGTTTGTTTGCTTGTCTGAGATTGGTAAACAGTTTCTTGATTTGTAAACCCTTGCCGTCTACAGATCGCCTGTATTACACCCTCATCAACCAACATCGCTGAAACCATGAATACGCTACGATACGCCAGCCGAGCTAAACGTATCAAGACCAAACCCACGGTCAAAATGGTCAGTATTTTGTCTGTCTATCGGACTACATTTCTTTATGTCTTTTGTTACTCCCAATTTATTTAGTGAATCATTATTTCAATTAATATTACGGTCTTCTATTTTCCCTGTCTTCACATTTATGTGCCTGTCTATGTGTATAGCTTGCTAAGGCATTAAAATTCCATTTTTCACCGCCTGTATGGATATATTGTCGCTCATTCTGACAGTCAGTTTGAGAAAAACCCAGTCAAATATGGACTTCGATTATTTTTTATAATATTGCATTGATTGAAATCAGTTCACTATGTGAGCATCCCAGATTGTAGTAAAACAATCCAACTTTATATAACACAAAATGGCTCCCTGAGCTTTGCCAAAGGCATCCTCTAGTGGTAAGTTCGGTTAACTGTTAATGTGTGGTTCCGACCTTTGTTCGCTTCACTCCATTTTAATGATGTTCTTACCGTACTGTAATTCCTTTTTCAGGACCCTCGGGAAAAACTGATCGTGACGCTCAAGAAAGAAATCAAAATCTTACGTCAAGAAAACCACTACCTCAGACAGCAGGTAATTACGTCACAGATTCTCAAACTTTACAATGGTTCATCTTGTTGGTGTCCATGCACTTCATTTTTGAAACATAATAATTTTTATAACTTGGTACTCATTGTTCTACAGTTAGAACTCTTTCTAATTTGTCAACAAATAATTTGCTTCTATAAAAATTTGATTTCTGCATTCGTTTGACTATTTCAAATCAGTTTTTTCTGGGTTCACAATTGGTGGCTGAAAGAATCGGAACTTTGGCAGCCAAGACTTAGTATTAATGAGCTGTCTCATTTAATGTATAGCTCTGTCTACCTTCCCCTTTTTGTTTATCTCTGTCCGTCTCTCTCTCTCTCTCTCTCTCTCTCTCTCTCTCTCTCTCTCTCTCTCTCTCTCTCTCTCTCTCTCCCTCCCTCCCTCCCTCCCTCCCTCCCTCCCTCTCTTTCTCTCTCCCTCCCTATCTCTCTCCCTCTCTCTCTATGTATCTGCACCTCCCATGTCTTCTTTTAGTCCCCCTGCCCCCTTTTTTCTCCCCTCCACCCCTCCTGACCCGTCTTCAATTTCCTTTCCTTTGGTATGTCAGTTAACCTAGCACCTAACAACAACGCTCTATTTGGCACTGTTTTAAGTGAAATCTCACAATAGAACCTCTGGATTTGTAAGAAAATAGAAAAAAAAAGGAACACATTGTTTCACTTTGCATTCATTCGGGTAAATTACACAGCCAGTAAATGTACGCCCATTTTACACTGAAACTGATCTTTGATCAATGAACATGAAACAAGAGATCTTTTGTTGCAACCGAAAATACTCACTGGGCCGCTGCTGCTTGTTGGCGACTTTGACACTGAGTATTACATGCCTTACTGTCTCGGTCGTCACCGAATGTTCTTTCGGCATTCTCTTTTTAGTGAACAGAGAGTGTTTTAAAACAAGGAGATTCTATGAATTGGAACCAGGTGAAAAATTCCGAACTGAATGTAAATGATTTGCGTCTTGAAACAAGAAATAAAAACCAAGAAAAAAACATCACTGATTACTTTTTGGTCTCCACAGCATATAATTCTGTCCTTTATGACGACAGCGCCTCACCAGCCTTGACTAGATTGTAGACGGGATACGTGTTCAAATAAATGGCAAACCTCCGAGAATTATTTTGCGGTGGGATTGGAATTTCCAGTAAAGGGCAAAGGTTTGGGCTCGGGTTTAGAGCTTTAGTTTAGGGGTTAATAAATTAAGGTATAAAGCGAATACCTGGGAATGTTTATCAACAGTATTGGGGATAAGAAAGGCTCATGATAACCTAGTTTGTCACCATAGAGACGATTGGACACACGGGCATGTTTTATTATTATATCTCGTAGTATATATCGGAAGTCCCCAAAGTGTGTCACCTTATAGTTCAACCCGGCTTATCATCTAGGATAGATCACTCTGATTATCTGCAATCCGACGCAGATTTGTGCTGGATTTCGGTAGGATTGATGAGGTTACCGTGGGGACGGGATGCTAAAACGACTTCGGCGCTATATTTGTAATCAGCTGATCTACATAGAAACAGCGTCATTCCTATGTGCATTCTTGACGTCAATCTCACTCGTCACATTTCCGTAAGATTTCTGACTGGGATTGGTCTAATCTGTCAAATTTACACGTTGATTTATAGATCCAGAGATAGACGTCAGAGCGGGAATTTATATTTTCTATAGTTCCAATGTCCCATAATTTATGGGAATATTTTTCAATTATCTTTCCAGCTGGATTTCCCGGCCAAACCGAAAGGTCAACTTCAGAAAGAAAACGACGAGAAATTCATGAAATTTATGAAGGAACAACAGCAGAAAGAGAGCGGGTTGTATGAGATGTTGCAAGAGTATATGGTGGAAAATGAGGCGTTGAGGTTAGTGCTAATTTGATTGGGCCAACTTACTCAACTCCACAGCCATGCTACTGTCAGAGCCAAATATTTTAGCCCCACCAAAGATTTCTTAACCACAAGCAAAAATCTATGAATCGGCGGAAACCCCAACAATATGTACACCCCTGGGAAGCCATTTCATTGACTGTGTGGCAGCACAGCGCTGAAGAAATTAGCTGATTTAATTGATTATTGGCAGTGGCAGGCTTTTGGCCTGCGTTTATCCCTTTACCCACTTTTTAGATTCAACAGCTTCTGCAGGATAAGGGGATAATAGTATTATTCCCTTCAGTTATACCATTTAATATTCACTGATGAAAAGATATGTTTTGAGAGGCCCATAGCCATAGTTATTTGTACATCCCACATTTTATGAACTTAGTGCTATAAAACTATGGCATTTTGTACACAGAAGCAAATAAAGACGAAGGAAAACCAAACTGGAAAAGGTTTACGAGTAAAAATAAAACTACAATTCAGTCGACATACAATATACACATAATTTTAGTAAACTGTATTTTTCAGGGCCGAGAACTCCGAGATGCATGCAGTGAAAGACAGCTCACGCAGAGAACAGCAGATTCTCTACAAGGAAAACGAGAAATTGGCAAGAAGAGTGGATGAATTAGAAAGGTATTACAGTAATAGAATTTTTACCAAACCCGGAAATAAAAGCGCTTGATAGACACAAGAAAATCTCGGAAAAGTTCACGATGTAAATTAAATTGCAATCGGCTTATAAAAAACTAGTTGTTTTTTTTTTTTTGTAAAACTTAAGACGTTGTGAACTTACAAAGGCATTAATGCTGCATAGATAGCTTATAAGAGAGATGCAACAACAAAGGACACCACTTCAGACCGAAAGGAATAAGAACAAAAGCCGGGATGCGTAGGGTCATCCCCAAAACTCAGCGATAGGACAATACACAGTGTGCAGTGGTGCGCACCGAAAATTTTCAGGAAGTGATGATGTCATAGAAACCTACAGCATGTCAATGAGCCTAGTGAAAATTGGGGAAACAATAAATTTCCAATAAAAAAAAAAACTACACCGATTTTAGACTTCTATAAAAACTGTGCACTCTTACATCCATTCTGATGTACCATAAATATAAAATTTGAAATCTGAGTGTTGAGTGGTTCAGAAGCCTTTTGCAACGAAAAATCTCAAGTCCACAAATATACATAGTATAGATTATATGCGCATTATCCACCATCTTGTCTGTCCGGACCACAGACTAATAAATAACACAGACTGGATGAGCCCATTGTGTGACGTCACAAAACAGCGAAAGGTCATGAACCATCCGCCACATTAGGTTTACGGCTGCGACCGACGCTTCAGCATAGCTACAGTGCAGCGGTCGTTAAAAGTCCAGACGGTCATCATTTATAACAATAAAAAAAAAAGGCAGCTGTAGACAATAAAATGAAAGGATAGGCAAGATAATGCATTATTAATACATGTACCACCATTCTTGACAAATAAAAAGAAATTTCTACTGCAGATAGAACTAGAATCGGAATTTCCCGAGCGGCGGCCACATTGGTTATACGGCCGCATCTCATTAACTTCCGTAAAAAACGACACAGCCCGAAGCTTGTGTTTCCAGTCTGGTTATTTATTAGTCTGTGGTCCGGACCCACTTAAGGCGTCGCGAACCAATCGGCGGCGAGTTCACTGCTGTAAACAATGACACGTGTGTATACGCACATGGGAGACGTTCAGTCAATTCTTTCACTTCCTTTCTCTTGTTTACACGGATGGTAGGGAATCGGCCCAGTTTGGATACATAGTACATCCTTTCCACCCCAGTCACAACAGTCAACTGCAATGCAACCAGCAGGCATTTTAACTGCTTAGACACATCTCGAAGTTACACTCATCAGCTGATCCACCGGCCATCTTGTTTGGCGGAAGTACAAAACAAAAACTCTGTGACGTCATGCGCACTCTGCCTATACGGTACTTTATGTAAAAGACAAAGGAGTGGGATATAGTTATTAGGGGAAGTAGTTAATATTTCTTTCTTCAGCATAGGATATTTTACGGAGTGATTATTTGCGACAGGTGGTCAAGTTCGGTTTTGTATTTATAATGAATTTTTTGGAAAGTTTTAAGGGTAAAGCTTGGGTTAAGATTAGGATTGGCTAACTGGCAGTAACAACCTGTTAGTTGGCGGCATGCTCCAAAAACGTTTTCAGCAACTCGCCACACGCTGGTAACCATTATCCCATTGTCAGTGATTTGGTTGTTGCCTAAACTGCCTTTATCAATTGCTAATTGAAGTCAAAGACTGAAATGTAACAACCACCAGATTAGCCTGTATTTACATGAGTTTTGTTAACGGAAAATCAGTGTCCCTTGTGGGAAGGCAGTCGGCCCACAATCCCTCGTTTACCATAAGGATTCCATTTTTTTAGCAATGGACATTGTGTCTTCCTATGTACTTGAGAGTATGACTTGTCATCTTAACTTATAAAGTAGTTATCTACGATTAACATACACGCGTACTTCTTAGATACTCTGGGCTAACAGAGCACGTCTGTGTGGCTGTTTATTATTTGTAAAAATATCATTCGTGTTATCTCTTTCGTCTTAGACTGATCTCTGAGCATCCGGGTACTTGGTCGTTAATGGACCACAGGAGAACAGATGGCTACAGTCAGCGTGACCTTTCACCCCGGGGGTCACCGGTCACTGTGGGCTACATGAGTCCTTCACACAAGACAGGAGTCCGGCCGGTAATTTGGAGACTGATTGTGGTGGAGAATGTAGTGAAATATTTGAGCGAGGTGGAGGATGAGAGAGAGAGAGAGAGAGAGAGAGAGAGAGAGGAGAGAGAGAAGAAGAAGAAGCGAAGAAGAAGAGGATGAAAGAGCAGGGAAGAAGTAGTAGAAGATCCTCATGTAGACACAGATGCAGTAAAAAACACCCTGGAGACAGAGAATCTCTGCATTATAGTACACATAAAAAACCCATAAAAATTATATATTATCCTTAACGGTGAAAGAAGAGGACTTAACGATTTGATAATCAAGTGTAGGGTCGTAGTGAAGTGGGTACTAATGCTCAGGAATGCTTGCCAGTTGGGTTCAGGAAAAAACATTATCAGGAATGTATTGCCTGTTTTTTGTTTTTTAATTCGGCAGTTTCAGATCCTACTAATGATAGGTAATGATGCACGAAAATTTGTTTTTAAAACGAATGTTTTGGGGGCTGAAACAACCAAAATGCAGGAACCCTGATACAAATTATTATTCCAATTACTCTGGGGTGAAAATTATCTTTGCATTTTCTTTAAACGCTATGGGGATAGTGATTGGGTCTTGGTCTTTTATGGACAAGCCACAATTGGTAAATGGATACGCAATAATTGTGTGAAACCATGCATCATACCCCTACGAAATTCTGCGAGCTGTGTCTGGTTCAGTTGCTGGTTTATAGTCATTCGGTTAAACTGGATACTATTTTCCATTAACCAGACTGACCTGCCCATGGGAGGAAGTCGGACAAAGGTTACCTCTCCTGTTTCCCATGGCCAGCCAATGAAACCACCGCACCGCTTGCCGGATCACGTGACTCGGCCGGTTCCAAGGTGAGATTTTACATCCTAACCAGATTATGTGTACACCCGTTTAAGCTGACCTTTAAGTTTGTCCAGCCGCATTGCACATTTAATTTTATTGTTATGTGGATGATTAGTGTCTGCATAATTATTTACATGAAACAATAATTCTCAACAGAATGGGAAAGCTTTTTCTCGAGGACGGAAAAATTAGAGGCTTTTTTTTTTTTTCTGTCTGAAATGGACAGTGACAGTCTACTACTGTTGATAAATCAGTTAATTTGCTTCCGGGAGTAATCTGAGCTGCGACAGTTTTGACAACAGAGTGTTCGGAATTAATGGTAATATTTTGTGAATTGAGGATGCAACATTCATCTACCAACCCAGGAAATTCTTTGCAAATATCTGATTTCACATTCACTTTTCCTGGATAGAAATTATGGAAGAGGGAGGGAAAGGGGTGGAGACAGTCAGAAAAATATTGATTGTCTGTACATGTGGCAGTGTTTTAGACTTTCGGTTCCTGATTTATCATATCGATGTCTTTCTACTTTTTAGGCCCGTAGATTATGTTGAAGAAGAGGGTTACGCCAATGGATACATGTCTCCAAGACAAGCCTCACTGGTCAAACAAGCTGGTCAGTATAATAATCTCTAAATGGTCATTCTCTTTATTAACACTTACTTCTACGACATCAGCCGCTCTCTTCTTTGTGTACAATAATGCTCGATTTGATTGGTTGTTAAATAACCAATAACTTGAACCAAAATTTTAGCTGGGTCAATTAGTTCAAGGTTTCTAGGATGCACTGGATGGCTGGTTCGTAACATGTTTCATCAGTTAGTGTTTCGGTTGGTTTGTTTAAGCTGACGTAGAGTTGGTTGATAGGGTGGATGTTGGTTGCCTGCTTGGCTGATTAGTTGGTTGGTTGGTTGGATCACTGCCTGATTGGTTGTTTGCTTAGCTGGATGGCTGGATGATTGGATAGCGGGATTGTTAGTTTTGGCTGATTGCTTGCTTGCTTGCTTGATTAGTAAGATGCTTGGATAGTTGAATTGTTGGCGGGTTAGTAGAAAAAAAAAATCCAATTCATGGTAGTTCTATGACTACTTGATGTGCAATATAATTTGTTTCCTTAGTTGTATTTGCACGCCAGCGCTAAAGATGAATGTTCGCTTTAAAACAGCAGTGGGGAAACACACCAGTGATAGATGGCATTTTGGTACATCATCGGAATTGTGAAAAATTTCCGACACTTAGAAGAAAGTAATGATTATCCATTTGTAAAATTACTATTTTTAATTATAGTAGCAAACAAATAGGTGGTGAATGAAGATTATAATGGAGGAGAACTTCTCAGAAAGTGTGCACAAATTTGCAGGATTTAATTCAAATTAGAATTTACTTATGTTGGAAGGTGTGTGTATGTGGAGGCGTGGTGGGGCGGGGGGGGGGGGATAAGTAAAGGAAGATTACTGTGCTTCTCCACTCCGTTTCCCTACACATGGAAACACTCTTTTTTGTTCTACTTGATTAAGTTTTGACGTTTCCGTTGCCGTTTCCCTTCCAGTACACATGAAAACACAGCTTTAGTTTGGGTTTGTTTTTACAGAGCGTCAGCTCTATAACGGATAACAATACAGCTGACTTTATTGGGTAGACTCAGTTAAGTCTTCCTTATCATTGACGTTGTGAAGACAAAGGCTAGCAGCGCACTAAGTCAAGTCTGTATTGTGCTGGTGTTTACTCAGAAATAATTTAAATTTCCTTTGAACCCACCAGCCAGGCCTAGGTGTTGCAATCTGGCAAGTGAGCGAGGTCCCGTGTAACTCCATAATGCACAAAATCGAGGAAAAACAGACTTGACTCAGTCCGCTATGGGAGGGCTTAACTGATTCACTCATGAGCCGCTCTCAGCGGTTCATACGAATAAGAACTCAGTTCAAATGGTGCATGAAACTTCCACACACAAAATGTTTGTTTTTAAATCTCCAGTAATTATGGCATTCTTTTTCTTTTTTTTTTTTTTACATCTCACAATGTTTTCTCATGGCATCAGTACTGATCCTCGGCTTTCAGAATGAGTATTAAGATAGAAGACAACACTAACATTGAGCCAGTTAACAAAAAAACTGAACTCTGTGTAGCCCATGATATAACCTGTAATGTTGTCTTTGTGCTTTCATCCCGCTCGACCTGATATCCAGAAGTAAGGCGTGGCCCCCAACAACGAGCACAGCGGCACTAGTCCAGCCACTCACCCGTTGTTTTGTTTGTATCACTTCCTTCCCATTTTTGAGATCTCAGTTCTTGTCTGTTCCCACTCCACTTCTTGCACAACCGAGAAATTTGACGTTAAACGTTTTGCGGCTTTAGTATTCTGATAGCAAGTAAGAATATATCGGAACTGTCAAACAGCTTGATAAATGCCACACAGCAACATAAACAAGTGTCACAGTTTGCATTTTTGTTATACCCAAGGCCGAATAAAGAACTTTAGGGGCCCTAAACACTTAAGAGATTTTGGTGCCCCTATATACTGTATAATTCAAAATGTAGATTTTATTTTTCGAAATGAAGCTCCATTGAATTTATACGGCCGCATTAGACGCAGGGCCATTTTTGATTTACTGAAAAAAATAAAAAATAAAAGCGAGTCTATACGCCAGCAAATACTTCAGTTCGTTCATTTATTGTGAGGGATCCTTTTTGTGGACCCTGGTTAAGCGGCAACGTTTGCAGTTTTGCACCATATCCCCCCCCCCCCTTTCCCTTGATGCCCTAAGCACTTGCTTATTTTGCTCAGTGGTTCATCCAGCCCTGGTTATACCTCTTCTGCAAATTAAAAGATCTCCAGTTTTTCAGAAAATGGAGACAGAACAAGCAAGAACTAAGGTCGCCATTTTCAAAGTTTCCAGTATCAACATTGTTTTCATATTTTATCCTTTCTGAGACTCATTGTTGTGACACCATCATCCATTTAGGCCGATCACAATCGGCGAGTGGGCACATAGGCTCAAGTTGCTTGCAGTGTTGTTTTGCTTTGTTTTAAACTTTTTTGACAATCTGGTCGCGATTGTTATATTTTTGGCTTTTATGTTGGTATTTGGTTCCAATCTTTGCTGCAAGCGTCCATTATTTCTTTCTGTGTTTTTTTTTTTTTGAAACGATTGTTATTTGTATATGCATGTACTGAGGCTAATGACCTAGGTCTAGCTCAGACCCATCCGTGCCTAGACTCTTTAGCTTGTAATGAAATTTAGGACCGAAACACTTGACTGGGACTCTCATTCTCACGTTTTCTAATTGACCTTAGAGCTGCATTGTTTTTTGTTGTTTTTGTTAAAACTTTATTAGGATTTTTTAAAATAAACTTTTCTACATTTTTAAAAATATTTTTGTTGGGGGGGGGGGGGGGTCGTTTTTAGAATTTATTACTACATATTATATTTTTGTATTAATTAAATATTTTATATTTATGTTTTTTAAAGGGGTTGGGGGTCAGTCGTTTCTTGACTTTATCAGAACTATTACTTATTTATTTGATTGGGGCGGGGGGGGGGGGAGGAGGGGGGGGGAGGGGGCGAGTTTAGTCCTTAAATTATTGTATGATTCTACTTTTTTTTTCTTTCAGTTTTGTTTCCTGACTTTATCACTAACACATAATTGTTGTTATGTTTACTATAATAATCAGCCATACTCATTATTTACAGTGTAGCTAATTTTTGTGATTGTTGATCCTGTTCCCTACCGATAGTTCTCATATTTTCTAGAACCTCTAAGTGGAAATCTTGATACCTCACTTGAATTTTACGTTCAGTGAGAATGTGTTTTTCAACTCATTCCAGTCACTGTGTGAGTGATTTGCCGATCAAAACAAATGTTTGCATATGTTTGGCTCATCGATAATGTGTGTATTATTTAGTGATTGCCTATTTATTAGTTCTTTCTTTCTTTCGTTCTTATCTTTCCTCCTGTTTTTTATTATTTTTTTATTTTGCACCATTTTCTATAGTATTTTCATTGTGCATTCATCGATTTATTATTGTCTTTGTCTCTCTTCTTTGCCAGAAAAAAAATAAATTACTGTTATTATTCTTTTTTACTTCTTTCATTCCTATCTTTCCTAGTTTATTTATTTTGCACCATTTTGTATGAAATTCCCATTGTCATTCATTTATTTATGGATCTGTCTGTCTTCTACTGTTTTCTTTTGGCATAAAAAAAGACATACTGTTATCATTAGTTTACCCTTTTTTTTTTAATACATGGAGTATTTTCCGATGTATTGGACATGGTTCAATTTATTTTACTGTAATTGTGGTTATTCAGTGACGTGTAAAAGACAATGGACACTAATAGTGTTCTTGAGATTCTACATTTCTAGTAGAACAGTTAGTTTAGTGCAATAGTATAGCAGTAGCGTTTATTCCAATATGCTGTGTCCCTCCTTAGCGCGTTCTGAAGTCTGTAATTCCTTTAGATTTTCAAATGTTTTAGGATGGAGATTGGATTGCTGTAAAAATTTTAAACTTTCACCAAAAAATAAAGTTTTAATATTAGTTTAGGATACACTCTGGTCAAGATTATGGCAATGGTCATCATAAAGTTGAAGTTTGATTATATCTTATCTCAAAGTGACGCCAAAAATCTAGGTCAATCGTTAGTATTTCCGAGGTCTTGGGTAAGGAAATATTGCAAATCAACGGACCACCTCGGGATCATTGAAATTTGAACAGTAATATCTGATTAACAAAACTAGAAAATAAAATTGAGATATTCATCATGGAAACAGCAATTTAGGTCTAGCAAAGTTTTTTTTTTCTCATAAAAAAACCAAAATTTTAAAATGGGACTCTAACACACAGCTTTTACATATCAGTAATATTATAAAGAGTTCTTTGTTTCTCCAGAGCTTCTGTAAAATGTTGCTGATCCTCCCAATAATGCTATCTCCATGAATAGTATTTTTAGCTGGTCGTAGATGTTTCCGGACTCCAGAAGTGACAGGCTTAGTGCGCACATGCACTAATAAATGTTTTCACGCCCGAGTTTTTAAAATTTGGATAATGCTGTGTGATTTGGTATACTTTGGGCAACATAAGAGTGGGCTGTCCAAGGAAGAGAGACCTGGACAGAAAAACCATGAGGTCTTATGAGAAAGAGAGATGGTGGGGGGACATAATATTTGTGATTTTGTGGCGACGAGTCTTTGACAATGGTCAGGAAAAGCCAATAGCTCTGATTGTTTCCCTTCGTTGATTATTTTCAGTTGCCTCCCCTCGACCACTAGACAGAAAAGCCTCACAGATCTCACAAACAGGTTGGTAGATCGTTTGATCATAAAATTATCAGCCCGTTGATGTTTTTGTTGGAAGGAGGAGGGGGGAGGGGGAGGCGGCTGGCACATGAGGGAGAGGGGAATATGAATAAGGCTATGCAAGGGTGGGATGGGGCATGGGATGTGCCTTCGCGTTTTGAATGTTCCAGGAAATGCGTGTCCTTTCTGAGTTTGTCATGGGGTTTAGTTACTTTCATGTATCCCTTGAGTCCCTTCCATAATGGTAGGGTTCTGTAAATACACTTTTTAGGGGGGCATCGTGCTAAGCTGGTCAGACACAGTCAGTTGTTGCCAGCAAAGTGTATACCCAAGAAATAATGGCAGAAGCTGACTGTGTCTAACTGGGCTTAATGTGATAGGGTTTTCCCGGATTTACTAAGAAATTATAGGAAATTATGGTGTGCACTTTTTGTTTGCCAGCAATCTGACTGTGTCTGGCCGGGCTTAGTATATTTATAGCCCTCTTACCCTGTGCATGTCTCTTTCTCTCTCTCTCTCTTTCTCTCTCTCTCTCTCTCCCTCCCCCTCTCTCTCTCTCTCACTATCTCTGTGTCTCTGTCTCTCTCTCTCTCTCTCCCTCCTTTTCTCTCTCTCTCTCTATCTATCTATCTATCTATCTATCTATCTATCTATCTATCTATCTATCTATCTATCTATCTATCTATCTACTATCTATCTATCTATCTATCTATCTATCTATCTATCTATCTATCTATCTATCTATCTATCTATCTTTTCCCACTTTTCTCTCTCTCTCTCTCTCTCTCTCTCTCTCTCTCTCTCTCTCTCTCTCTCTCTCTTTGTCTCTTCCTTCGGTAACATTTTTTTTTCTTTTTCGGCAGATATGATACGAGGGATGAATGAGAAATTGAAGAAAGAAGTGATGCAACTGGATGGAGAGATCCAACAACACAATCGGATAGCTCACACGTCACATCACATGAACAAGAATGTGTATAGATGACGTCACCCTTCCAGACCCATACAAAATGGCTGCCATTGTTGACTAAATTGTTTCGGTAACCTCACTACTCTCATAATTGTGATTATTGTTTTTGATATAAATCAAGATGAATAAGAACCATGCTAGTTGTGTATATTTGGGGGTGGGGGTTGGGGGATGTGAAGAGGGGCAATTCGTATGTTTTGTTTCATGATCTGTTTTGAAGTATATGAGTGTATTATTTTGATCACGTCGGCTGGAAACAGGACTACTTTTTCCAGCGCAAGAATTGATGAATGTGTGAATGCTATGGTTTAGTGAATGGGTGGTGAGTCTGTGGGTGGTGGTGAATGCAGAGAAATAAAAACAACGAAAAACATCATCCTGGCTGAGCGTAGAGAAACGACTGCAAAAAGGTTGTAGGGAATTTGTTGACTGAAATGAAATGAATACTCCTGTAAGTAACAATCCACAAAGAGTGGTTATTAAAGTTGTAGTCTGTATAGATTTAATTGCGAGCTGGCATGAACATTAATTCAATGCAACCGACGCTTGATGTAGATATCTAATCGTATCAGGGTTTCTAAAAAGAAAAAAAAAAAAAGAAAAAAACCCCGAACATATCACTTTGGTTTTCGAGATCAAAACATTCTGTATTTTTAACATCGATTTCGACATAAGACGTACATCATTGCACCGGACAACATTCTTGATTGACCGATTAATAGATTTAATTGATTGATCGACGGATTGATTGACTGATGATAGATCTAGTGAGTGAGTGACTGACTGATAATTATATTCTCTGGCTCAGTCATTCACTCAATCATTCATTCTGTTGGATGGCAACGAATATAAATCCCGTACATAGCGACACCTGCACCTGTGCGACATATCGAAGCATTCCTTTGCACGTGGGTTAACGCATATTATTTGAGCACATGTAATCTGCTTGCTGTGGAACCCGTTAATGGCCGAACATGTTCACAATTACGACTAGAATTTTCATTTTACCCCAGGGTGCCAGGAACACAAGATGTCGAGCTGATAAATTTATTCACTGAACAAAAACAACAACCGATACACTCATAAACATTACAGAAATGAAGAAGAAATAAACAAAAGCATGATGACAATGTTCATAAATTTATTGTTTACGCACATTTATGAAAAAATACATCCATAAATTCTTTACATGTGATAACATCAATGGTATATAATATTGATTTCTGTGTCTGTCAAAACACAATACAGAAATACACAAAGCAGTGAATAGTTTTTGATCTAGTATCGCACTTTGAATAGTAACACAAGTTATAATGTTTATCCATTGTGTACACAAAGAGCTTTGAAATATCTAAATCCATTCTTTTTAGTGGTCCTGGGGTACGTTTTTCATACACTATATTGAAGTCTTCAGGTCAAGCACAATCCCATAACGGCGTTAGAAGCCAAAAAGTGAGACAGGCGGCCCGTGCAGAAAATTATAGGCTGATCAAAGTTACGTCAATTATACAAATTAAAAGCAAAAAGATTGAAATGTAGTTGTACAGAAAAATATACATCTTATGAGTAATACATGTAAGATAGGCGCTTTTTTGGTTATATACCATAATGTTGGTTACGCCATGATGATCATGTTGATAATGTAATGTATAGTGCAGTTATGTACATTTAGTGGCACATTCCACCTGTCACAAAAGGAAAAAAAAAATTCAGTCTATGACTTATCCCAATGTATATTGTCAAAGCAACTGTGAGCCTGTTCACCGTCTCCCGGCCTTACTTCCTATTTGTTCCAACTCCACATTTTGCACTCCTGAGAAATTCGACGTTAAACATTTGCGGCCTTATAATTACACTTTTGTTACGAGACAGTATTATTTTACAAAGTAAACTATAGGCCCATTGCGAATGACGCCACAGAGTGTTTTTGTTTTGCTCTTCCGACACCCAAGATGGCCGTGGATCAGCTGATGAGTGTAACTTCGAGATATGTCTAAGCGGTTAAAATGCCTGCTGGTTGCATTGCAGTTGGCTGTTATGACAGGGGTGGAAAGGATGAATCCAAACTGGTCAGATTCCCTACCATCTGTTTAAACAACTGAAAGGAAGTAAACGAATTGACCAAAAGTCTCCCATGTGCATGTACACGTGCCATTCACTGTAGTGAACGAATTTTAGCTCGCCGCCGACTGGTTCCCGACGCCTCAAGTGCTCGCGGTACAAATCAGCCTAACGAATCAAGATCAATACCACAATCGCCATGGTGATGCGTCGGTCCTTGCCTCAAAGATGGCGGATATGCACAATGGGCCTATAGGAAAGCAATGAACACAACTTAGTATCTTCTCTGTTCGGCTTTATAATTAGACTAGATCACGCTAACAACAGCAACTATGATGATTATGGAGTTTTAAAAAAAAATCGGAACTGTGAGACAGTTTGACAAGTGCCACAACGCATTTTATACGAGCGTCAAAGTGTGCATTTGTTCTATCTCTTCTACATACTCAAATATCTCTAGTTGTTCAGGTAGGACAAACAAGAACTAAGTTCGCGATCTAGCTGGGTGCAGTGGCAAAGAGCCAGAGGTTCGAACGCAGCTACCACCCTAAGACTGAAGGGGAGCATCCAGGCTGACACCTGGGTTTGGCCTGACCCCAAAAATAACTAGGGAAGTCAAGTTCAGAAGCGTTATCATTTAAGTGAGGGTTCCCTTCCTCTTAAGAACTCCTATAGTCGTGCTCTCGCAAAAATTTCAGCTCTCCCTCTTAAAACCGTGTTGAAAATCCCTCCAAAGTGAGCTCGGGTGTTCTATGCTTCGTTATTGCCTAAATTTTAAAAAAAGTGAAAAGACCAACTTTGCGTTTCACCGGGTTCTTTCCCCCGTCTGTTGTCTCCCTCCGAAGCAAGTTTTCAACGATCTCTTCTCTTTACCTCTAGGGCAAACCCGGTCATTATTATGTAAAATATTATATGGAAATGAAAATTGTCTGATTTATTTTTGTGACATGGGTTTCTTTGTGTTCTCATGAAGTAGTATGCAGTATAGGCAACAAAACTCTGGACCCCCACTATATTCTAAACAATGTAAAGTTGCTATTTGAGTACCTGCCAATGAACTTTTATGCCATAGGAGTACATGAATAAAATGTTACAAAGAAAAGTAAGATTTTCTGAAGAAATTTACTGTCCTGAACAAAGGAGTTGTTAGCTATAAATATATCCAGAAATAAATTATTTCATCACAGATGTCAGTCAGAAATAGTTCTTTTAGCCGTTTCATTCCAGGCCATCCGAATTCCTGATTTAGACATGCACGTGCGTTGTGAAATAAGAATATTTCTTTTTGCTACATTTTAAGTGTTTTTTTTCCTCCCTTACATCAGCCAAACTAATGGTGCCGATACATCATGACATGACACTGTTCGTCAAGACTAGTCATAATTATCTGGAGTAGGCCGGATATAGGAGACTTGTTGCAGTTCTAAAATTGGCATTCCATATAATCTCATAATGCCGGATTGGACAGGTTGCAGCGTACTGGAAAATCCCAGTCTGGACTTGGTCTGAGCGTCCAGTCAGTTGTACAGAGTATTTTCAAGGACAATAGTGAAACTATTGGATCTGAGTAAACTTTGTGTCTTCTGTTTTCATACATAGGTCACTTTTTCCATAGGCTGTTGTTACTTGTCAGTACGCACTCCTAGCGCTTTCGCTGGGGGCGCGTACGTTTCGGGTATTTCGGGAGGAGCTCTCTAGCTCTGGAGTTACAGAAGATCATCTGGAATTAGAGCTGGAACAGTAAAGCTTTCTTCCAACCCCGGAGAAATGAAAATCTCCTGTTTCATGAAATTGTGCTTTCACTCTTGGTCACGAGCTTAGAATAAATATCAGGGAGTGCTCTTGAGCAGGGTTATTTGGCGTGAAACAAAATACTCTGAAGTTCTAATTATGACTTATTGTTTTGTGTCAGCTATAGGCTCAGAGTAGATCAAGTAACGGAAAAGCCCGGGCAGTGTTGAGTTAATACCAGAGGTTGATATCCTCCACCCCCCCCCCCACCCCTCCAAAAAAGATCGCTTTCAAAAGGCAAATATTGATAACTTGTTAAATTAAAGCTATGCAATTTCGATAATGAATTGTTTCTGTAAAACTGTTCTTTTCAAGACAGATCAGAACAAAGATTAGAAATAACTGTCTGAGAAGGACATTGGAAAACATACCTGCACAACGAGGAAGGGAGACCTGTTCTTTTTTTTTTAATGTATATTATCATGGTTGTATTGCTATGATATTGTCATAATTGTGGACGTTATGGTCATCTGGGAAGTATGGAAAACTTTCCAAGCAAATTGTTGGTGTGAGTGACAGAACCAGCAGGGCACAGTTTCTCCTATTTTGAAGAATTTTCGGGCCAGCTGAATATTCAAAAGGATTAAAAAATAATTTCTCTTTTAATTTCACATTTGAAATTCTGTGCTCGTTAATATAAAAAAAAAAAATTGAGCCTACCGTTCAACACAGTTTTGTCTAATAAACTATAGGCCCTTTATCACCGTTTCTTTCTCTCTCTCTGCTCGTATTTCTAGCACAAAAATTTCAGTCTGAAGTTGAAACGGCAGTTTTTTTTAATTAGATCTAGAACATTGGTGAGCACGTCTAAGGCCTTTGCTATGAAAAACGCCAGTCGTATTTCGAATGAGAATGGGCTTATTTATGTCACTTCGGGTTAACTGATATTCAGCTATTGACCGTTGCCAAACACAAAGCTTTATGTATATCGAAATGCTCTATCAGTATTTTCTTGGAACCCAGCTCTATAGTCTTAAGGGGTAATCAATGCCTTGTGGTTTCATCAGGATTTAAAGATATGAACTACAGTGCTATAATAGAACGTGCCTCCTTAACTATCCTAAGTTGATAGGCATAGCATGTTTTATCACTAGCCTTTCTCGTGAGCCTTTATTTTTTTATGTAACACAAAAGTTAAAACTCTTGGGAGGGCGAGAATACAGAAGATCTTCAGGGGAAGAGAACAAAATAGACAGTATTTCAGTCTTTGGCTTCGGGAACAGAACTCCATTAATTGTTAAACGAGGCGGTATTTCGGTCCTTGACTTCAGGAAGTGAATTCCCTCACACGAGACAGTATTTCAGTCCTTAGCTTCGGTAAGAGAATTCCCTCAAACGAGACAGAATTTCAGTCCTTGACCTCGGGAAGAGAATTCCCTCAAACGAGACAGCAGTTCGGTCCTTGGCTTCAGGAAGAGAATTCCTTCAAACGAGACAGTAATTCAGTCCTTGACTTCGAGAACAGAATTCCCTCAAACGAGACAGTATTTCGGTCCTTGACTTCGGTAAGAGAATTCCCTAGGACGAGACAGTATTTCGGTTAGCTTCGGGGAGGGAATTCCGTCAAACGAAACAGTATGTCGGCACTTGGCCTCGGAAAGACAATTCCCGTCAAACAAGACAGTGTTTCGGTTCTTGGCTTCTTTACACACTAGAAGGGTCATGAACCCAGGGTGTACTCCTACTTTTTTCTTCAGATGAAAAGGGAGAAGGTGTGTAGTGTGTAGTGTATAGTTCCATGGAAATCACTCTAGTCCCTTTATCGATTCAGTCTTCGCAAACGTTACTGCAACATTGCAACATGAAGAACAGTGGTAAAGTTTGCGATAAAAATATATATTCACGCTCAAAATAAAACGCAGGCCCTAGTGAAAATCGATTAGAAAAACTGGAAAGCAATTGTGGAGAATATTGGAAAGCAAGCTTCATCACACCAGTTTTGTGGGCAGCTGCACATTGCTTTCAGATCACTGCTGAAAAAACACATTTGCACCGCGAGAGTGCATGTGATCAAATGTCGTTCGGGTGTTTTGAATGGAAAATGGAAGGATTTTAAATGGTCTCAGTTTTCATAAACTATGTTTGGAGAGCTAGATCCATGAAGACCTGCAGAACAAGATAGTAACGGCCCTCAGAACATGATACCAGGGCTTTTCAGCTTGATTACATTGGCAAATGTAAAGAGCTGTGTTAAACGGGCTCTTTCCTTCTCTTTTTCCCCTTTCTTTCTTTCTTTCTTTCTTCTCTTTATCTAATATTTGATGTCTCTAGCATAATCACTAACCCTCCCCCCCCCCCACCCCCCAGCCATTTCACAGCCGTCCCTACACTTCTCCGGAAATTAAACTGCAGCTCTCTCCTTTTTTTTTTTCAAAGACACAATAATAATAAAAGACACACATTTTGTCCAGTCATTTATGATAAAGCGATGTGTTCACTGATTACAAAATAAAATTTTAAAAAAGACGATTATATTTATAATAATAATAATAATAACAATATTATAATAACAAAACAAAAACATATTTTTTAAAGATATTTGTTTCTCCCCAAACGGGATTTCCCTGCATCATGTCGCAGGTGGTCGTAACAAGTAAAGGCATTCAGCTCTCCCTAGCCATATCCTGGAACACATGAATGTCGTATCATTGTGACGGCATTATGAATGTCCCCAGGTCACTTTTCAAGACAAACATAGAGCATCATTAGCAGCACAGTAACACATGCCGCATAAAAAGGATTAGGAAAGAAAAAGAAGAGAAAACAACAGCAAAAGACATAAAATCTTAAATCAGATGTAACAGTGGACATTTTTACGTAACAATGATTGAAATTCTATAGATGGTTGCCAATTTACAAAGCATGTTATTTAATAAATATGTTTATTGTGTCCATGCAACGCGTGCGCGCCACGCACTCACACAAATAAGAAAAAGTATCCCTCATAATTCCATATGAAGGGTTCGAACCTGCGATCTCGATCTCTTGCACCAGTGGTCAAGCCTTATATACTCACTGTGAATCTGAGCTGGCTGTGACGTTATTAAAAGAGTTAATTTAATATGGTCAATGGCGAGTATGACTGACGGAGGAGAAAATGAGCACAGTGACGAAGTCCACATTCAAGAACGTCTTGATATTGGTTATGCTGTGGAATCTTGTGAAAAAGAGTTTCAGTGAATGCTGAGTGTTGATTGGTTGCTTTTGTTCTTTGGTGACCAAAAAAAAAAAAAAACCCAGAAAAAAACCTGAATTTCAAATTGCGTGTTTTGTTTAACACTTGGCGATCAATGAGAAAATGCAACAGAGTTTTATATGGAACCAGAATTTTTATGTATTTTTTTTTTCTTCTCACATGAGAAAAATTGCAATTGTTCACTCACGAGCCTTCTTTAATTTGGCTGCGCTGACAAAAATGCGCGCGGATGAGAGATTGCCCTAACGAAAAGTGGTGTGCACGGGTAGTTGAGTTCCGGATGAGTGATTGGGGGAGGGGAGGGGGGGGGGGACGAGACACGTCTATCAACGCTGCTATTGTATTTCCTTTGGGATGGGGGGGGGGGGGGGAGGGTAACTAAATGTGATCTTAAATTGGCATCATTTTGTCCATTCGTACGGCTAAAAATTCAACACTATTTTAAAAATTGTTTTTCCTTATTCTTGTAGATCCCAGTTTATATTTTTTTTAATTATCTCAGTGCCCAGAAACAGAATACTTGGTGGTACTGTATATCCCATAATTGAGAGACTTGGCAGTTTGTCAAAACTGGTAATAAAAAAACTGCGAGAAAAGCACAGTGATGCAAGCAGACATCGTGTCAGAGCATTTTTACCTTTCTTTTTCAGTCTTTTATTATTATTATTAATATTATTATTATGATTATTATTATCTTAATGCCCTTTAACTTGGCTACACAAGATTTATAAACTTTCAAAGTCTGGGGCCTGGACAAAGGGGAGCACAGTAATACATCCTCCGCCGTCCATATTGTGTGATATTTACATGATTCCGTCCAGTATAATCATATTTCATAACAATTGTTTTGCATTTACAGTGTCCATTATGTTCTGTGTCAGGTTTTGTTTTTACGATTTGCTGAGATCTTAAAGTCTTTTGGGTACAAAAAATATCATACATTTATATCTGTTGGCAATTTTTTTTTTTTATAAAAAGAAGAATGGGGGCTCAAAGTAAAATGGTTAGAGACTTGAAACATATAGCCCATTTTGCACAACACACCTTGTATATTTACAGTATTTTGTTGATATAATTTCATGTATAAATATGGTTGCTTATATGGATAAAACAGTGATCTGCTATTTGTGGAATGATCGATTTCAGTTTTGGCTTTATTGGTGAAAGTTGTGATAAGTTTGATAGAAGCGTGAAAGATCGTTTTCATGATCATTTGTGATAATTATGGAATAAAAATCACATCCGCTGGATGAATTTATTTGAATGGACGATTTCTAGAAATGATTTGAAGTGAAAATAAACAGCAGTTATAAATTACCTAAACTGAGTCTAATCATGGTCGTGCGGAAGCATTCGCCAACGTTAAATTCCTATTGTGTTCTTTGCCCTTTAAAATGAATTCGTTAATTCAACTGTGAGCCGGGCAGTACGATTTGAATCAGCCGAGCATGCTTATACAATGTGTACGTGTACAGCCTACCGGAGCTGAAAGAAGTAAGGTGGTGACTCTCGTATCTGTCACCGAGTTGCCGGTCCTCGGGATTTTTTCCCAAGATCTTGAAATTCTGTGGGCTGCTGGTGTATTTGGTATTATTTCTTTGCAAAAAAAAAAAGGAAATAAATTGTCACAAAATTGCCATTCTTCTCGCGATCTCATTTGCAAATAGTAAAAGCTGAATAACGCCAAATGAACTAAGGGCAGTCTGATATTCCCAGTGTGAGAGGACCCTGTGCGTGATCTGCGAGCTAATCACTGACGCCGCTTACTTTAAAATGAATGTATTAGGAAATTGTAAATTTTTTTATGTACTTTTGGTGGGGCAAGGGTGGGGGGGCGAATCTTTGTATCTTTTCATCTCATCTTGGGATTGTTTGTACTTGATTTTTGGGATTTTTAAATCTTTACCGGCAACGCTGATCTGTCACCCCCCCCCCCCCCACCCCACCCCATTTTCCACATATACACATACATTTATCTGTGTAGAGCATTAGCCAAAAAAAAATAACAACTATATAATGGAAGTTTAAGAAACAAAATTATGTCAGTAGATATTAGGATTGAGTTTTCCTTTTTTTTTTCCATTTCTTTCCATCTCGTCTTTCGTTTCATTTCGAATCACTTGCAGCTCTGTATGCCTCAGTAGAGATGTTGCAAACATCAACATTCAGCTACAACATTGTATTGAAACAAAAATTATCCTGCAGCTCACATGAACCTCCAGATTATACCACAATCTGGCCTCGTATTCATTTGAAACATCTTCATGTAGATACAATAAAGACATCGTTTCACATTGTATTGTCGAAGCCAGTGAGTAGCATCGCACTGTTAACAAAGTGCTGAACAAAAAATCGCTCGGAGCTGCAGAAACCAATTCAATGTCACACAAGAAGAGTATCTAATCCAATCTGCAACTAGACAGTTGCTGCTAATCACACCGGACGTATCGACAGAAACCCTAACTAGGTTCAATCACGGGCTTTGGTAAACAGTTGAGGCAGTAAGAAAATAAAGTGTACCTGTTTATCTTTAGAGAGAGAGAGAAAAAAAAAGGAACTCGACACCCGCCCCCCCCCCCCCCAAAAAAAAAAAACTCAACAAAAAACAATTCCATACAATCATGCCACAACTATGGAAAATCATTCGGCCATATTGAAAAGATTTCTTCCGTGTTGAGTCACGAGATCTAATTGAATCCTCTGTCTGGTAGTTGTAAAGATATTGATGACAATACGCAGAGACATGAATTCAAATATCAAACAATATAATACTAATAATAATTATGGGTGATGGTGAGAACAAACTTTACAAAATAACACACACGCAATGTAAAATGTTGTACTCGCTGAACTCCCAACCAAATAGAACAACAACAACAACAACAACAGCAACAAAATTTTAAAAAACGAATCATTTTTTTCTTATTACATTTTAGAACAATGAGGTGTCAGACCATTGGTAAAAAAAAGAAAAAAAGAAAGAAAATGCTGCACATAAACAATGTATATACCCAGATATGAAACACAGAGAGGCATGTGTATGTTTCTTTTATGCTTTTACAGTGAAATATAATATTCCATTTCAAGTGTCACACTGATAGAATGTTCAATTACACTGACATTTTTTCTGCATACAATTATGCTCATTCTGGCAATTTATTATGCGTTCTGTATCTTCGATCGAAGTATTGAACCATACACACAATTCTCTGTGTAACTCTAAAGATTAATATTTCATGGTCCTGTGATACAGTTACTAATTTATAGAACCCCCTTATTCTCCGCTCCCACCAGTCATGTTTGTGCAGATACAACCATAACGTTGACTTTTTGGAATAATTTCAGAATGAGGTCGTCGATTCCTCAGGAGCTTGACTATCCCAAAGTTTTAATCAATATAACACACTTTAACAGCTGAATGATAACTTAATGTTATACAATAGCACTGTGTGAATGTGATTCTACTGAGAAAGTGCAGCGATACACGAATCATCCGGGGGGGGGGGCGAGGGGTGTCTTTATTATTATTACACGTATTAATATTATTGTTATTATTATCATTACTATGGCGGAGATGCTTGTGATCGTGCCAACATGATAATTCACTTTACAAACATAATAATGTTACGTATTTTACAAAGTATGTGAAGCTGAATAGCACACTGGTGTCATATTTTTAAATTCACGCGTTGGTGAATTTATTTCAGCTAATGTTATGGCAGAGAATGCTTGGGCCATGTAGACAGCATCCCCACAATGGCATTTGTTACCAATGTATGGCTACGTTAAAAAAGCCTTATTGTGGGGATGTTACAAAGAAAAGGCTCCTGAGGCCATTCAACCAAATTCTAACTCTGACGCAAACTCTAAACATTCACTTAAATTTCTGTATAAACAAATTGCGATCTGACTACATGGCACAATTTGTCACTTTGTACTTTTTTTTAAAGACCTATTACTGTTTGCTGTCATGCTGACATCAAACCTCATTTCAGTGAGTGAATCCTCTCAGAAAATACGTCAGGTATCTGGAATAATTTGCACAATCAACAAAACCTCAACGTCCAGTTAACTGAAGAGTTCAAAAGAGTTCGTGGTGACTAAATCATAGAAAGCTAAAATTGAGATATTAACTAAAAGAGTTCTTTCTGCACGCCAAAATGCCAACTTTTTCATTGTATTTCACTCTAATAATAACAGTCCTGGGTTTTTGCTTGGCACAGGCGACATTACATGCTGATGTTTGCGCACTGGGCAGTTTGTTTTAAAATCCAGGTGGACTTTGACAAGGTATAGCTACAGCTAATAGCTTTAAGTGAGAAAGTGAAGCAAGCTAAAATGTGACATATCTGAAAACCTGTTGCCAATACAATATAAAAATAATAATTAAGTGATGTGGTGAAAGAATGCAGTGCAACATATCTTGATTTTCTATTTCTGAGGCGTCAGACAATGTATTGATTTGAGCATCAGTAAACACCTGAGTTAATCATGGCCTCTTACTGGTTTTTAATAATGATTGCTATCAAGAAGTACATTATATTGATTAATTTCATTAGGCAAGACTTTGAAGACACGTTATTCTGCACAGCGAAACATTATTCAATGAGGTGATTACGGTGGTTTCAATGCTGGATATGAATGATACTTCATAACAACTAATCTAAGCTCTGAACAAGTCCTTCATCATTGATATTTTAGTGATGGCATCAAATGTTGCTGTTAATACACTGCCATATACATAAATACAAATTACACCAACAAATGACATCTTATGCGAATTATTTCCTCAGTATCCCAATAATATTATCATCATCCAGGAAGCCTCACAGAGTTTGATGTGGCTGTTTTCTTGAACACGAAACATTTCTCAAATACGCTTTGCCTTTTGGGGTATATATCATTTTTGTATCGAGCTGAATTTTCACGAAAATCTTTTGGAATTTAATTACTTTATCGATGTTTTACTTGGTTCACCATCAAAATGACCATTAAGGTAAAGAAATTATATATCCACTTCAAAGCAGGGTATAATTTATCTACATGCCCAATATTACCCCAAAGTGTGATTTCATTGACAAGGATTTGAAATTCTAAAACTAATGCTGCTCAGTATTTTTAGGACCATGTTGTCTGATATTCTCCATCTCCGCCCATGATCAACAGCACATACACTATTATCCAGATGAGGCTTAAGAAGCACCGGTGTCTGCATTTGTGACCTTTACACCACACAGCAAGATGTTTTCAGGCCAGGTTAAACCAGCAAATCTGTGTATTTTCTTTATGCCAGAGCAGCTTTAAATGTTATTAATGCACAAATTCCAGAAAGCAACACCACGGTTTAACGACAGTAAGTATAGGATCGTCAACAACAATGTTAACAACGTTAAGAACGCCAACGATGAGCACATCAAATTCGGATGAAGTCAAGTGCAGTAGCGACATTTATTTCTTCTTCCTCTTCATCTTCTTCGTCGAAAACCTCCTTTCTGAAGGCCTCTTCTCCGAGTGGAGTTTCCAGTATAACATGAGAACCGCCATTTCTGCCCTCCTCTCTACTAGACGTCACATCCGACATCTCTATTGCTCCTGAAAAATAATAATAAAGCCCTTAAAGCTGTGTTTTTATAAAAGAAAGAGTGGTTCCATGTGTACAGAAACTGCAATTCCGCACATACAGAAGCATTCTTTCTATTTCACTACTTGAGGTGTTGTTGTTTTTTTTGCCGTTTCCGTTTCCGGACAAACGAAAACCCGGCTTGACCCTGAATAGAAATATGTGTGTTATATGTACGTGGTTTTCAAACTTAGGCTCCTGAGCGACTCCGTCACAGGAGATGATCTATGATTGTTCAGTCATTCATGTTTATAGAACACTCGAATATGGGAGTAGGTCTACAGGAGGCAGTTACCCCTGGGGCAATTGTCCTTAGGTCACTATTTGGTCGGGGTGGGGAGGGGTAATCGTCCCGGGGAGGGGGAGGGAGCAATTGTCCAGTGATCCTCTAAAAGTCTAAGGCTCCTGATTTCGAAGTTTTTAGGCAAATGGCCAGGAGATTTCGTATTAATTTGGGAAATTTAAAAACAATGAATTACTTTTCCAGATCCGCTAAGTTGTCGGCAGGGAGCGTACGATTTTTTTTTCCTGTTGGTGAACTGTTAGGGTTGAAACAGAGCTGGTGTAGACGCCAGGCTGGTGGCCCGCCACCGCGGTATAGGCAGTGCCTAATGTGTTAGTATGAAGCAAAATTTACGGACGGCGATCAACCAGTCTGGCGCGTGTAACAGCCTTGGTTTGTTTCACACCTAAGAGTTAAATTGTGTTTTCGACATTTCGAGAAAATATATCTTTCTTCTATCCTTGGTTCTTAGAGGGTTAGTCTCTTAGTTCATTCATTGTCTGGACTGACCAGGGTCATCCTGCGGGTTGAGGTGTACTGTATCATCCGTAAGCCCGGCTCGGACGTCCGCCTCATCCCCGCCCTCGCATTTGTTACCTGGTAGGTTGCTGTCATCTGTCTCGATGTGGACTGACAGCGGGACATGACCAGGAGCAGTTCTGACTGACCGTTCACTGGAGCGATCTGATTGGTCTCTGATGAGCCTCTTTCGGCAGTGGTCCCAGGCGTTGATGGCATGAGCGAAGGAGATGAAGGACAGGATAAGGAGGAGAACGTGAGCCTGTAAGCAAGATGATAAAAATGATAACAGTGATAAAGATGATGATGATAATAATGACAAGGATAATCAGAATAATAACAATAACAATGACACTAATGATAACCCGGCAGGCAATCGTACGTGTATCCAACAACGACCTCACGTTTGCTCATACGGTTGACATCGCTCCGACGTAGATATACTGGTTAAGATATCGCGCCACCGTCGGTCAGATGTGGGCAATAATTTATGTTAAATACTCAACATTAGAAGATGATTGAAATAAAATAACAAAGAGCACTTGGATTAAAATACAATTAATTCGAACTGAAGAAGTTTACTTGATACACGTTACAACACACCACTGCAGTGGCCGAGTGGTTAGAGCTATTGGCCTCAATGCGCAAGGCCTCAGGTTTGAATCCATCCCGCGAAAGTATGAACTCGACTATTTTCTCCCAGTATGCTTAGACGCACTCACTAGACAGAGTGCCTGAAGGAGACCCGGGCCTTGTTTCTGAAATAACATCATTGTACTGAAGATGGTAGCAAATCCCAAAAAAACAAAACAAGAATCAAGCAAGCAAAACAAGACGGGCACATTTCAATACATTGCCGAGGACCAAACAAATCGAGAACAAAATGACTGTGTAGTATCACCACAGTCTCCAAGTCTTCCATAAACTTGGAGAGAAGTCTGGCTAGTATCGCGTACCGGCTCAAGCCTATTTCGACTCGGTTAAGATTGAGATACGAACTATAGATTTAAACAGGACCTACCCCACTGTCACACAAGACTGTCACACTAATTCAGGCCCGTCAAACTGTCTTGTGTAAGCTGTCGAAAGGCCTGCCCCCCCCCCCCCCCGGGATCAAGACAGACGCAAAAACAGACTTGACTCTGTGCATCCACCAGCTTAAGACGAGCGGAAAAATGAAAGTCTGTGTTTAGGTCTTTGTTTTAGGAGGATCTCCACTCCGTGTCCGGACATTTGCACCTCACTGTTTCTTGATGTTGTTCTCGTTGCTTCTTTTCTTGTTTTTGTTGTTGTCCTCTCTGTGGCTTTCTTAGCCCTCAAAAGGGCTCCCATTTGGGTTCCTCTGTCCTATTCTTGATCTTGTTCCTTTTGTTTCTTTCTTTCTTGGTGGTTAGCTCTCAGCAGGGCTCTCCATCTGCTGGTTTTTTTTTTTTTTTTGCTTTTTTTTTTTGCTTTGTATTCATGCGTTGGCTCCGTAGAGAAGGCTGATGGGAGAATAAGACAGACTTCCACACTATGGAAGGGGAAGGGTGAAAGTCTTCCATCATCGAAATCAATAATCGTGAACTTTAAAAAGTTGTGTAACAACGCAGGAGTGGCCAAATTACAGTTGGAGAACCACATGCGTCTTTTCGACATTTGATGTGCACTTGCCAAAAATACACATAGCTGAGCTTTTTCTTGCATGGTAATCAACGTAACAGGGGAATAAGAAAAAATGCTGAAACGTGATCATTATTTTGATGGGGAGACACGGGGTGTGAGAGATAAAAATGAGATGGCAAATGAAGAGAGACGAAGAGAAATAAAAGAAAATTCAATAATTACGAGCAAAAGTCTCCCTGTTTTGCAGTTTAACACAAAAAAAAAAATCTAAATCTTGCGAGATGAATTAAGCAGTACAGCTGAGATAAGGAAAACAAAAAGTTACGCAGCGCTGCGTAAGAGACAATAAAGAAACATTACAATGAATCAGAAATAAAGCAGAAAAGATTTCTGATTCATTGTAACGTTTCTTCCCTCTTTTGCATACGGGGATTTGTAATATTCAACTTTTTTCCCCCCCCCCCCATACTTGAACTTTTCTTCCAAACCATGTTGTGACCCCTTTTTTTATCAGCTGAAATGTAAACCAAGAGATTTCTCACCCTCATGGCGTGCCTCGTGGTCTTAGAAGACAGCAGTTTCTGGAATCTCGGCGCCACCGGTTACGTAAGCCATAATAATAATGGGAAAACAAAAAAAAAATTCAAGCATTCTACTTCAGTTCATTCAGGATATTTATTGATGGCCAGCGCATGAATAAGGCAAAAGTATATATTATAGTGAGATTACTATACATGGTCTCTGATGGCTGGTGGTAAGTAGCCTCAAATGTTACCGGAAGACGGGTTTGTTTATCACCGTGGGGTTCTGACACATTAAGTATTTTTCCCTAGCTGGGCTCACTTAATTATCCGTCGGTGCGTGTTTTCTTTTATGAGGACCTTTGGTAGGATTCTGCACGAGCCCTGTTACGTCGCGAGAAGGCGATCATTGTTAAGTTTGCTCCACATTGTTTCTCTTTTTTTATTCTCATTGCTCCAAACAGGTTCCGCACCGGTAATTGATAAATTTGTGAGCTATTTGGGTTAGTTTTTCCCATTTCCCACTTCTCTGAAAGAATTCACAAACATGAGGATTTAAACAACAACAACAACAACAACAACAAAAAAACCCAGCTAGACTGCCATTCTCTTTCATTTCTGTCTAACCAGCTTTGGAACCATCTGTAATAATTATTGCTGATGAAATTTAAAAGAACACCCTTTTCACCGAAGTTTTTATGTAATGCATCTTTTAGGCGCATTTTTGATCATGCCATGCATTTTCAGGTGTGGCTTGTGTGAAGGAGATAGAAACTAAAGGCTGAATAATAATTTCAAACACGTTAATGTCATGACACCCCACACCAACATCAGGAAATGCTGAAAAAAAGATGGGGGAAAATAAGAGAGAGAGAGAGAGAGAGAAAGAGAGAGAGAGAGAGAGAGAGAGAAAGAGAGAGAGAGAGAGAGAGAGAATTAATGCACCCTCCATGTGTTACACGGGATGTTGTGTCACGTGCCATTAAACAGATTAAGGAAGCAATCTTTCGCGTCCAGGAAGCATTCTGTTGTGTGGGAAATTACCAGAATTAACGCATTACAACATGCAGAAGCATTTTTATATCTCAAATTTGTTTCGATTTTCTAATGCATCCCTCCTAATTTTTAATAACCTCAATGGAAAATCTCAGGTTACCATGACACGGTCTTTAGAAAAGAATGGCGGCATAAAAATTTTCAGGCAAGACTTGAAATTTCCGACACGTTAAAATTTCAAAATATCACCAATATTTCTTTGAGCAAAAGTCAACAAAGGGGCGGTGTATAATCTGGGGCCAGCCTGACCTCCGTTTACACTGTCGAACTGATTGAGCACTCTTGCGTAGAGATAACACTTGGACACTTTTTGCGCTTATTTATTTGTTATGTATACTATATATATTTGTGGACTTGAGATTTTTCGTTGCAAAAGGCTTCTGAACCACTCAACACTCAGATTTCAAATTTTATATGGCACATCAGAATGGCTGTAAGGGTGCACAGTTTTTAATAAAAGTCTCAAAACGGTGTAGTTTTTGTTATTAGAAATTTATTGTTTCCCCGATTTTCACTAGGCTCATTGACATGCTGTAGGTTTTTATGACATCACTTCCTGAAAACTTTCTGTGCGCACCAATGCAGACTGTTCGGCTTTTGTTTTTAATAACGTTTTGGTCTGAAGTGGCGTTCTTTGTTGTTGCATCTCTCTTATAAGGGCTCTTTCACACACATCGAATTTTCGTCGTCCGCCGTGGACGGCACGGCCTCGTGCATTGAAATAATTATACATTGGAGTCTATGAGTGTGTTCATACTTGTCGACTTCCCGCCGTCGCCGTCGAAATTCCTGCACACACACTTCCTAACTAAATATGTGATTTCAGCACTTTTCCTATCATGGAGGACATAGACACAGAACTTCTGATCACATTAGTACATGACAGACCTGTTCTTTGGGACAAAAGTCTGGAAATTTACAAATAAAGCCAATGTGAGACTTTGCACATTTAGGGGGCGAATCCACTGAGTTCTTCGGCATCGTTTTTTTTTTTTTTTTCCGATACAGATAATATAAATATAAGTACCCCAGTTCCATACGACTGTCCATAATGATAAACTAAACCCAAATGATGGGCTAAAGCCAAATGATAATTAACGCCGTCCATAACACGGCTAAAAATAAGTCGATTTGATCGATGTGTGTGAAAGAGGCCTAAGCGATCTATGCAGCATTAATGCCTTTCTTAGTTCAAGGCGTCTTAAGTTTTACTCCCCCCCCCCCCCCCCCAAAAAAAAAACCTACACAAACCTGTTCACCGAACAGATACTCAGCTAGTATTATTATACTCCGTGATTACATGACCAAAAGTTATGAAACTTTGTGTCCTGTCTCAATTTTTGGCGATTAATTGGGTGGACACATCCACGTTGGAAAATTTTTTATATCTAATACTATTAAATATGATTAAATTCAGTTTTTTTAAAGCCACACATACAAAAAAAAGAAAACTCAATTTCGCACGAGTAGAATGGAAAAGTATGACCGGAAATTTCGTTGTGCTATGATTGTAACCATCGCCCAACCAACGGCATTTTAGCTGGTGTTGATAATGAATGAAACAGGTTTGACAAGAACAAAACAAAGCTATGTCAAATAACAGCTGTGGCTGTAAACTCGATGCTTTGCTGACAAGAAAGAGAAATAATTGTGGGTTATTAGATTGTTGGCGGCCATATTGGAATTGCCGCCATCTTAGATTTTTTTTTTCGTGGCCAACACATTATTCTTAAACACTATCATAATGAATAATATTTGTGCCAAATTTCACGCTTCTACAGTTTTTTCAACGATTGTTCAAGTTATCAAACCTACTAAATTCAAAGTTGTTTCAATCTACTAATGATGGTCACCAAATTTCAAGATTCATTCAAGAGCAAGAGAATACTACACATGAAAGCAAACAAAGAAAGATATAGAACCTCGTGTTTGCCCTCAGCAATTCCCCTCAACAATAGCTAGATGTGTGCCACATTTCGCTAAGGTTCCTTGACAGGTCAGTTCATGTATGCCTGTTATTGTGGCTTCCGAGTTGTCATTTATGATGTGTTAGACATTTGTACCATGTAATGTGCTCTTCAACGCTCTGTGAATGAGAATTTCCCTCACAGGATGATAAAGTGATTCTTATCTATCATATTTCATTTATCTAACGAGATAATGTCCATGTTGCCTATGCAATGAATTCATGACTGTGTTTAACAATCCAGCATCGTTCATGAGTTCAAATAAGACCATCCTGTCCATAAGGCACGAGTGTTTACATTATTTAGCGCTATTAAACGAGATTCTTGAACCTTTTAAATAACTTAATGCGCCGTGTCATAATTCATTCACGATGTACTCAATAACCATGAATTCCCAGAGTGGTCGATCTCAAGCCCGCCATCCAAGCCACTGTTTCCACACTACTGAATAATTTCCTTTTTGTTAAAATTTTTGCTTTAATGTGTGTCGTGAAAACCTAGAAGGGTTTTCTTACCAGAATATTCCCACATAAACCTCAGCATAGCAACTGAAATACTGGTTGCTATTGCTTTCTTAAATAAAAGAATGAAACTCAGCTAACCGAGACTTCTCAGGCAAAATATTTGTCGTCACTCAGCTGTTTATCACACCTAGAAACGTTCATGTGAGTGGGTTACATTTTTATATCATTTATCTTACGGTAAACGTCATTCTAAGATTTAAACATTTTTTCTGTCTAAAAACGAATTTATTTTATTCATTAATTCTCCCGTCAAACAAGACCTTTCATGTCAGCCTTTGAGTTTCCTGACTCTTCATGAGGACCGGCGCACACTCAGGTCATGAATTTTGATGTGTGTATGTGTGCACCTGTGTGTGTGTGCGTGTGTGTGTTGTAGTGTATGTGTTGTAGTGTGTGCTTGTATTGTGTTGGTATGTGCTGTGTGGTGTGTGTGTGTGTGAAAGTCTGTGTGTGTTTCAGTCGCAGCCATCAAACATTTCTTTGAGCCTCCCCACTTTTTTGTTTTGTTTATACACACACCGACTTGCTTTCCTTTGCTTCGTCATCAACTATCCTTCAATGTTTTGTTTCACTTCAGACCGTTCAATTCCGGTGTGGAATAGGAGCCATTCAAATCTCGTTATATGCCTGCTCATGGTCGCGCCCGAAGAAAATCTCAATACGGGAAGAAAAATTAGGCAACTGATTTCAGTGACGACTCAACTTCTTCAGATGACAGAACGCAACACAAAATATTTCTTCCGTTGTAAGCCTTCAACAGAAAACATTGTGTAAGATCATAATATTATTGATATAAATAGTACTACCACTACCACAACTGATAATAATAAAAATAGAAAACTAGTAAACAATGCAATGGCCCCGACCTAGTTATCATGCATTCAACCACCAGAATTATCAGTCACAAGGTAGCAGATACAAATAAGAAAATCACCGTCAACTACAAGTAAACGAAATATTTTTGCTTTTGAAACAAGTTAAAAAAAAAAAAAACTATAATAACAATGATTATAATGAAATACAGTGTACAGCACATAATACATCCACGTCACATTTACCTAAGCCATCTCCCCGTTTAGCTACTTTATTCGGGCTTTCTGTTGCCTAAAACCTGATTAGCACCCTAAAATGTCAGGTAGCCCTGGGATGTCTGACTCTATTCTCATCACGTCCAAGGCTCCCCCCCCCCCCCCCCCCCCAGAGATTTATAGGACTTTACCCTGATTCTCCCGGCTGAAGTCCATTTTCTCCATTCAGCGGTAACTGTTTTCTTAAAACCACCGGCATGGAAATAATGGCCCCGGGAAGCCCCATAGCTTAAAAGCTTGTGCGGCGTGGGAGGACAAAGTGAAATATTTCCAGATAATGTTTGGGGTTAACTTACTCCTAGAACCAAAAAAAAAAAAAAAAAAATCGTATATTTCATCTATAGCTCATGGGAAACATTTCCATAAACAAAATCTTAGACTGATGTCCATGATAAAACCATCTCTTAGTTTGAGAGAAACTAACTTACGAAAGGGTCCCGCTGATAATTTATTATGAATGGCTCTTACAATTAAGAGAACCAGCAAAATGAATGCTATCTACTTCCGTAAAGTACATTATTTTTCTTTGGTAAGTTAATGACAAGATTTATTAGAAAAGAGTTCTGTCCTGCCACATAAGCGGAGCAATTATTTTTGTGTAAAGAGTGAAACTATTAAAATCCACTGGCGTCTAAAGAGGAGTGATGAGGGTATTTGACAGTATTTTTATTCTTTTATTTATTTATACACATAATGATAAGGAGTGAGTATCTGGGCCACATAGGCACATTGGGTTTTGACTGCAGTGAACTGCTGGGAAAGTGCAACGGATTGCCATTATGTCTAGAATTTGGCCTGAGTTTGGCCAACTGGCCACAATAATTTCTTCACCGAGGAAACAGCAGAGGTAATTTCTTTTGTAGCAAACCTGACTAAAAATTGCTTACACCAAAAAAAAAAAAAAGCCTACTTTGAATATTTGGCCACATGACCCCTTTGAAAATGATGCTAACATAGAATACGAAAAACCACACACTCATTCACATTGAGTGACAGACCAGTGAACAACTGATAACTTACCGGTAGCATGCTGGAATACTTCTTGACCAAGAACGTCCTAACCGGAAACTGGAAGGCAGCTATAACAGCACTTACTGCGCATGTCAGGCCATAGAATTTACCCAAATGCTGATGGTTGAAATGTCTGAGGAAAGGCGAAACTCACAGTTGTGTATAGACATCGGACAAAAGCATGCAGAAACAGAAAATCTAGTCTGAATTCATTCAAAATATTCGGAATTGACGGACGTTCCTCTCAACTTTTGCTAAGGCACAAATAGGCGGGTAAATGTGAAAGATGAACAGACAAATGGAGGTTCTATCAATAGCAACTTCTCTATCAGGCACTGGTGGGAATTCCAATTCGACTTTTGGTTGGATCAGCACAGCAGGTACAGTTTAACGACAGGCAAGTTCTTACTTATAATTATACAAACAATTTATTATTAAACATTTCATTTCAAAGATGCATACGAAAGCAAATAATCTCTCCCCATTTCTCTGCCTCTTTTTGGGACGTAGTTCTCAATTAAAAACATTCGAGATCTAGTTAAATGTGTTATATTGCACCAGTAGCCCCCCAAGAAAGACTGAGAGAACTAATCATTCACAATTTGTCCCCCCCCCCCAACCACCCTCCCTGCCATGTACGTAGACTCTTCCATAGTGGAGTTCCTTGTGTAGGTTTGTAAATCTGGAGTGATAACTTCAGACCCTGAGTTTGGAGTTTGGAGAGAGCACGTCCACACGATAACGGCCAGGTAATAATATGGGGCCAGGAAGAAGCCAACACGATAGACAGAATATAATAGAATGGCAGGACAGATGGAGACCCTACCACAAGCACCAACCACCTGCTAACGGGCTGGTTTGTGTTTGTCACAGAGGAAATGGAGAATGAAACGTTGTGCCATTCGGGACGTTTGCGGTCATGCTTTTGTTCACAGCCGGTGTTAAAATATTTACAGGGACGCCGTACGTTTTTTGCTTTTTTATTTTTATTTATATTAAAACTAACAACAACATTCTGATAAACTTTTCCTTGCTGTTTAAGCACTGATGACTTAGGGAAACTATGTTGTGAAAAAAAAAAAAAAGCTTGCTGATGAATCTGTTATTAAAGTAACTTATCGTGTTTTGGGTAATCTTTTTGTTTTCATTATTGTTTAATGATAAATTCTCTACGCGTCTCTGGTTCTATTTTTACTGTCTCAAAGTCGGCTAATTCAATTGAGTATCTTTTACAACAATATTACGCAGTAGGTCGACCGATGTTTATTCTTAAAGTGACCTAAGCCTGTGTGTAGCGTAACCGTGACCGTTTATTAATGACAAGCTTAATATTAATCTCTCAGACAACTAATTGGTTATTACACCCTCATCACCTCGCAGGACGCCGGATCACAGATGAATGAGTCTAACTCAGTTTAAAGACCGCTATTATTGCCTCCACTTTCTGTATTGCAAGGGGCTCGATCATCGGTAAATGGGCGTAGACCAGGAAAGTGACACGGTTTTCCAACCAGTAATTAAGTAGTAAGTAGGGGTCTAGCAGGGGAAAATGACACATTAATGGGCCAAAGGTCTATCCATAATGGGCGGGCGCTCGATTTATGGCAAGTTTTGAGATCCCCGCCCACATCTAGGTTTTTCAAAGGAACGTTTGGATTCAACCTCTCTCTACCCCCTTGTTCTTTGTACCAGCCAACCACCAACAGAATGTTGAATGTCGATGAAAAAGCCTTGATGTTTGAAAACGTTAAATAGCATTTAGCTTGAACGATCTGCCTGTTGCATGAGATACACAGTCTATGTTATGTTTTATAATATAATCCCATAATTCATTTTCTTGAAGAAAAAAAAACATAAAGGAAATGAATGTTTTTAAATTTTTTTTTTGCCATAATTGGAAAGTCGTATGTACATTTGCCCCCAGAAATCCTCCCTGCCATGTACGCTTACGGTTTTCCTACACTGGAGACACCACCCAACCCTCACACCCCCAGAGCAATCGTACTTTATGGATGACCCCCCCCCCCCCCGGGTGATTTCAGTCGAAACTGAGATTTTGGTTGACTGAGATCCTAATGATTTCCTCTGTGTGTGTACAAAATGTTTTCATGAAAAAAAAAACCCCAGAAATACTCAAGTAAATTCAATGTGACTCCAGATGTCTAAATCGGACTTTATTATCCATTTAACTAGTTGGGTCACATTAACAAGTCCCCATTAACTACCACTAAGGTCGTATAGACATCCAGAATGCAATGGTACAGTCTCCAGAGATTGACGGATGCCAACATACTCACACCACTTAGGGATCTCCATACATAACAACGGTCGTATAGCAAAAACTTAGTAAAGTTTCTATGTAGCCAGGAATTGTTGCTCCTAAGTGTAAAATATTATTTCAAACGATATTGCTCTGGCTTAGGCAGAATTAGTAACAACACTTCTCGTATTATGTCTATAGAAATATTGACATTTTAGTGAGAAGACGAGATTCCTAAAACCATAAACCCTGCTTATCTGTTCATCTTTTTCTCTGTGTCTATGTCTGCTGTCTGCCTGTCAACACTCTCTCTCTCTCTTTCTCTCTCCCTTTTCTCTTTATTGCAATATCCTCCTTCACTCCTTAAGGCTGGTCACTACTTTTAAATGTCGTTTGCCAAAATACACACATGCAATCTCCCTCCCCTACACTCCACTACTACCATCGGCAACACCACCAACAACATCATTATTATTAACAACAACGACAACAATAAAATAGCATTGCAGAATAAATTAACAGAATTCCCACAACTACAAAACCTAATTTTCGTTATAGGGCATTTTCGGGTATAATGTTTTATGTGGGTGAAGCCCTTTCGTCTTCTGTTGCCTTCATGAGTCCTAACAGGTGCAAGATAAAGAAAGAAAAATCAACAAAAATTTGATCTGGTGTGGAGTGGAAGAGGCACTTGGGTGGCTTGGGAGTCTGCTACAGCCTGATAGGAGTGGCGTTTCTCTAGTCTGAGGTCCACTGAGATTGTTTGACACTGCCCTTATCTTGGTCACCAGCCCATTCAGCAATTACTCGAAGGACCCTGGTGTTACTGCTGACAATGTGATACGTAAAGCATCCTGGTGTTACTGCTGACAATGTGATACGTAAAGCATCCTGGTGTTATTGCTGACAATGTGATACGTAACGCATCCTGGTGTTATTGCTGACAATGTGTTACGTAAAGCATCCTGGTGTTACCACTGACAATGTGATACGTAAAGCATCCTGGTGTTAGTGCTGACAATGCGATACTTAAAGCATCCTCGATACATAACTGTTACTATCAAGACGCAGATAAATCTCTTTTTGCAACCACAAAACAAGAAAAGAAAATGATGAATTAATGTAATGGTCGTTCTATAAATAAACTTGTGGTTTTACAAAGAAAAGAACCGCTGCCCCTGAGTTAAAGAACCAAGAAACTACTCAGCCGGTACTTACACATGCATGACGAAGGCGCACATTGTGGTGTGAGTAAATACTTTGTGAAGGATGTTGAAGAGGGTGGAGATCGCTTGAGGGGCGGGGCCTGTGAACATGTCAATCACAATTTCAGCCAGTGCCAATGAAGAAGTGCTGACAACTGCTGGGACGATTCGCTGCATTTGCTGTGTGGCTTGTGACGAACCTGTACAGAAATAATGGCTTTATTATAATATGAACATGAAACCTGCCCTGACTCTTCCATTCTTCCAAGACAGAACCATTCTTCCGATCAGAAGCCGATGTCATATCGCGACATTAGTTCTATAATATTTCAACTCCACTTTTTGCATAATTGAGAAATTCGACATTAGACTTCTGCGGCCTTAGTATTAATTTGATAAGGAGTTAGAATAAGACGAAACAATGAAATATACTTCGGGCAAAATGTCACATTAATTTTCGTGACATAAAAGTTTTGTCTTGGACACTCAGTGTTCTAATGACAGAACACTCGCCAATGTTTCGTTGTTGTTGTTTTTTTAATTGGGGGGGGGGGGTAGAAACTAGGCGTGCGAAAAGCGTACGTGAGGAGAAATTGCCCGGTGAGGCGGAGAGGTGGTGTGGTAAAGATGACCAAATCGAGGACATAATAAACTGAATGGATCGGCCTTAGGCAACCAGGTCATTTTGTCAAACGGATCCAAACTATAGTGCAACATTGTCTTTCCTTTTGCGCCGTTATCACCATTGACTATTCTCAGACGGGACCAGTGATTGCATTACTTACCCAGCTCTCTAGGGAAATGTCTGTCTATGAGGACTCCCACCAGTGGGGAGCAGAAAACACCCAAGAGTTGAACAATGCCAAAATAGGCCTCGAAGTCTGAAAACAAGATGAGTGAGTGGGCGAGTGAGTAAGTGAGAGAGTGAGAGTTTGAGTGTAGGTGAGTCATTGAGTCATTGGATGAGAGTGTGAGTGAGTGAGTGAGTGAGAATATGAGTGAGTGACAGACTGACTGACTAACAGACTGACTGATTGACTGAGTGAGTGAGCTTTATTTTTTCACTTATTTTCAATTAGATTATGAAAAGAACTGACAATATCTATCTATCTATCTATCTATCTATCTATCTATCTATCTATCTATCTATCTATCTATCTATCTATCTATCTATCTATCTATCTATCTATCTATCTATCTATCTATCTATCTATCTACCTAGGTGCCTTCCTGCTTGTCTGTCTCTCTGTCTATCTATCTAAGTGCCTGCCTGCTTGCCTGCCTGTCTCTTACACTATACATCTACCAGTGTGAGTCTCTATGTATCACTCACCCAGCGGTCCCATCACTTCCATGTCGGCAATGTCCACCAGTCGGGTTTCAAAGACCGCCTCATGGAGTTTCTGTATGCCATACCACAATACAGACCAGACAAACAGTGACTGGACGGCCGACGGCGAGAACTGGGGTGGGGGCTTCCGACATCTGGCCACACCTGCTTCTGTCGAATCGTAATCGGTATGAAGGGAGGGGTCGGGATACAATTGTGGGTCAAGGTCGGGGTCTGGGTCTTCTACAGTGAGAATTGGGGAGAGAGTGGGTGGGGCTTATGTTAGGCTGAAATTTGATTAGTCTAAGGCTCTAGAGCTACCTACAGCTACACACAGCTATTGGAGAAAAAAACGAGCTATTTGAATGTTTGTCCAGGGCCAAGCTGGCTGTGAATGTTAAGAAACCGTATTCCTTCAAAAATCTATAGTTCTAGTTAATGTTCTTAGCATGCCATCAATAAATTGACGATTTCTACCACATAGGTATGTTTACTGAAGACGCTTTAATTACTTGGTTGCTTTTTAATGAAGTCGTGCAACGGTTGGATCACAGGAAAAATATCTATCCTTATAGTTGAACAATAATGTGTGCCATGTTCTTCTCTAGTATTAATTAGAGTTTGCCAGGCTCATGGCCCGGTGGTTAGAGTACTTCACCCTGGTACATGGTGTGAGGGCTGTGTTCAAATCTCTCTTTCTCTTCCTTCTCTTGTCTCTATCTCTCTCTTCTTTTTCTGTTTCTCTCTCTCTCCCTTCTTTTCTCTTTCCCTTCCTATCTCTCTGTCTTTCTCTCTCTGTCCCTTCTCTTTTTCTCTTTCAGTCTCTCTTTTGTTTCGTTTACTTTTCATCATGGGACGCTGGAACTGCAAACTGTTAAAAGTCAATGACTGTGGCATTGAAGCTCTGTGTTCTTTATTTTCACATCAAAGACAAATACCAAATTAAAGACTGACATAATCATTTTAATTCATTTTGACTTTTTTCTTTTCATGAACCGTTTTCTTAAAGGAATCTCAGATAAAATGCCAGGAATTAGTCAACAAGCAAGGCGTAACCATTAGAACACAAATTTTACTGACTAAAAAACTAGGCTCGGGTCAGTCCCTGCATACTGGTCTGCAAATAACTCGCTCTTTTCTCACTTATCTAGTCTACATATTTCTTTCTACCAAAGATGACTGTTTTAGGGAGAAAAAAACAAACCTTCTAGACGGGAAATGAACAACATAATTGTGAAATAAAAAAGCAAGTAATCGCCATTGTCTACATTTTCATGAGTGTTGACGCCAGCTGTTATAATAGAGAATTTGAAGAACTGCTGTGAATTCAGTAGCACCTCCATCCATGATTAGCTTGACACAGTATTGATAATCCACTTGAGCACATTAATTTTGATATTTGTATCGCCCCGAAGAATCTCTCCTATCCTCGATTATGATTTTTTTTTTTTCCTCACGATTTTAAAACTTTTTTTTTATTACGCTGTACTTTTCACTGCACATATACACAAGAAAAAAACAACAACAACTTGAGAATGCAATAAGTTTGAAGGACAAACTGCTTACTGATTTCTCGCTCTCCCAATTCTTTTTTTTTGTTTTTTTGTCTGTGAGAAAACCATGGTTCAACCAGATTACTGAACCCTTCTCCATTAAAATTCCCCATCTTTCCAAACTGAAGACGGCGGAAGTAAATTGGAAGAAATCAGTGGCCTTTACACAAGACTCAGGAAACTGCGACATGGGACATGAACATTTGAGAGGGAAAGATGACAGAAGTGTGTCTGCAATGACAACACAATGCGTGAAAATAATAGCACGCCTCCGCCCTTGTTGACAAGTGAACTTCTGTACCTCTTACCCTCTCAATCTTTCTCATCGCAAAATTAACAATCTTCACAAAGCCCAAAACAAAGATAAAGCAAAAAAAAAAAGGAGAATAGAGAGAAGAAGGAAAAAAAAATACAGAATATCAAATACCACAATCATGCTACAGTTTGTTAAAAGAAATCATTGCAAAAGCATGTTTGATTGCCGTATTTCCTATTATACCGTTAAGTCAAATAAATATGCATTATTCAAATAACTTGTACACTTACGTTTTGTCATAAAAGGATTAAATTTATGAAATTAGTACAGTGTTTGCAAGCAGAAAGAGTATAAAATGCTGATACCTTGAGTATATATAGAGGCTGACATTCTGGGCCATGCAATGCATACTTTCATGCACAAAAATCATGTCGAAAACTTTACAATTTAAGAAATAAAAAAAAAATAAAGAAATAATTCAGACACAATTATTTCAGATTTATAAACAGGCAGTGATTTCTATTGTCGAAACTGCTAGATTAATTCAAGATAGCCAAGACTGAGGCGGAATACATCAGACGGGTTTGGACAAACCCTTATCCCTGGTGAGCAAATCGCACAACTACAACTAAGCAGAAGAAAACAAGTAAGCTGACAACAAGATTTCAGAAATAAAGTCGCTGAAATATCTCTTCTGTTCTAAACCGTAAGGCACCTTTCCTTAGTACTGATGCGTTTTACGTACATATTAAGGACCGAAACTGCAGGCGCAAAATACGTGTGTGGCTTTAAATTATAGATCCTGCTATTTCATTGTGAGTACTTTCATGGAACATGTGGAAAAAAAGCACCATAGATATGAAAAGTACGCAGGATATCTGCAAGACCTAGATCTATATCTAAAGAAAATACGCACGTAAAAAAGTACGCATTACATAAAGCGTCCTTCATTCTTTAAAAATGAATTAATATTACGCTTTTAAATGGTGCAGCGCAGACTGCCTTCGGAACTTAATTTCACAGGGATGATAGAAAAAATGATCAGACAGAAAGCCTAAACATTCCATTTGTACACTGATCAATGTTATTAGGTTTCCACTTAAATCACAAGAGCACGCATTCAAGCAGGCTTGATTTTGATCTTTGTTTCACGGTGGGTTTAAGCCAAGGCTGTTGACCCCCGCATTTTTCATCTTGAAAAATAAATAATAATAAGCATATTTATATGATGTCTACGCCGACAAGCAATGAAAAATCGAAAATAGATCAAAGAAGACAAGGACATCAAAAGTGAATCATGTCCCTCACCCGACATCCGCCGTTGCCAGGCTCTCTGTTTGCGTAACATGGCCTCGTCCAATGACTGATTCCGTCTCTTGCCGTAGTCGGCTGGGAGTGGCCAAGGCACCCGTGTCTTGGGCAGAAAGGCCACGGTGGACACCAGCATTGGGACGATACCAATGGTCAGGAACATGAAGGAAGTTTGAATGTTGACCCCATTGAAATGTGACAGCTGGGGAATGTGACAAAAGACAACCCTGCAGTTTTTGTTGAAAAGGACCGCATGTGCCAAAAACAAAATTTTAAATGAGACGCTGAAGACATTTTGTGTTGCGTCCCGGTTTGTTCTTTATCCAATTTCCTTTCTCTTTGTGATGACCAAAGGAAAGTGTTCTAGAGGCAAGGTGCTCGCCTCTCATGCCAAAGGTCCCGGGTTCAAAACCCGGCCGGTGCAGGCATGTTGGAACTTTGGGATTTTTCTCATATTTTCGTGTCCCTGATCCTATTGAAGGGTAGGTTCGAGTACCTAGTCTTCTCTGATAGGACCAAAAAATTCGGAGGGCCTGTGTGCACGTTGTGCACGTTAAAGATACCTTGGCAGTTGAAAATCGAAAAGAGCAGGCCGAACAAGCCGCCGTCGGGGCAAAATCAAATAAAATCCATCCCTATCACTCCCTCCCCATCCTCCCTCATTCCCCCCCCCCCCACCCGAAAAAAAAAAAAAAACTCCGACCGGCGCTGCACTGTGGCGACGACATGCTTGCTCCAGTTGTAACTGGGAGCAATGACACAAAGGCAAATTTCCCAAATGGGATTAAAGTAGTATACAAATACAAATACATAAGTCATACAAAATGATAACCCGGATCAGCAGAATCTTATTATAAAAAAAAAATAGTGGTGGGAGTAAATCTATACTCTCTGGTAAGACTATAAAATATGAGAAGCTTTCTAGACCAAAAAGAGAGGGAGAGAGAGAGAGTACGAGGGTGGGTTCACAGGTTAATCCCGGATAATGCCGGGAACTTCATCTAGTCTTATTATAAAAAAAAAATAATGCCGGGAGTAATCATTGTGGTGCAATTTCGCCCCTTTTTTTTGCTCGACTCTACAGCCTAAACGACAGTTTCAAAAATTATAAAATTAATTTTCCTAAGCGCCAACTAATCCAGTCCATTCGCTTTTGTATCGAATGATTGTGTTGATTCAAGTTTCAGATATTTTGAAATAAAAGTTGTAAAAATGTAAAATACAATGATCTTTGTTTTGGCTCCCTTCAGTAAGCCCACCACACCGGGAACGCCTTCAATTCGGTGCTCGCAGTTTCCCTACCAAGAAAGAGTGCATAGTGCTCTGGTGCGTACGAAACCTGTAGTGAAACCAGAGAGTATAGAAAATCTATACTCTCTGGTGAAACTGTAGAATATGGGAAGCTTTCTAGACCAAAAAGAGAGAGAGAGAGAGAGAGAGAGATGGCACTGTGGGTTCACAGGTTTATCCCGGATAATGCCGGGAACTTCATCTAGTAATATAAATTTAAAAAATGATAATCTTAGGGAGGCATCATACCAAGTCAGCATGGCGCAGCTAGCTGCTGGCAGACAAGAAGTGCACACCATTATTTTCTTCTATTTTGTTAGTAAATGCGGGAAAACCCTATCATACTAAGCTTGGTCGGACACTGTCAGTTTCTGCCATTATTTCTTGAGTGTATATTTTGTTATGTTTTGTTTTTAGCTTAAACGAGAACTATCTGAAAGCCTTAGTTCAGGGAATTCGTGATGCAATAAAATCAGTAAGTAACCGTTGGTTTCAAATATCAGTAGTCATTCGTGATCATAATTATTTGTAGTTGGGGAGTCACTGTCCTTATTTGCTTTATATTATTATTATTATTATTATCCTGTTCCGTACATTGCCACAGAATTATTGTCTCATTTGGATTTTAAAAAAAAATAAAGTTTGCACTACGTGGTGAATAGACAATTAAAATATAATCTTATCTTACTATAATTGAGCCAGAGGGTGAACCTGTAAGCAGCAAAAACTTCGCGACTACGTCATAAAAAATCATGAAACTTGGTGTACTGCATCAATTTTTGACGAAGAGTTACGTGGACACATTCATTTTCCACAAAAATCAGTCTTTACTATTATTTATATTTAAAAATTTTGAGCCGCAAAAACAGAGACGCATTTTCATCGGATAGAATCGAAAATTGTGACCGGAAACTGCGTTCTACATCACTATTTACACATTTCCGTCCGAAACTCGTTTTATCACATCGGTGTATTCTGCAAGGGATTGTGGTGTAACAAAAAGATTTATTCGTCTTTGCATCGGATCCAAGTGTATAATGCGACTAAGCTCTACATGTAGATATACAGCTGGGCTTGGTACAAGAAAAATTTGCAAGATTTATCTTGCGCGGGTCGGCTAGTGTATATAAAAAATAATCTGTATTGCCCTCGTCTGGTGGGTTTGTGTGTCTTTAATGTTCGCATATTGTATTGGCCTATTGTGTGTATGTATGTGTATACTTATGTAAGTGTATGTGTGTGTGTCTGTGTAGGCGCGGACGTGCGAATGTCTGTGTGTAGTTGACGTTGGCAGAATTTAATCTCAGGTCGGACATTTTTAAAAGAAAAATATTTTGTCCCCTTTGATGCTCTAATTAACTGAACCATTCATAATAATGGTGACTTTTCCCTTCCACGAACTAAATTCCCGATGAGTAAACAAGGAAACTAATATTTGCTCAGTTCCGGAATCTTTTCTTTAGTGCCCAGAATTCTTAGATTAAATCAACCGGCTGAACCGGACTGAATGGAATTCGGAGGAGAAGATTCGGAAAATAAGGAGAATCAAAAAGAGGCATACTAGACGAGCTGAACCATTTTGAATCTCCAGAAGTCCTGAATAATTACGAGCTGAACTTCGTTTGACGGCACAGAAATTGTCCTTTAGAGAATTTTTAAAAAATGCTTGATATTCTACATGTAAACACTGCCGAAGCATTGCATGACAGTGCACATCACAGTTTTAGTGAAGTAAGATAAACTTAACAATAAAAGTTTTCAACAATGTTAGAAAGTTCATTTTTGCTGAAGTTTTTATCACAAAGATATTCTACGGCTGCTATTTGGGGGGGCATAGTGTTTCAGTATTTACTCTATCATTCTGGCTTTGTAATTTGACTACTACCCCCCCCCCCCCCAAACAACATCCATATTCTAAACCTCAAAGATAATAATACTATTGCGCTGTAACAGTCATGGCCAGTTTGAGGACGTTTTTGCAGGTGTTTCTGACTCCCCCTGACCATGTGATTTTATTTCAAAAACAAATGAAAGGACTCAGCGTGTTTTTAAAATTTTTTTTTCATTGAGTGACTGGATGAGCAGACTGGTCTTATTTGAAATGGAGTGTTTTTTTTCCACAGGACAGACAGAGACACACAAGAAGAAGAAGTCAGCAAATGACTACAAAAAGAATGATGAGAGAGGGAGAGAGAGGGGGGGTGGGGGTGAGAGGGAGGGAGGGAGAGAGGGTGGGAGGGAGGGAGGGAGAAAGAAGGAGGGAGAGAGAGGGTGAGAGGGAGGGAGGGAGAGAGAAGGAGGGAGAGGGAGGGAGAGCGAGGGGAGGGAGACGGAGAGAGACAGAAAGAAAGAATGAGAGAGTGAGAGAGAGCTAAAGAGAAAGAGAGAAAGAGGCAGGGAGGGAGGAGAGAGAGAGGGAGGGGGGACAAAAGAAGGGAAAGGGAGGGGAGGAGAGGGGAGGAGAGGGGAGGGACACGAAGAGAAAGAATGAGAGAGAGAGAGAGAGAGAGAGAAAGAAAGGGGGAGAGGGAGGGTGGAGAGGTAAAACAGTACAACCTGATAATATACAAATAAGATCCTGATCATATTAAATTTATCAGTATTAATTATTTGTGTCTCCCTATCTACATAGCTGGTGGGTGATGGGCAATTTCTGTCCTATCGTTCTATTATTATTCTGTCTCTCTTCTTGCTTTTTCCTAGCACAATGTGATCGACATCGTGTCGGCGTGCTCTGTCGAAACTCAAAGTCACACCTACCTGCATCAGTAAGGTAATGATGCCATTAGAGTAAGCTGCACCTACGTAGAGCGAGACCACCACGTGCCGTTTCCTGCCAAACAGGTTAGCTGTCTGTAGATTGGTCAGGAGAATGGCTGTACCAGCGACTCCTGTCAAGGCCAAAGCGGGCACTACCAGCCAGGGGACACTGGCGCTGGTGAAGGTCATCATCAGAGTACCCAGAGCAAAGATCAATCTGGAAAGATAGTACAATAAATAACGTTTGGGTAATCTTAGCCGTTGCTATGGTGATACATGCATACACCCCAGGGACCACCCGCTCGTTTCAGGCACTTTTTTAACAACATCCAGGAATGTGCGCTTTTTATATTTATTACTTGATGATGTACCGAGCATTGCCCGGAATAAACCTGTGCACTCACTCTGTCTCTCTCTCTCTCACTCTCTCTGTCTCTCTCTCTCTCTGTCTCTCTCTCCCCCATCCTCTCTCTCTCTCTCTCTCTCTCTCTCTCTGTCTCTCTCTCTCTCTCTCTCTCTCTCTGTCTCTGTCACTCTCTCTCTCTCTCTCTCTCTAGTAATGTATAGTCATGTTTCAGAATTCATGCGCGCCAGGACAATGTGCACCAACTGAACGCTTGATGTGGTTACGTTTTATGATACGTACGATATTGTGACAGAACGGCGACAAAATGGAGAATGGCAATAGAATTGCTGACGAAACTATGCGTTTTCTATAAATTCAAAAACAAAACCCATTTAAAAAAATGCAAACTTCGGTGCACCCTCCACGGTATTTGAAACCTACATGCAAAATTTGGTCAATGTAGGTGGCCTCAAAAAAGCCTCCTGCGTGCAAAGATGGAGAATTTGTGAATTATGTACATACTAGATGACGTACCGGGCAATCTCTCTCTCTCTCTCTCTCTCTCTGTTTCATATAACAAAGTAATAATCTGCAGTCTTGCTTCAGAACTCATGCGCGCAAGGACACTACACACCAAACCGAATGCTTGATATGGTTACTTTTTATGACATGCACGGTACGATAGCAGAATGGAGCCAAGATGGAGAATGGAAATTAGAACTGTTGACAGCACGATAAAATAATGGATTTTCTCTAGATTCAAAAACAAGATCGATCAAAGCAATAAAATCTTCCGTGCGCCCTCCGCGGTATTTGAAATGTACACGCAAAATTTGGTTACTGTGGGTGGCCTAATAAAAGTGTTTCGAGTTCAAAGGTGGAGAATTTGTGCAATATATCTTTAGAATATCATTAGACAATAGAAGATAGATATTCATTATTATGCTTGGTCTCACACCCCCCCCCGCCCCCCTTCCTTGGACGAATGCACGGCATTAGAATGTTGAATGTGGATATGATGCTAAAGACTTCATGTTCGAAGACTTAAAATAACATTTTGCAAGGACCATAATAATGCGACTTTTGCATTCAAGACATGATTTTTATATTAACCTAACAATTTAATTAGCTGAAAAAAGTAGATACAACCGATCCTTTTATTTATCACCATAAATGAAGAGGGTACGTGTGCTCATCAGATCATCAGGTAAGGTAAGGTAAGGTAAGGTAAGGTAAGGTAAGGTAAGGTAAGGCAAGGCAAGGCAAGGCAAGGCAAGGCAAGGCAAGGCAAGGCAAGGCAAGGTAAGGTAAGGTAAGGTAAGGTAAGGTAAGGTAAGGTAAGGTAAGGTAAGGCAAGGCAAGACAAGACAAGGCAAGACAGGGCAAGGGAAGACAAGGTAAGGTAAAGTAAAATAAAGTAAAGTCGTCCGAGCCTTTCAAAAATGTGTGCACACAATTTGCTAGCTGGAAGAGGCGGGGCCCATAGCGCAATGTGTGAAAAGATTGGTTGATACAATGATAAATTAATAATTGGAGCTTGTTACTGTCCTACTGCAACAACAGCAAGAACAAAGCCTAGAGTGTTTATATAGCGATTAACGTTAAAAAGGAAAAATTATAAGCTACTTCAACTATATCAATATCTAAGATTATAGCTGGACAGTGAACAAATTCCAGTGCTTTCTCTTCATTGGTTTAGTAAATTGATCTATTTTTGACTTCCTCACATCTATTTTATATTAATAAAAGTGAAACCTTACGACAACTGCAGCGCGCCTTTCGCTACTCCTCTGTTAATGCTGATTCGGTGGCCCTCAGATTTCATACAGCGCTTAGTATAGACTGTCGTCGTGTCCTCGGCACAGAAAATACCAAAAAAATTAATAACTCGCAGAACGTTTGTATTAGTTGCTAGGTTGCGACACATTGGCGTTCGGTCTATTTTTTCGGCAAATTAATGTAACTAAGATTGGTTCCGGTATAGACTGCATCACACTCACAAAACAACTTCCGGTTAGGACTGGTTTGAATGATGAGATTGAGCTCTAAGACTATGAAGTATGAAACTTTGTATGTGTGTTCTCAATCTGCTGGGAAAAAGAAAGGGTCTGGAATTGGGCGATTGACGCGGCAGGGCCAAAAGTACAGATTTGTGTGTTCAATATTATTCCTAGGAAAATATCATAATATTTCTTTTCCATTAACACATGACGTTATCACTTCCTGCGATGTGCAAACAAACTAACCGTGCGCAAATCATAGCCATTTGACGGATGCTGGCGGGACGCGCAGGACGTCAACGCGCAAAGGGAGAGCAGTAAAACGTATCTAAAAACAAACAAACAAAAATAAAATAAAGCTAAAGGAACAGGCAAAATGTAGCAGGTCCATAATAATCACACAGAACTGAAACTAATAAATCGATTTATCCCGGGCAGGGCCGGGAACCCAGCTAGTTCACCAATAAACGGCGATGTGAAATCCATGCACACAAAACGCGCCAGCTGTCTCAGAAATAAATCAGGGAATGAGCACCTCAGTGCACCATCGAGCACAGCTCCCGAAAGATTCAAATTGCGTCAAACGTTGCCCGCTTGATGACAAAAAATTTTACAAAGCCCAAGGAAAGTACTGCCTTCAATGGTAACGCTTGTGCTCTAAGATGCACCATTAAAATGAGATCCCTCTTCACGGGTATCTCCAGCACATCCGATGATTTCAACCATGTTCGTCAATCAAGACACGCTGGCATTCAGAGTGGAACATGTTTCCATAAAGTGCCCAACAGAAACTTCCAGTTTCATCTGATAGCGCTCGGGATAATTGTATTAATAGCCCAAAATGGGAGCTTCACTCAATCTGAAAGTAACTGGACATAACTGTTGCTGAACTATATGAAATATTGTCTTCATGTACCGCACTATTTATTCTAAGGATGACTGTTGTATTTTTTCACGATTCTGTATTCTCTGGTTTTCTCACTGACCGATTTATAGAAGGTCGGGGAAACAGACTGATGAAAATAGATAGATAGATAGTTAGTTAGTTAGACAGACAGACAGACAGACAGACAGACAGACAGACAGACAGACAGACAGACAGACAGACAGACAGACAGACAGACAGACAGACAGACAGACAGACAGACAGACAGACAGACAGACAGACAGACAGACAGACAGACAGACAGACAGACAGACAGACAGACAGACAGACAGACAGACAGACAGACAGACAGACAGACAGACAGACAGACAGACAGACAGACAGACAGACAGACAGACAGACAGACAGACAGACAGACAGACAGACAGACAGACAGACATATAGATAGATAGATAGATAGATAGATAGATAGATAGATAGATAGATAGATAGATAGATAGATAGATAGATAGATAGATAGATAGATAGATAGATAGATAGATAGATAGATAGATAGATAGATAGATAGATAGATAGATAGATAGACAGCTAAATGAATAGATACTTAAATAGATAGACAGACAGTTAAATAGATAGATAGGGAAGTAGACTGATAGATAGATGAATAGATAACTAACGTTTCGCTCACGATTGTAAAGCGATCAACAAACCCTGAAGAAAAACGACCTATTACACAAGAATATCTCTGTTTCTCGGCAGCCAACGAACTGGAGTATCTCACTATACGGATGGACGCTGTGACCCCTCTCATTGGTCACGACTACTATGTGCGATGTGCCCTTAGGTAAGCATAATGGAAGCTGACGTTATCCTACAAACTTGCTAGGCCCTCATAGGGCCGTCTCAATGACGGGCCCTTGGAAAAAGCAGTAGGTTTGCGGTCCGCCCCTTACGCAACTATTCTCCTTACGCAACTATTCAGAAGTTTGCATCCTTGGGGCCCGCTAAATCTTTGGGGTCCTTCGACAATTCTGCAATGCAAAGGCAGAGGGATGCGGCTGACACCATGGCCTTTTTCTACGTTATGGTCCCTATGAATTTGTCTAACACATAATTCTCTTTAATATGTCAAAGGCAGACAGACGGACCTGCTACCCAAAATGTCGTTTTTAGTGAGGCAAACTCGTAAATAAAAGCATTTATATGCTATGCTGCACAAGTTTTTTTTGTGTTTTCTCAAAACTATGAAATGAGCACATACCTCTCTCTGTCATTTGCGCGACAGAATTGCCCAGTGTGCCCAAACGTTAAGATGACGTTGGGCCCTCATATAACATGGTAACTGGCACTATCTGCAGAAACAAACATGTCAACAAATACCACACCCAATAATTCATATTAAGCCGTGTTTATGTATTCATCTATTATATAACAATACAAAATGTTACCAATGGGCTCAAAAACTTCTGAAGAGACATGTCTGAAATTTGGCGCGAAGAAGTCAAATATTGCTGGGGACCTATTGGGCTGTATGCCACATTAGTTCTTGTCTGTTTCAACTCCACTTTTTGTACAACTGAGAAATTTGTTTGCGAATTTAGTATTATAATACGGAGTTGAAATAAGTCGGAACACCTGCCTTAGGAAGATCGTGCGAATTTGCTGGCCTGAAGTCATCAGCAACCAGGACCTGTGGCAGCGAACGAAACAGCACTACGTACTGTATAAAGAAATGTTACAGAGACGCTGCAGATGGAGAGATCACACGCTTCGGAAACCTGCATCCAGCACCACAAGACAAGCCCTCACACGGAACCCTCAAGGGAAAAGGAAAAGAGGCCGGCAGAAAAACACCTGACGCCGGGACCTGGAGGCAGACACCAAGAAGATGGGTCGCACCTGGGGACATCTGGAACGACTGGCCCAGGACCGAGATGCCTGGAGAGCTCTTGTTGGCGGCTATGTCCCAGGAGGGATCACAAGCGGAAGTGAAGTGGAGTGAAGTGAAGTGAAACAGCTTGATAAGTGCCACAACGCATTTTAAACAAGTGTCACAGTGGACATCTGTTATACTCCTTGTACATACTGAACGAGCTCCGGCTTTTCAGAAAATAGAGACAGAGCAGACAAGAACTAAAGTCGCGTACATCATAGGAGCATACAAATAGAGACGACAGATGAACAATCCCCAAATTCCCCAGATTTTATTGAAACCTTAGCTCGCGAGAGGGTTAAAGCTGAATTTTCATGTTTGCGGAAACGGAAGCGTGATACTCCAAAAAACGACCAAATAGTAAAAACGAAGAGATCGGTGTTTCGGTTAACATGAATGCATTGTCGTTCGTTCACTACTTGAAGGGTTTGTGGCGCTTCCGTTGCCGTTCCCATTTCTGTACACATGAAAACCCAGCTTTACACGACATGTTGCAAACGAGTCCCAACATTTACATTCACTGAACAACATTTTTGGGTTGCACTGAATCTTGCCAAATAGCTCTGGAACTGTTGTACAGAATACGGAAAGAAAGTAAAGATGAAAGAAATACATAAAAAATATGCCATATTTGCTAAGTTTTTCTTTTTCTTTTGATTCCGCCAAAATTTAAGAAATCGGAGAAAAAATCCACAGGTTTGAACAGCTCTTTTCTTTTCGTTTTCGTACGGGGAAGATTATCCTATTCCTAGGGGGTAAATTGTTGTTTAATTTAAATTATCAACAAAATGAGTCGTAGCCTTGCATTTTCTGGACAGATGATTTATTAGCCCTGACATCGTAGTTTTGACAAATTAGTCGATTCTAATAGCATTAGGGCCTGAGATAGCAATCGTCTCTGTCTGTCTGTCCGTCTGTCCGTCTGTCCGTCCGTCCGTTCGTCCATCCATCTATCTATCTATCTATCTATCTATCTATCTATCTATCTATCTGTCTGTCATTCTATCTGTCTATCTATCTATCTGTCTATCTATCTATCTATCTATGTATCTATCTATCTATCTATCTATCTATCTATCTATCTATCTATCTATCTATCTATCTATCTATCTATCTATCTATCTATCTGTCTGTCTGTCTGTCTGTCTGTCTGTCTGTCTGTCTGTCTGTCTGTCTGTCTGTCTGTCTGTCTATCTGTCTGTCTGTCTGTCTGTCTGTCTATCTGTCTGTCTGTCTATCTATCTATCTATCTATCTATCTATCTATCTATCTATCTATCTATCTATCTATCTATCTATCTATCTATCTATCTATCTATCTGTCTGTCTGTCTGTCTGCCTGTCTATCTGTCTATCTATCTATCTATCTGTCTGTGGGTCTGTCTGTCTCTCTGTCTCTCTGTCTGTCTGTCTGTCTGTCTGTCTACCTATCTATCTATCTATCTATCTATCTATCTATCTATCTATCTATCTATCTATCTATCTATCTATCTATCTATCTATCTATCTATCTATCTATCTATTTATCTATCTATCTATCTATCTATCTATCTATCTATCTATCTATCTATCTATCTATCTATCTATCTATCTATTTATCTATCTATCTATCTATCTATCTATCTATCTATCTATCTATCTATCTATCTATCTATCTATCTATCTATCTATCTATCTATCTATCTATTTATCTATCTATTTATCTATCTATCTATCTATCTATCTATCTATCTATCTATCTATCTATCTATCTATCTATCTATCTATCTATCTATCTATCTATCTATCTATAGGTCTCTCTGTCTATCTGTCTAACTGCCTTCCGTGTGCATCATTTGTCAACTATAAAAGACAAGGGAAACAAAAGAACAAAATGATAAAAACACACAAGCACAGGATTTGCCTTAACCTTAACCTTATCTTCCCTGGTCTGCTGTGGAAAGAGTTTCGAAGTATAATTTAGTGGGGAAAAGCATATCTCGAACTATGGAGTTTTTCATAGGAAACACAAAGGTAGGAGTAAATATGTTATATTGCTCAGTATGTCTGCTTCATCACAACTTTCTTTCTTTCTTTCCTTCTTTCTTTCGTTCTTTCTTTCTTTCTCTCCTTCTTTCTTTCTTTGTTTCTTTCTTTCTTTGTTTCTTTCTTTCTTTGTTTGTTTCTTTCTTTCTTTGTTTCTTTCGTTCTTTCTTTCTTTCTTTCTTTCTTTCTTTCTTTCTTTCTTTCTTTCTTTCTTTCTTTCTTTCTTTCTTTCTTTCCTTCTTTCTTTCGTTCTTTGTTTGTTTGTTTGTTTGTTTCTTCCTTTCTTTCTTTCTTTCTTTCTGTTCCCCTTTTTCCCCAGCCGACACGGAAGCTAAAATGAACATTATCAGTGGACAAACAATCGTTTCTTTCTTATTACCGCAACAGAATCAAAACTTTTTCTGTCTTTTATGACACCAGACAACCGGCCAATCCTGTAATATTACGACATCAAACAACCAACTAATTCTCCAGTGTGATGACACCAGACTAATCACCCATTTTGACATTACGACATCAAACCAACAACTGATTCTCCAGTATGATGACATTAGACTAACCACCCATTTTGCCAATACGATATCAAAGAAACAACTGATTTTTCAGTATGATGACATCAGACTAACCACCCATTTTGACATTAGGACATCAAAGAAACAACTGATTCTTCAATATCATGACAGTAAACTAACAATGACATAATACGTACGACTCATTTTACCATTATGACATTAGAGATAGAACTTCAGTTCTTCAATATATCGCTACATCAGACTAATTACTCATTTTGCTGTTACGACTTGAGACTAATAAATGATTCTTCTATAACAGACAAGAACAAAGCAAGACCAGTGGTTCTCAGCCTTTTTCAGGCAATTGGCCTCCGGGGCACCAAATTTTCTTTCATCGCGCCCCCCCCCCCCCCTCCGAATTCTTACTTAAAAACTCAACTGATACATTTCACACGAACTTGAAGAAGACAGATTACACCCAAATCATGATGTTACCTTTTCTTTTTCAAAGCCTTATTAAATATTAATAACAGTAAGCTTGTTGATCATTAAGGCACTGAGGGAAAGAAAAAGCCATCTCTTTTTATACAAAGAAAACCCATTTAAGCGTGCTGTTGGACACGTCCTTGGCTCTCTGGTATTTGCCACCCAAATCACCCTCCATTCATGTCCCCCCACCCCTACCCGACCCCCCACTTCACATTTTTACCCCCCTATCGCCCTTTCCTGCACCCCCCCCCCGCCCCCCGGGAAATCAAAATCGCTTTTGGGGAGGGGGGGGGGAGGGCGATATCGCTGACCACAAAAACCACTGAGCACGACGATAGACAGAGTATAGCAGACTGATGCCAGGACAGAAGGAGACCCTACCGGGAGCGACCACGAGACTAAAGCTAGATTTCCATGCGTACGGAAACGGCAACGGAAGCGTCAAAAACTCTTCATCACGTCGTGAAATAGAAAGAACCTTTCCATGCGTAACGAAAGGCCGCTGCCGTACACACGGAAACACTCTTTCTTTTTACACTGGATTGATTTTTCGACATTTCTGTTGTTGTTTCCGTTTCCATTTGCACGCAAACACAGCTTGGGTGGTCTTGTCCACAGCATCCGCTCCGCTCAGCTTTATTACGGAAAAAGACGTATGAAAAAGTAAAACACTCTTTGCCTCTGTATACTTGTCCACAGCATCCGTTCCGCTCCGCTCCTCGACACTATAGAGGCAAAGAGTATTTTTCATACGTCATTTCCTGCAAACAAAAAAAGTGGAGCGGATGCTGTGGACAAGGATACTAAGTAAAAGATTGTCCTAAACCGTCGCTCAACATACAATCCTACAGGCATGCGCAATAACAGAATGGACTGCCTGCAACACAACTGGGATACCCCTGACCAATCACTGTTGCCACTGCAGCAACTTTCTAACACATGGTAACGATGCTCACTTCCGATATTACCTATACATTTCACAGATCACCAACGGTTACAAGGTTGGTATCGGTACTCTGCTGCTGCGGTGTCTGCCAATATTTCCTAGAAATTTTGTATTCCAGATTATCTATCTATCTATCTATCTATCTATCTATCTATCTATCTATCTATCTATCTATCTATCTATCTATCTATCTATCTATCTATCTATCTATCTATCTATCTATCTGTCTATCTGTCTGTCTGTCTATCTGTCTGTCTGTCTGTCTGTCTGTCTGTCTGTCTGTCTGTCTGTCTGTCTGTCTGTCTGTCTGTCATCATTTGTCAAAATAATAAGAAAGAAAAAAAAATGGATAAAACCGCACTGTAAGCTCCATAGCAGAGTTGCTAATTCAGGCAAACCCCCCCCCCCCCCTTCCCCCTCCTCCAAAATCTGCATGCAGATGGTAAGGATTTCAGATGAAGAACAAATCGTCAAAAATTATCGTTGAATACCTGTTGTTCTATTGAGGAAAGAAAGAAAGAAATGTTCTTATCGACATTATGCTAGTAGTGAGTGATTACTCTCTCCAGGGACGGTCGGTTGGATGTCGATTCGGTGACGATACGCGGGACAGTCGTATCATGGAGGTCGTTGGTAAGTTTGTGTAGGACCAGAGTCAGACCAAAGATTCTAGACACAATAAGATGGGACACTCCCTTCTAGCTCCCCTATACACATAATGCACACAGTTTGCGCGCTGATCGGGGGCTGAGCCCAGGGCGCATTGCATGAAAAGAATGCTTGATTTAACAATCAATTAATGATACGGATTTCTTACGGTGCTACTGCTACTGAAAAAAAAAAAAGAGCCTGAGTTTTTCCCACAACGACTGAAATTATAATTACAAAATATGTGACTTCAGCCAAGGCCTACAGTGATAGCTGAACATTCAACAGAATTCAATATTTTCCCTATTTTGGCTTTGTAAAATACGGCATTCTTCATGTCGTTCTCACATTCCCCGCTAGAAGGCAGTGCGAAATCTATGCATGCTACATTAAGTTAGCTGTTTCATTTTACTGTGTCTAGTATCTTTGTTCAAACTGAGACCGTTGGTGGGACGCCCTGAGACAATTGTGTTTTGTCTCGGTTGTTGTGAAAGATGTGGTCTATGATGTTAAACGAGACTTTACGGACTGGCGGGGCGAGACTGAAAAAGAAAGCTGCTAGTTCGCTCGCGTCAAAACTGTCTTGAATCAGCTGGGGGAAAGAGATACTTCACACACTGAGACAGGATAGAAGCAAAACTGAATACATATAGTGCGCCACCATTCTAACCAATGACCTGTGCATAGCAGAACATTAACAATGCTCCGACCCCTACCAACAAGGCTAGAGGCTTAGCCAAGAAGGCTTAGAAACTTAATAAGCAAGGCTATAGGCTTAACCACAAAGGCTAAAAGCTTAACCAAAAGACAAGATGCTTAATCAGCAAGGCTAGAGGCTTAATGAATAAGGCTTAGGGACTCCACCAAGTAGGTGATAGAAATAAAACATGAATTTGAAAAGGTATGACCGCTGTCAGGCTTTCTTCTCTAGGCTATTCCCCAGGCCAGACTGAGGTCCACTAAAGTACCCCCCAATCTATAAATAATTAAATGTCGCCATCGTTGGGTACTTGGACAGCACACTCTGGTGCAGTGTCAACTTATCCTTGTGCATACAATCAAGACTAAACAAGGTGCTGCGGAAAGCATTATTTTGCTTATTATCTTTTTAAGCCGGGCGTGTCCCGAGCCATGCAGTTCGTTTTGTTATAAATAAAAGTTACTTTGAAAATCGGTAAAATAGACATTGATTCAGCCCGCCACTCTCATAAGTCTTGGGGGAATGGGCCCTTCTATAGACCAACATTAATTGGGAACTTTATCAAAAATGAAAGAAGAAAAGAACATTATCTTTTGAAGTGCACATAAAAGCTAGACAGCGAAAAGCTCGAGTTTAACCCTCTAGATGACAAAATGTTGGATACAAACAGTTTTCAGTAATTTCGAGAAAGAACAAAGGTGACAGTCACGCCAAACCCCTCGTCCACACCAGAAGTCCGCTTCCGTTCGCTTTCGTGCGCTCTTTTTCTGAACGTATGTTGTCGGACGACAGTACGTTCACATCAGAGATCTGCGTTCATGTGTTCGTTTTCTGTTGAGGCTTGATTTCACCCCCTCTGCACGCCGTGTAGTGTCGCATCACACCAATACACTTGAGAAATTTTCACTTACGATGTTAATATTCGGAAACGACTAAATACGAGAGTTAGGTGAGAACACTAGTGTGCGCGATATAAAGATGTACGTCATGCGTTCGTGAGTCACACTAAAGTTAACGAAAGGGGACCTCTGGTGTGGACGCGGGGAAACTCGGTGCCCACGAGGGCCGCGTGGTACACTATCGCAACTCCACGTTTTCAAAATTTGAGACCTGTCCCATGTTTGTCGCCTCTGACAGCCAATGGTTCTCTTGTAACTTGGGGGTGAATTTCTGAAAGCTTAGGCTTAAATAAACTACCAATGTCCCCTAAGAAGCAAGTTTTCAACTAGTTCATGATTCCAGCGATTGCCTATGGTTGCCAAAGATGGCCGATTGCAAAACAACTTATGAACAGAATAAGAACCAACCCGAGGGCAATGGAAAGAAGAATGCCCGACATCAGATTGCAAGATAAAATTCCCCATGTTGAAATGCGCAAACAAACAGCACCAACAGATAGTAAAAAAAATTCATGCTACATCAAAAGTGGAACTGGGCTGGACATGCGGGAAGGATGAATGGCAATAGGTGGACAAAACGCTGGACGGAATGGCAACCAAAGAAAAAAGAACAAGAGGTCGACCAGGAAGGAGATACCAAGACGGCATAAAACAGAGCGGAGGAACTTCATGGATGAGGAAAACATCAGACAGGAACGAATGGAAATCCTTGTCAGAGGGCTACGTCCGGCAGTGAATGAACGAAGCCTAGGAGAAAGGCAAACGTATTAAATGATGTTGTTACTTCTTTTTAAAATAAATAACTACGAACTGTGATCTATTCAGTGTTTGCATCTCCTGGAACATTAATTTTGTAGAAACTGAGTTACGATAGTTTATCATGCTGCCCTCGGTATGTTTACAGGTTTAAACTTCTGTGACGGAACCCAAACTCTGTCTTGCCATTCTTTCTACAGGTTTCTCTAGGACCCCGAAAGAAAGAGTATACAATTGTTCTGGCGGAAGTATCATCTTCAATTGGGACTATCAAAGCAGTTTCGGCAGAGATCATATCCGGGTAAAAAGGCAGATTGAGGCTGTGACATCAACACCCACATGCTCATAACTGTCTGCCTAAACCAGTGTTTCTCGAAGTGGGGTGTGGCAATATTTTGGCAGGGTGTGGGACTTCCGAATGGGGGGGGGGGGGGGTGGAGGAGGGGGGGGGGGTGTAGGGATTTTCGTACAAATAGTAATTTCATTGTGCATTTTAACTTTACTTAATCCGTTGTTTATGTCCCGTTGGTGGTTTCCTTATTTAGCTCGGTCTAAAACATCGAACTTAAGGGCAAGGACACACAGAACGCTGGTTGCTTGAGCTGGGAAAACCAGGCGCTGAAGAACCAGTGCTGGGATAGCTGGTGGTGATGAACACATGCACGACCTTGATGGTTAGGGCCAGTCTCCCTGGTTATACTGTGTAATAACTTCGTCCGATCATGTCCGGACCGGGTGGACATTATTTTGTCCACGGCCCCACTTCAATTAAAAAAGATAATCCAACCTATGTTCTTGGTGACATTGCTAGTCCTAGCATCATGGAATCGCACGACTTACTTTTATTTGTTTTCCCAACCATTCTTTGACAGCTTCGAACAAGTGGAAGGAATTTCAATGTTTGCGATCACAAGACAGATTTCGTGATATTTCATTCAACCTCAGCACTTAAAGCTTGTTCATTATCAGTGAAATGGGAAAGCAAGCTCATTTTTTTTCGTCATTCAATGTCGAGTTTTAGAATTGTCGTAAATACTGAACTAGAAATAGCTACTGACTGATACTGCCTCCCTTGAGCATCGTCTGACTTGTTCGACATGAATGTATATTAAGTGTATATGGGAGAGAGAGAGAGGAGGGGGAGAGACACAGAGAGAGACAGACAGACAGTAAGACAGAAAGACAGACAGAGAAAGAGACAGACAGACGGACAGACAGAGATACACACGCACACAGAAAGAGAGAGACAGAGAGGTCCTTGTTACTGTTATTTCTCATTGTAACGCTTTTTGCGTCCAATTTTTGGAGACAGGCGCTGTATAAATGTATTCCATTATTATTATCAAATAAAATACAAACTTTGCGGAACGAATGACGAATGACGGTCGAGAGTTGATGCTGTTGTAAATGAATTTATGAATCACCTCACAGAATCCGTTCCATGTGACGTTGGTTGAATGGTTTTTCGCCCCTGAGGGGAACAAGACTGCAGTCCTCTTGGCCAACTATGATTATCGCACCAACAAATCGGTGAGTTTGTCCCGAGACACAGCATACAACTTTTCTTTTTGCCATATATTGACTTTGCAGCGTGAATAGAATGGATACTTACTTGTAGTTAAAGCAGTTGGAAAAATTATTACTACTTTTAAATATCACCACAAGATGTTGAAATAAACAAGACGAAAGGCATGCTTTTGAAGCTGGAGTGGCATGAACATTTCAGGAACTGTTGAGGAAACCAGTGTTTTTGACAACTGTTCATAATTTATTATAAGGACAACTGCTCACGTAAGAACTTCATGTAGATGTAATGTAATGTAGTATTATGTCACGTAATGCAATGTCATGTCACATAATACTAAAATTGTATAGCGTTCAAATCCACACACCAAAACAAAAACAAACAAAAAATTGATGCGTTCTAAGGCGCTGAACTAAAATTGAAAACAGAATTAACATAAAATCAATTCATCATGCTCCCACTCACACACATTAACAAACAATCAATCTACTTTCATCCTCAAACCTCTGAGACCAAAAGGGGGCATTTCTCAGTTTCAATGAAAGCATTCCTGAATAATTCAGTTTTGAGCTTATTTTTAAATGTGACAATATTTTCTCTCTTCCTGGTGTCAACGCTGATGTTTTTCCACAATTTAGGCCCTCCAGTATGGATAGTAGTGCTGGGCACGGTTCCGACACCAGTGTCGACTCCTTAGGTACTGACAATCTGGTACCGGTACTAGTGCCGACACTGCTGCGGCTCTCTCGTTTTTCTTCTCATTACCATTGCTTAATTTACAGTTAATATATGTAAACATTACATTACAAAGATTTTAATATTTAGAGAATTAGTTTTTCACTCCTCATCCCCCCCCCCTCCCCCTCGGGATATTATAGCACCATTCCAATGCCCCGAACCAGACAGGAGACAGCAAATTAAAGTTTGATTGTTCACCTTTGCATCATGCAAATTATCCGGATCAGTGCCGCAGTCGGGTCTCGGAGTCGACACTAGTTAGGGAAGTGATGGGGTCGTGACGTCACTTCCGGGAGGTCAGTGTCCACACCAGTGTTGGAACCTTTCATCAGGGACCTGTGACATCATTGGAGTCGGAGTCGGTGTCGACTCCAACGAGAAGTTGTGGTGTCGGAATCGGGATCAACCACACTGAAACAGTGATGGTGCCTCTCAGCTTTAATAGGTAGAGCCCAGACACAGTGCCCTTGATTTCGTTTCGGTCTGTCCCCATGACAACGCGAATCGAGACAAAGGCGAAAGCACTCCGCGCTCCAAATTGTGCCTCGTAGGTTTTTGGCACCTTCTCGGCTTTTCAGCAGGACGAAACTGACGTCTTCAAGCAAGACTGACGAATGGAAGCCGAAAGTGAAATGAAACCGAAGCAATAATGTCTAGGCTTTAATATGATCATTGGTGATTGATGATTGGAATCAGAATCCCAGCACAACGGGATCCCCAGAAATGCTCCACTCCTCGTTCCAATATATATTTCAGGGCTATTCTACTAATTATCCCAGTGTCCAGCTGGTTCCAGGTTTGAGGGTGACGGGTTCGTCCAGCCCTGACACACAATTGCTTCTCTCGCCCCGTTGGTATCCCACCTTAATCATTTTGGTTAGGGGGGGGGGTGGGGAGGGGGGGCTCTAATATGTCTGCCGGCATTTAAACTCATTTTCACAAACATGCTGTTTGATTCTGCATTACCAGTCTGCTGAGGGCGGAGGTTTCTTCGTAGGAAGAACCCACTTAATCAAGAGCGGATATCTGGAAAAGCTTAAGCTGGTGCATCTGAGTCCTAAGGACATGGGAGAGGTTAGAATAAAGATTACCTTCGAAAAAACGTAAGCTTACAATAAATGTCTCTGGGGGAATATCATCCTAGGCCCGGTGAGACACAGCCAGATGATGCCAGGAAAATGTACACCCAAAGAAATAATGGCCAAAGCTGACTGTATCTGACCGGGCTTAGTACGATAGGGTCTTTCCGGAGAGGCTGTTGGTACTGGTACGTACGGTCCGCAAGTGTTTTGCTCTAGGGACGAGTACGTACACGTATCTATCCCTGACCCCGCCCTTATCCTCAGCCCTACATCTTATCAGATCCCTAACCTTTGCCCCTTACACTTTCAACCAAGAAAACAGGAGGAAAAGAAAAGAAAATTCCGAAAGAATAATAAATAAGGCTTTTGTTAGGAGTATTTCAAGAGGACCTCTCTTGCCAAAAAGACTTTAAAATACGGAACCTTACACACAAACCTGGGGACCGTACGAACAAGTAACATCCATCTTCCGGATTAACTGAGAAAATAATTATAGGAAATTACGGTGTGCACTTCTTGTCCCCCCTAGTATGACACCAACTTAAGCCTGAGCATGCCCTACTCGGTTATAATCTGCCGACTACTGGGACAGCGACGTCATGACCTTGAGTTTCTGTGAGACTTCCCACACCAGCAACTAGTTGCAGCTCAATAGAACTCGAGGTTGTGACGCCCCCGCCCAAGAGGTCGACAGGTTAGCGCGCTCTTTGACTGACCCATCCATAGTTTACCCTGTCAAATACCTCGGTCTCTTAACTTTATGCATATCCGAAGAAGGCACTATGCCTACGGATCCATGAAAGAATTATTGTCTGACGTGGACCTGCAACGCATCCTGTCCTTTCTGAAAGAGACTAAAATCTACAACTTGATTTAATAACTTTTATAATCGCTTGCAACACTTTTTCCAGATCTATTCAAAACAACTTTTTTTTAGAATTTTGTCAATGTGTTAAAATTAAATGAATGTATCTAATTCTACGTTAAACTTAACAGCTCTGATTACGAACCATAAATAAAGAAAATGTACCCAAACAGACGGTGAAGGGCGCAAAGTGGCCGTTATCGTGCTGGCGTGCCGTAAAACCCAAACTCAAACTCGAACCGCCGTGTTCTGACTGTTACATCAGTGGAAAGTGGTATGGTTCGTTTTCACCACCAGAATATACATGTGGGCCGTCAAGCAGTGGCCTACTGCCAGTCAGCGAACAAGTAATTTACAATGTCGGATAGGGGCAAGTTCTGTGCCGTCAAGCCGAGCTAACCTATTCTCGAATTTTTCTTTCACTAGTCGTCCCCTTAGAAGTACAGGGTTCTAAACTCCCCTCCATCAACTTTTGAGAAATATTTTTTTTTTTTTCTTTTCAGTAATACCAGGTATGTATGGAGAGGTTTCTCTATTGCGACACCATAGTTAGCATGGAGCGGAAAGTAGGTCACTTCGGTGGACAATACCAGTTTGTGCTTTCCACGGGGTGTAAGAGCTTACAAACAGTCCTAAACAGTTTCAATCAGCCCAAAAATATTATGAACATACCAGAGTAAACAGACATGCACACTATCTTTGATGAAGGCAGTCTCTTTCAATTCTTCAATTTCTTGTTTACCGTAGCGACCTAGTTTCGCAATTTGTCGGAAGTGAGATCTCTCTATACATCTATACTCTCTGGTAATACTTACAAATTACTCACCGAATCTGCGTGATACTTTTACACACAGTGGAGAAGGCCTGTAGAAATAGTGTGTAGTGTGTAACTCAGTTCAACCAAAAAAGTGGAGATAGGACACTTTTACACACAGTGGAGAAGGCCTGTAGAAATAGTGTGTAGTGTGTAACTCAGTTCAACCAAAAAAGTGGAGATAGGACACTTTTACACACAGTGGAGAAGGCCTGTAGAAATAGTGTGTAGTGTGTAACTCAGTTCAACCAAAAAAGTGGAGATGGGACTTTGTCATTCTAAGGGGACGTAGTGTGAAATCCATTATATAGCAGGGGTTAAATAGTTTATATAGCTGCGTGAACAATGGCAGTTTTACAAAGCAGAGTAGACTGCAAAGACAGTAACTTCACCGATACCTGGCAAGATTCAGTGGGCACCGAAAATTTTGTGCATTGAATAAACATGTTGTCTCAACCCTCTCGCGAGCTAATGTTCAATAATTTGCTCATTTCGCGGATTATTCTTTGGTCGTCTCCTATTCTATGTTCTAATATAGGTTTGCAACCACATTTTACTTCTTCATGCCAAAGTTGAGAAAAATGTGTTCAGTAATTTTCGAGCTCATAGATAGATGGATGGGTAGATAGATAGATAGATAGATAGATAGATAGATAGATAGATAGATAGATAGATAGATAGATAGATAGATAGATAGATAGATAGATGGATGGATGGATGGATGGATGGATGGATGGATGGATGGATGGATGGATAGAAAGATAGATAGATAGATAGATAGATAGATAGATAGATAGATAGATAGATAGATAGATAGATAGATAGATAGATAGATAGATAGATAGATAGATAGATAGATAGATAGATAGATAGAAAGAAGCAATTTGCCAAACTTTGTGCCAGTGGACCATCGGGATTTGTATTGTCCTATTATGAATTAATCTGTTTTCTCTCTCATCACTTTCAGGAACAAAGATAGTCCAGTAAGTATGGTAATCCGGAATTCATAGTGGACGTGGCTGATTAGAGGTCATGTGATCTGCCCTTGATCGGATGATATACATTTTTTTCTTTAAAAGTCTATAGTTTCCACATTATCCGTCTATTGGTTTTGAATGGCTGTTTTATACAGATAGCAACAATAACAACAACAGCAACACTAACACAAATAATTAACGGGGGGTGGGGTGGGGGGGGGGGTATTATCGATGGAAAATATACAAACGATGATTATTGGAGCGTGTAGTTATATGAGTATTACATGACTGCAGGATTAATAAAATGGGAACAAATATGATTAAACGCATAATTAGTTCTTTAAAACCAATTGTGTAACTTTTTTTTTCAAACGAGGCATACATTCGAGACAGTAAGTATTATGTTTTAACAGTTTCTTTTGTTGTTGCTGTTGTTGTTAGTTGCTTTTTGAACTGTTCCCATGTTGTGGTTCATAGTGCCAGGATAGCGCAGTGAGGCAGGCTACTTTTATCTCTGCTTTCGTGTAAACATGATGTGACGTGTGGAGTTACATGGGACCTCCCTCACTGGCCAGACTGAATCTCATCCGTCTCGCTCGTTCGGGCGGGTCGAAACTGTCTTGAGTTAGTTAGCCCCAAAGAGAGACATTGAGCGCTGAGACAAATCAAAGGCAAACAGGATTTGACTCAGTGCACCGCCAGCTTTATTAGTTTGATTATGAAAATAAGCATCTGAAATACGCCCATCCAGCTCACCTTAGGTCGATCCGATGTAGATTTGTACAGAATATCGCCACCGTAGTTCTCGTTGGCTTCAACTCCAATTTATGCACAAATGAGAAATTCGACGGTAAACGTTTGTGGCCTTAGTATTATAATAAAGAATTGGAATAAATCGAAACTGTGAAATCGCTTGATAAGTGCCACAACACATTTTACACAAGTGCCAAAGTGTAG